>OLKM01000629.1:132174-145339 GCA_900291075.1 Melanogrammus aeglefinus | reverse complement strand
AGAGAGGAGAGACAGATGGATGACGGGAGAGAGAGACGAGAGAGAGAGCGAGAGAGAGAGAGAGAGAGAGGAGAGAGAGAGAGAGAGAGGAGAAGTAGAGAGAGAGAGAGAGACAGATGGAGACGAGAGAGAGACAGTCGATGAGAGAGAGAGACAGAGAGAGAGAGAGGAAGAGAGAGAGAGAGCTGAGGAGAGAGAGAGAGAGAGACAGATGGCTGACGGGAGAGAGATACAGAGAGAGAGAGAAGAGAGAGCGAAGAGAGAGAGAAGAGAGAGATGAAGGGAAGAGGGAGAGAACTGAGAGGGAGAGAGGGGGGGACTTGAGTGAGAGAGGAGAGAGAGAGGGGGAGAGAGAGAGAGAGAGAGAGAGAGAGAGAGAGAGAGAGAGAGAGAGAGAGAGAGAGAGAGAGAGAGAGAGAGAGAGAGAGAGAGAGAGAGAGAGAGAGAGAGAGAGAGAGAGAGAGAGAGAGAGAGAGAGAGAGAGAGAGAGAGAGAGAGAGAGAGAGAGAGAGAGAGAGAGAGAGAGAGAGGGAAGAAAGGAAAAAAACAGGACAGACACAAGAACTTATTGTCTTATTTGCCGTCTGTTATGAATAACTCGTCCCGAGGTTTGATAAAAGTTGTACCAGGTATCGATGCTAGGCTTCCCAGCCGTCTTTTTGATCACCTCCTTCATGTCAGTCGGAGCCGGTAACCAGTAAGCCATTGCGGCCACTGCATGGAAATCTATTACATGCATTGTGGTGTTCTGCCGTGATGGCATGATGCAGCTGTGACCTGACACTGCATGTTAGGCTGGAGTGCAGGGAAATGTGGTTCTAATACAGAGCCAGTCTGGGCTGGTCTGTAGGCATGTTGAACAGAACCTGACGCCCCAACCATCACACACACACACCACACACACACTCGTGAATGCACGCAGACACACGCACACACACACACACACACACGTAAGTGCCTCCACACACACTCGTGAATCACGCACACACGCACACACACACACACACACACACACACACACACACACACACACACACACACACACACACACACACACACACACACACACACACACACACACACACACACACACACACACACGTGCATGGGCACAAAAATGCCAGCTCATGTGCGCGCTCAGGCCCATAAACACATGGGCAGTGCACTCTCGCGTGTGCGCGTGAGACACACACACGCGTACACACACACCACATACCCCTGCTTTCATACGGAGTGGCTCCACTCCACTCCACTCTAAACCAGTCGGGTCAAACCACTTTTGTATTTTGGAAGAATCTAAGATATGTGGAGGGCACCTGTTTTCAATTCAGTTGGGAAAAGGAAAGTGTGTATGTGTGTGTGCCAGTGTTTGTGTCTGTGTGCGTGCGTGTGTGAGCGAGTGTCTGAGTACGCAGGATCAATGAGAGTCATCTCTGATGTGTGTGTGGCCTGGGGCCGGCCGCTGATGGGTGTTGGGGGCAACGCTACCTTAAGACCATGGAGGCACACGGTGACACCCCGGCAGGTCACATAACAAGGCCCCCTCTTCAAAGCCTCAGCACGTGGGTGTGTGTGTATCTGTGTGTGTGTACACATCTGTCTATGCATCTGTGTGTGTTTCTTTTTGTCTGTTTATTTTTGTGTGTGTGTGTGTGTGTGTGTGTGTGTGTGTGTGTGTGTGTGTGTGTGTGTGTGTGTGTGTGTGTCGTGTATGTGGATGTGTGTGTGTAATGCATCTGGCTTGTATGTGGATGTGTTTGTGTTGCGCACGCGTGTGTATGTGTGTGTGTGTGTGTGTGTGTTGCGCGTGTGTGTGTGTGTGTGTGTGTGTTGCGCGCGCGTGTTGTGCGCGTGTGTGTGTGTTGCGCGCGCGTGTGTGTGTTGCGTGCGTGCATGCGTGTGTGTGCTCGTAGTTGTAGATGCTATCGATAGATGCCCATTGTACTGTCGCTTTGGGGGGCAGCCTGCCAACTGAAACCAGGTGCCCTAAGTAAGGGGAGAGAGTTCTAACATGCATCTGTCCAGGGCTATCTGGCATGGAGCGTCTTCACTTAAATAGGACGAAAGAAGGAAAGCTTTTAACAGTGAATGGGCTTCATAGTGGAGCAGAGCTCGGAGACTGGCTCCAAAGGGACAGCGCTGGGCAGGGTCGCACTGTTGTCGTCTTGCATAACTTCAAAAGATATGTAAAGTATAAAACAAGCCGAATAACAGAAAAAAACGTGAAACTGTCCACAAATGTTATTGTTCAAATATTCTCTGAAAACAAACAAGTGTACTCAAGTCTCTAGTGAAATAAACATTAAACAATGAATATTAAATTAACTAAATAAAATTCCCGGAGGTACTCGGGGTCTCTCCCCGACTGAGAAGTGAGACAGACTCAGTGGCGGCTCCTACCAAAGCCTTGACCGTCATAAGAGCGCCTGTGGATGTGGCTGCCAGGCTCGGCCAGAAGGTGTGCCAACGTTCTCCTCTGCTCCCAACTCCACTTGTGTTTCTTATCGAGGTCGGATGGCGCGGTCACGACGGAGGGATGCGTGGAGCTCCACCTGGGCGAGGGTTGATGATGGCCCTGTCCCAAAGAGTGACGCTTCTCCGACAGGTTTTCTACGTGTTTTCAACATTCCGATTACAGCAGTGCCCCCCAGAGAACAAGGTGGTCCCTGAAACAACCCTGTAGTCAACAGGGTTGTTTTTCAAATTTGAATAATGAATTCTGGACATGGTAAGCTTTTAAAATCGATTTTTGTTCGGATTGGAAGTGACGAGAATTTCTCAAAGATTTTTACGGAAAATGTTGATGCCTGGTGTCAATTATCAATCAACGAGACAGGGGACCCCCGAGACCCCTGTACTTCATTTTATCCCACAATAGTTGAAGACAGAACTTGCAGCATGAAATGACCTCCGACCTTCGCTGGTGACCTTGTCCTGACCCATAATGTTACCACTCCATCCTCAAAGCCTGACGGGTAAGCCCTGTGCAAAATGCCTGCTGACATTTTTACTGAGCAGAATGAGTCCCAGTACGGCTGGGTGGTACAGCATCTGACACTCTCCTCACACGCCTCTGAGACCGCGGTTGAGCCCTGATTGTCCTGTAACTGCAGAGAAACAGGACTCCGTTGGTGGGGGGGGGGGGGGACTGGCCCTGGGCCCAGCGCTCCGTCCCTGCATGATCAAAGGGCCCCTGCTCAAAAACACACCGACACACAGAGAACACAATGCCTGCAAGCTCTGGCCATTCAGCACCTGCTTCACCCTTTACCAAGGGACACCCATTACCAAGGGACACCCTTTACCAAGGAACACCCTTTACCAAGGGACACCCTTTACCAAGGGACACCCAAAGGGACACCCTTTACCAAGGGACACCCATTACCAAGGGACACCCTTTACCAAGGGACACCCATTACCAAGGAACACCCTTTACCAAGGGACAACCCATTACCAAGGGACAGAGGGACACCCTTTACCAAGGGACACCCTTTACCAAGGAACAACAGGGACACCACTCTTTACCCGAGGTACCAAGGGACACCCTTTACCAAGGAACACCCTTTACCAAGAAGGACACCCATTTACCAAGGGACACCCTTTACCAAGGGACACCCTTTACCAAGGGACACCCTTTACCAAGGGACACCCTTTACCAAGGGACACCCTTTACCAAGGGACACCCTTTACCAAGGGACACCCTTTACCAAGGGACACCCTTTACCAAGGAACACCCTTTACCAAGGAACAAAGGGACACCCTTTACCAAGGGACACCCTTAAGGGACACCCTTTACCAAGGGACACCCTTTACCAAGGGACACCCTTTACCAAGGGACACCCTTTACCAAGGGAACACCCTTTACCAAGGGACACCCTTAAGGGACACCCTTTACCAAGGGACACCCTTTACCAAGGGACACCCTTTACCAAGGGACACCCTTTACCAAGGGACACCCTTAAGGGACACCCTTTACCAAGGGACACCCTTAAGGGACACCCTTTACCAAGGGACACTCTTTACCAAGGCAGTCCCACCGATGGGAACACACGCTAGTCGTCGTACCTTGGCTGAGGTTTACACTAAAGTGTAAACCTCTGAATCCCACTTGGTTAAATATGTATTTGTGGCGAGCTCCTTTCCCCGACTCCGAAATTAGTGAAACTTTGATCTGGTGATGAATGGGGGGGGGGGGGGCACGCCGAACCAGACCCCAAACAGGACACCAGCAAAGCAAACACACCAACCTCTCTCTCTCTCTCTCTCTCTCTCTCTCTCTCTCTCTCTCTCTCTCTCTCTCTCTCTCTCTCTCTCTCTCTCTCTCTCTCTCTCTCTCTCTCTCTCTCTCTCTCTCTCTCTCTCTCTCTCTTCTCTCTCTCTCTCTCTCTCTCTCTCTCCCTCTCCCCCTCTCTCCCTCTCTCTCCTCTCTCTCCTCTCCCTCCCCCCTCTCCCCCTCTCCCTCTCTCTCTCTCTCTCTCTCTCTCTCTCTCTCTCTCTCTCTCTCTCTCTCTCTCTAATGACAGCAATCATCTACCACTCCAAAGCCATATCAATACTCTTTACTAATATCAGGGCCATGCTCAAACATCTCCTGGGCTCTTTGAGTAAGCAGGTCAAGGTTAAATGCAAGGTTAATTACTGACCTCAGTTTCAGGGGTCTTTAGGGTAATTATATATATTTATAATATCAGGTCACCTTTTCCCAAAAACAAAAATCTATAACCCAAACATACACTTCTGGAGACTTCTCTGTTCAAAATCACAACGGAAAGTTATGGAAATGTTACATCATTTTTGTTCATGATGAATGCATGATTAATATGGGTGAATTTGTTTTTGTGGTAGGGATATAAACATTGTATATCATTTAATACAGGTCTCATGCTGAAAGTATTGTCTTATATACCGGCAAGGCACAAATGTTTACATTTATTTACCAACTTACTCAAAGTTTAAGAAACGCATTTTAGTTCAGACCATATTTTCCATGAAAAGATTTGAGTAGCCCCGTTTCTTTTTGCAGTTTCAGACAAGAACCAGAAACTGTAGCTGGTGCATCTGTATGTGTGGGGCTGCGTGTGTGCGTGTGTTCGTGCGCGCATGTGTTTGTGCGTGCGTGTGGGGGCTAATACTTAGTGACTTAGATACGTAGGACGGATGATACGCCACAATACTACAGCGGACACCTGCCCTTGCAAAGTATATTCTGGGAATCCAGAACTACATTTATACTGTTTATGTTTTGGGGAAATTAGGCAGAATGGTGGAAGCCTCCAGCTCCGCAGATGTCTCCTTTACCATATGAAAGTGTTTTAACAATGAGGAACAACGTGTTCGTATGCGTCTCGTTAGTAACCCGTCCTCAAAGACATAATGCGGTGGGCAGTATGTCCTTTTTTATCATCTGCATCTTATATGAATTGCATTTATTGAATAGCTCAAGTTAAGAGTTGAATTTTGTGGAAAACAACTTGGCACCGGGATTTTTACGGCGCCAGATCGATGTTGTCGAACACATTCTGAACTCCTACGCCTTAGGGTCACATGCAACACTATTTACCCTCCTTTCAATTCAATAAGCCTGGGAAGCCTTCGCTGCTGTCAGGGTCTGCCCCCCCCCGTCCTCAGAGGCCTCTCCCTGTGTCGGGCCAACGCGCTGTTAGCTGTTAGCTGTTAGCGGTTAGCTTCACAGAGGCCACTCCGTGCATCAGGCCAGCGGCCTCTGGCCTCCGGCCGCTGTTAGCTGTTAGTGGTTAGCTTCACAGAGGCCTCTCCCTGCGTCGGGCCAATGGCCTCCGGCCGCTGTTAGCTGTTAGCGGTTAGCTTCACAGAGGCCTCTCCCTGCGTCGGGCCAATGGCCTCCGGCCGCTGTTAGCTGTTAGCGGTTAGCTTCACAGAGGCCTCTCCCTGCGTCGGGCCAATGGCCTCCGGCCGCTGTTAGCGGTTAGCGGTTAGCTTCACAGAGGCCTCTCCCTGCGTCGGGCCAATGGCCTCCGGCCGCTGTTAGCGGTTAGCGGTTAGCTTCACAGAGGCCTCTCCCTGCGTCGGGCCAATGGCCTCCGGCCGCTGTTAGCGGTTAGCTTCACAGAGGCCTCCCGCTGGTGACCCCCAGCGCTCCAAGGGGCCGACACAGGGCCGGCTCCGGGGCTCCGGGCTGATAGGCCGGACATCTGTCTCGGGTTAGAGGTGTCAGCTCCTGCCATTCAGCGCAGAGGTTTCTCCCTCAGGGAGGGGGTTCCCCCCCTCACGGGGCCACTTCAGAGGGCCGGGGCCCACTGCGCTCCCGGAGGGCAGAGGCAGCGGAGCGGAGCGCCGAAGATTCAATTCACCTTTTCCATGGCGTGCTTTCTCTTCTCTGACCGAGGAGAATTTCATTACACACTTATGGACTCATAAAGTCCTTCCAATAACATATGCAGTGTGCGCCAGGCCAGCACACCGGCGGCTATCCCAACGGTCCAGGACTGTGTTGTCGGAACGCCGACTTCTCCCTAATGGTTCATTCCAGAGACTCACTGACTGTTTGCTGATTCTGTTGTTCATTACATTTTTTGTTTCTTATCAAGCATCAATATAAATCCCTTGCGGGGAATCCAAATAGTGCGTTCTAATATAAAAAAGAAGTTAAATAAATGCATTTGATATTAAATATTTTCTGCCTACATCACTTCAGCATAGAATCACTAAATCCCAGCGTACCAGTTACCTGATACAAAGCAGAGTAGCACACATCTTAAATGGAAACCCTTCGACCCCTCCAGCGAGCCAATAATCAGTTCAAAGGTGGCGGTTCTCCAAACGCTGCCAAGTCTGTCTCTGTTACTGGGCTAAGTTATGAAGTTATGAAGTTACCACCTTCACAGCCTCCCTTTTATAAGTGTCTCCATCCAGAAATGTTTACACAAAGGAGGTGATTCACCATCTCTCGTGGTTTCTTTGTCAAGCTGCTGTTTAACGAAGAACATCTCCAGGAATAACAAGAAGATGATGCACCAAATGGATCTCCCGGCAGGATGGTTCCAGCCAAAGCAACGTAACTTGTTGCTTGTTTTCAATGTGGCTTTTAGAAAACAATGTTGGCGGCCAACTTTGAAATAGTCTAAGCTGTAGGAGGTAAGCATTTATCACAACAAGACGCATGATTCAGTTAAGAGCAGGTGAAAACCATTGATGTTTTAGATCTTCCATTAGGTATGCCGAAAAACTTGTGGCCTAATCACAAGCATTAATTTAGAACCAGCAGCATATTGTTTCTTAAGGTTATGCTGGTTGAGGATGAAACCAACTCAAACCATCCAGGGGGGGTAAAAATAGAAGCTCAACATGAAACACACACTACAGGTATAAGTCATGGAGGAATAGGTGCCATGTTCTTTTCTGAAATGGTCTTCGCCAGAGAGGGGAAAAGTAGTTAAATCAGCGTGCTCTCCAAGCTGCTCTTCACCACCGAGTCCACCACCTGCAGTTTGGATTGTCTTCAATTTCCAATCTTTCTTTCCTGTCTTCTAGGAATTCTGAAGATGACATTTCTGCTATTTTACGTCACATTCAGCCTCATTTGTCTCAGGATCGTTCTCCTCTATTGATTCCCTTCCTCTTCTTGAATCCATCTTTGCAGCAATACCTCCCTCCCTCCCTCCCTCCCTCCCTCCCCTCTCCTCCCCTCCTCCCTCCCCCCTCCCTCCCCCCCTCCTCCCTCCCTCCCCCCCTCTCCCCCTCCCTCCTCCCTCCACCCTCCTCCCCTCCCTCCCTCCCTCGCTCCCTCCCCCCCTCCTCCCTCCCCTCCCTTCCCCTCCCTCCCTTCCACCCTCCTCCCCTCCCTCCCTCCTCTCCACCCCTCCCCTCCCCTCCCCTCCCCCTCCTCCCTCCACCCTCTCCTCCCCCCCTCCTCCCCTCCCTCCCTCCCCCCTCGCTCTCCTCGTCCTCCCGGTTCAGGCTGTCGAGGCCTGAGAGAGGACCTCTGTGCATGTCCTTCTCAGCAGGAGACAGCGCAGTGATGGATGGTCTGACACAAGGCCTAACACAGTCCAAACAGCCATGAAGTCAGAACACATAAAACCTGAATTGGGGGGGGGGGGGGGGGTCACACAGCTGGCCAAAGCCACAAACAGCCAAACGCTTACATAAGGCTTTCTTAGCGGGCAATGGAGAATAATATATGGATTTTGTACGGGTGGATGGCTGAATTCACGGAAGTCAATAATCAAACAGGTAAACATTTGGAGCAGTTGGACACTGAAGCCCTTTGGGGAACAGGGTGAAGTGTTTCTGAAGTGCTGAAGTGTGTTGAGGGGAAGGTAGTGGATAATCCTCCTTAAAAGGGAGAGCAAATATTGGTACTGGAACTGAGGGTGGAATATCACCCAGAATATCACTATCTGGAACCAGGATGGCTGCTTTGAATATGGCCCATTGCCCCCGAAAAGGAACTGGGAGACGCTACGTTGCAGGGTGGCATACAGGGGACCAGTGCTTGTAAAGGGCACACTATCGCCCAGTTGGTCTGGCTGTTGAATTGGATTTGATTGTATGTTAACAATAATACATTTATGTGTCATCTCGAAGTCCACAAAAGGCCTTTGCAGTCTTTTATTTGAGGTAACAACAACATCAGGGACTGAAATGGGGTCAGCCTTCCCTCCACAACACTTCACCACATTGAGCTCCTGGAGGTTCACACACATGCAGAAACACACGCACACACACGCACACAGAACATGCACACACAAACAAATACACACGCACACACACACGCACACAGAACATGCACACACAAACAAATACACACACACACACACACACACAGAACATGCACACACAAACAAATACACACGCACACACACACGCACACAGAACATGCACACACAAACAAATACACACGCACACAGAAAATGCACACACAAACAAATACACACGCACACACACACGCACACAGAACATGCACACAAACAAATACACACGCACACACACACGCACACAGAACATGCATACACACAACCAAATACAACACACACACACACACACACACACACACAATCACACACACACACACACACACACACACACACACACACACACACACACACACACACACACACACACACACACACACACAGTTGGTTTTAATGTGTGCTACTTTGCGGGGAAAGTAGCTGAAAGAAGAGCCTATTAGCGTAGCATTCTTAAATACCCGGGCCAATTGCTTATGTAAACATTGGTACAACCAACTTCCAAGTGTGCCCCAGCTTCCACTTGCTGCCAGTGTCCACACACACACACACACACACACACACACACACACACACACACACACACACACACACACACACACACACACACACACACACACACACACACACACACACACACACACACACACACATTACCAAAAGGGTACTCTCATAAATAACGCCTGACAGCCTAAGAGTCAAATTAAGGAACTATAAAGTGTCCCGCCGTTAATATGGGAGGCAGATTTCTCCTTTGGAGAACACATGCGTGTTCCGACAAACACAAACACAAACACAAACACACACACACACACACACACACACACACACACACACACACACACACACACACACACACACACACAGAGATGCACTTGCACACGCATACAAGTGATTAATTCTACATCCTATTGGTAATTGAAGAGATACAAAAAACGTATGTTTGACGGATATATGTTGACATGAAAAAATAGAAAGGGTGTATGTGTATGTTGAGAGAGGGGTGATCAGAGCAGAGGAAGGAGGGCTTTCACATGCTCCCCTCGGCAAGGCTATTAAAATGATATTGGTGTGCAGGTTGCGGGCATATTGCAAACACATGGATATACATGTTGTACGGCCAGTTGAGAGTGAAACAGTCAAGGTATTGCTCCTTTCCCAGAATAAAACCAGCTGCAGAAGTGCAGTCCACACGTGGAAATCTGAAAATTGTTCAATGTTTGTAATGAGTTTGAATGCTGGCTTGCTGATTTTTGAATTGTGTGATAAGATGAAGGGAAAATGTCACCACAATTGTGAGTGCAAAAATAGACGTGGAGGTAGATTGATACTCAGATGTCAAAAATAAGAGCTGTTGGCTCATTTGTAGGCCGATCAATCAATCATGTGGGTGTGGAAGGGACACTGTTCATGAACATGAACAAAGGTTCATTTCCTCTTGATATGTGTCTCATGAAGTGTCAGAGAGAACCTGTCCAGCCTATTCTGACCATCACCAGATAAGGCGTGCCACAGATGATATACATTTACTTTACATCACGTTTCAGAATGACGTCACTGGTCTTGGGGCCGCTGAGGGCTGCCGGTCTCCCCACACAGAGGCTGATAACGCAGCATGCACCCCAGTCTTGTTCATGCTAAGCGTGCGCTAAAAGCTAAACACATCCAAATGCTTGTGGATGAAGTGCGAGCCCAAATGCCCGGCGGGCTCCTTTAATATTCTTCTAACATATCAAAATGGATTTTTTTGACGCCACACTCAACACCATGTGTGATTTCTTAACACTCATCTGTGTTTAGGTGTCTGAAACACACATTTTTTGCATGAGCCACTCTGTAAATGTTACCGAGACACTCTGTAAATGCTACATACGTTTTCGTTGGATTTTATTTTGATGGGGGACTTGATAAGGGGGCTATCCAATGGGTAAGAGGCACACCAAGCCACAGCCAATCAGCACTCTGATATGTTCTGGTGGGGCAGGCATTGAAGTAGCAGTATCCAATCAAGTTGTCGCTACAAGAAAGTCTCCCCTATCCAAGACGTACAGTTAATAAAAATGATTTGGGGATGTTTGATCCTCGCCGTATCAAAGGGGGGTGCTGTGGATCTGTGGGGGCAGGCGTGGGTTGTGGAAGAGGGTCTGTTCCAGGTACAGAGTGGTGTGTCTGAAGTCCGCGCTGAACTGAGGTCTGGACAAGATATCATCCCAGTTTATTCCAACTTTTCCACCCTCATAAGTTATCATGGTCATTACGCGTGCGTTTGTGTGTGTGTGTGTGCATGCGAGCTTGTGTATGTGTGCCTGCTACTTTCGGCATACTGCAATGTTCCTTTGGTAAATCAAGAACAGGAGAAAGGCCCCAAAATCGTTAGCTTCTCTGTTCCCGTAACAAGGGGATTGAAGCTCCGAGACCAGAGCGGCTAATAGGCGCAGATAAAGCTGCATGTTTCCTTCACTGAAGCAAAATATGTTTTGATTCTCTCAAACCAAAAGCACGGAAAAAACAAAAACAAAAAAACCAGAGCGACCTCAAACGAGAGCCGCAGCTGACTGCTTCATGCCAGCTCGTTGTGTTTCTGATGAAAACGCGATGCAGACTCCACATGTGTTTTTCGGAGGGCGCTCGTTGTTTTCCTTTGTTTCTCCCCCTGCAGTCCATCTCCATTAGGAGCCTGATTATAGCTATTACATTCGTCGTGATAATGGCTGACGCGATGCCTTACTACTTTATAATGGCGGCGGTTTTACAGATATGTCCATCTTGGTTCTGAGTCACATCAGTTATCTCCTGAGCATGAGTCTCAGCCAATAGAACGCTACGCAACACGTGGCTAAAGCGGGTTTAGCCACATAGCCGTACAGACTTCTTGTATTTTACAGAGAATTTACCCCCTTTAAATGAATATACATTGTTGTCTAAATAACATGCAAATGAACCATTAAACCAATAATCCACACTGAACCATGGTGGGTACTACTTTGGGCTGACGGGGGGCCTGGTGTCTGCTGATTTAATGTTGATAGCGCACACCTGTGCTCTGCTCACTGAACCTGAGTGAAGGGGCATTAACAGGGGATCACAGCCCTACCCAGACTGAAGGATACCTGGAGGCAGTGTTAAAAGCCCAGTCCTGGGTCTTCCTTCTCTTTTAATAAAATGGAGTACATCTGGACACTCCCAATCCATTTGTCTGAATGCATCCCAGAGTGAGTGAGTGTGTGTGTGTGTGTGTGTGTGTGTGTGTGTGTGTGTGTGTGTGTGTGTGTGTGTGTGTGTGTGTGTGTGTGTGTGTGTGTGTGCTTGAATGTCCATGTATGTTTCTATTTGTGCGTGCGTGCGTGTGTTACTGTGCGCGCGTGCGTGTGTTACTGTGCGCGCATGTGCGTGCGTGCGTGCGTGTTTGTGTGTGCAATATGCTTGTATTTGCGTGCCAGCGTGTTCGGCTAGGTATAAGTGTCTCATATGTTCACAATATTTACTTGGCCCTGCCATCTGATTGGACAATGTAAACAGTGTTGTCACCAGATACCATGTGAGATCAGACCAGAGAAGCAGAAGGTACATGAGTAAGAAAGGGGGGGGGAGAGAGAAATGAGAGGGAGAGAGACAATACAGCAAGAGGGAGTGGCAAGGAGAGTAAGGGTGAGAGACAGAAAATCAACCAAGTAATCCTGAAATAGAAAAATATAGCATAAAAATGAGGGAGAGAGACAAGGACAGCATTAAGAACCGAAAAGAAGTGAAAAAGACAAGGGGAGAGAAAGAGATAAAGAGCAAGAAAGAAAGAAAGTCACCAAGGAAAGAAGAGTAAAAGTGAGAGAGACAGAGTAAAGCGAGACCTAGAGAACAAGAAACACAGAGAGACAGAGAGACAGAGAGACAGAGAGAGAGAGAGGAGAAGAGAGAGAGAGAGAGAGAGAGAGAGAGAGAGAGAGCATTGCTCTGACTGGAGGCTGTGCACCATGTGCCGACAGCCTTGGGATAATCCCGTTCTTCCCTCGCCCCTTCATGACTCATCAGGCTGAACGTCCAGACGAACACCACCGGAGCGCAATGCTCCCTTTAAGACGTCCCCAACGACTTGCCTCTATCCCATAATGTACCGCATTTGACACTGCCGGCACACACACACACACACACAGAAACACACGCTGCCTTCGCGATGGCCTCTACAGTGTTGATGCAAGCTGGTGCTATTTCACTTAGTATGCAGACTACTTTCCCTTCAGCTTGTATACGCTGACCCTGTTCTAAACAGTGGTTAAAGCACTACCCCGCTGAGAGCGTGTTTAGCTTACTTGTGGGAAGCGGACAGGAACCAGTGAGGTCATTAAATTACGAAAAAAAAACAATAACGATATGAAGGGTGCACTACTTTGCGTACAACTTAATATGTATTCTGATTTAGGAACAAAGTATGCAAAACATTG
>OLKM01000629.1:89674-127174 GCA_900291075.1 Melanogrammus aeglefinus | reverse complement strand
CTCAAATGAGGAGGTACAATATTGTATTGAGGAAACGTAGCCTAATTAAAATTTAGTTGAGTAAATCATGTATTTTACGAATTCACAGATTGCCGCATTTGATTTATGTTCAGTGTCCTTTCGGGAACGGCGCGTAATAGGCTGGGCATAAGCGGATTGACCGTTATGTCGATTCAATTAAATACATAATACAAAACCATTTTTACAGACGCACAAATGACTGCTTGTGGCCTAGCTGCAACCCTGCTCGCCTGATTTATATTAAGTTGTTCTCTACAAAGAACATAGTTGCCGAAATAAAAGTAACGCAAAGGCCTGCACAAACTTTTATCCTGAAAAATATTGAACAAACAGGTGTATATGCTAAAGGTGACTTATTAAAATGTGTAACATAAAACAAACAATCCCTCTGCATCGTTTTGTTTATCAATAGATTGCTAGTCTCCACGTGACTATTACAGGCTTAAGCGTTTACTCAAATAGGCTATGTTTACAGAGATATTTTAAATATTTAGCTTTTTCTCATTTTATTGGGAATTACATGTAGATCCTGTATCTAAATGTTAAACGGTCTTCCTCGGTGCATACTCCCAGACCATGGGTTTAAATGAGCAGGCCTACGGCGGTACAGGGACTCTTAACCCCTGGATTAATACTTTAGTTCAGCTAATTTGTTTGTTTCATCCTCAATTAACCCATAAACCAAACAGTCTACAATTATTAGAACAATTTTAGTAGAGATTGTGGGGCCAGTTAAGGAAAGCAAATCTTTCCAAGATATAAAACAGAAGTTATAATATTGTGCTGTATTGTTCGGTTCTCATAGAGAAAACAATTGTGGCCTAACCTTCACACATTTGACTGTCTTTGTGTTCACTCCGTAAACACAAAGTTAAACCAGCATAGCATGAGGCAACTTGCAAATACACCCAATACGCACAACATGTTGTCGATTATGGTTAAGCCCGGCCTAAAGGCCTTACTTATTTCCAACCAAAACAAATCCAACCGTGATACCACTGAATGACATTTAGCTTGAACCTTGAGCCCGTGTGTCCATGCATTCAACATGTTGCCATGGGCCCACTCCCAGAAGGAGACTTCGGGTTTAGTCCCGCGCGTAATACCCCCAAACCCCAAAAGACCTACGCGCTTATCACAAGTTGACATTGATTATGACCAACAGTGAGCTCTCAATATGAAAAGCATTAGGAGGTATACACAGCCTACCTCAGAAAATCCAGCCAGCCGTCTTTGATGATCGAGGGATCCAACTGCAAGGAGAGGAAGTTATCGTTTAGCACCCTAATCGGTCTGTGGGTGTCGACATCCAGGAGAATCAGCGTCCTATCCATGAACCCCGCTCGCTTCCCAGCCCCGACAACAGGTCTCTGGTATTGGGAGGAGGAGAGCCCGGCGTGCACCACCAGAGCAACAGATGCCAGCCAGAGAGAAGAACAGGGGACGGAGCACTGCGGCGCCCTGGGCATCTTCTTGGTTTGGGACCGCAGAAGTAGAAGTATCACTGCGGCGCGTTCGGGGGACTCTCCTTGCCGCGTTGTCAAAGTGAAAGGTGGAAGAGGGAAACCAAAAATGGTAGTCGTGGTCGATGGGGCCCTCTTTACATATACACGCTTCAAAGAGCTGGTTGTGTGTCCTTCCTGTCTGTCTACCCCTCTGCCCCCACGCCTCCCAAAGTCTCGGGGAGCGGCACAGAGGAGCGCACGCCCCGGGCCAGCCTCCCCGCTCGTGAAACGCAGGAGCTGGGAGGAGGAGAGGAGGCAGCACCGCCCCTAAGGTTCTAGCAGGAGTTGGCGAGTTGAGAGCGATCGGAACACATAACTATGATATAGTACCTGTTTCTATGGAGCCATCCGCAAAGTTATTGCAGAGTATAGCAGCTGTAGTTTAATACAGCTACACAGTTAAAACTATACATGGATATAATTAAGGCTTATTATTTCTTTAATGCTTTTTTGGATAAGTCACACTCAAATGATACTTTCATAATAAAACAATAAAGTCCGATTATTTGGGCTTTATATTTATAAAACTATATTAATGATTGATCAAATACTTGGTTTACGATTTAATGAAGGACATTCGATAATTTAATTATATAGTAGGCTGTGGCTCCAGGCCAAATTTAAAGCTGAGGTTAAGATCCGTTTATTAAATATATAGTCGAACCAGGTTCTTTAGTTGTGTGTCACTAAGTTTTGAGGTAGTTAAAAAAAATCGTAAATTTCCAGTTTCTTTTAAACTTTTCTTGAAGGCTACAACAATTGTTTAATAACCATTTTAAACCGTTAAAACCAATTCAGATAAAAAAAGAAGCAACAAAGGTGAATACATAATTTGACTATTGAAAATGTAAATATACAAGACTGGTATACTGTCATGATACATATTATGTATAATGTAAATATAATGTGTAGAATATGTTGATTGTATACACACACACACACACACACACACACACACACACACACACACACACACACACACACACACACACACACACACACACACACACACACACACACACACACACACACACTTATAATTTATTAACGATACTATATAATTTACAATCGATTATTGAGCCAGGTAGGCTATACAGTCTCCATTCGGCTCCCAGAACGTACTGGGAGCCAATACTTTGAAGTTTGAAAATGCAGGTTTTGAATAAAAACGTGGGCAGCTGTAAGAAATGTCCTATTCCAGATATACGTTCCATATTGCTAACCCTAAGTGAGTGCAAGTGGACGGGGTAGTGGACTGACGGAGACTGGTTTCAGACCGGCCTAGTTAAAAGGGGGCTGCTCAGCCTGCAGGCCCCCATGGTTCTCTAGAGGAGATGGAGCCTGCACGCTGAGCGCACCTATCAATTATACGAGGTTCCTCTGCAGATGTCGGTGGAGAGAAAGGAAGGAGGAAAGCCAACACAACACAGGAGTGTTGCAGCATTATCTCAACGATTATTCCTCCAGACCCGACGCGCCACGCCGCTCCGGGCTGTCCTTCCGCTGCCATGAGCGGTCGTTTAAGGTCTTAGTCGCTATAAATGCTGAATTAGATCAGAATATGTCTGCATTCTCAACATTAGAGAACTGGAAACGATTTCCCTGCCACGGTAATAATAATGCGATAACTTCTGGTGCAAAAATGATAGGGATGTCACTCACGGTAAATACAAACTGTAGGCCTACAATCCACGCGACATTTCGACGTCAAACCAGCGATTCTGAAATCCGATCATGTATTTTAATAAACAACAACAACGTCAACAAAAATGTTAAGATGAATCAAAACATGGAACTGGGATCGGCCCATCTTAATGGCCTACCAATGGTAGGCCAACTTATGGTGCTTTAAACACAATTAGGCCTATGTGAAATTTTATAGTTTGCGCGCGCGTGTGTATGTGAAATATTATAGTTTGCGCATGCGTGTGTATGTATGTGAAATATTATAGTTTGCGCGCGTGCGCGTGTGGTTTGCACGTGCGTGTGTATGTGTGCGTGCGTGTTTTAATGGACTGTACACTATACCCGGGGCCAACTTTGTGCTATTTACATGCCTACCTAGTTAAGCAACAATGTTCGCGGCCTATGGCGACCCGATGTTTAGATAGTGGGGGTGTTAAATCAGTGGGACGCCGGGGCGCTGTCTGTGAGGGGCAGCCAGAGCAGCCACGGTCTCCTCCTCCAAAGGCCATCGTTTACCTACGAGGCCTCCTCGCCCGGGCGGCGCGCGAGAACTTAACGAGTGTTTTCTGACGGCTCTCTCTTCCAGTAGACGTCAGAGCTCTCCAAAGCTACGGAATCAGAAGTAGAGAAATAGTGCCAGACTCGTGTTTTACTCTGTTCTAGTGCACTCCGTTTATAATGTAGCCTACACAGACACGAATCAATCGGACTGAAAATTTAACAATCCAAAGCTATTATCCAATAGGCGTAGGCCTACTTTTTTTTTTTTTATTAAGCCCATTCTACAATAATCTTGTTCTCATGCCTAACGCGTTGTAGGCCTACGTTTGCTTGCCCTGTAACTTAACCTAACGTCCACTTGACCATGAATCTGAATCAAGATCTTGTTGGTTAACTTATGCCGTCGTAGGCTGCGTCGTTCATTTGGCCAACCACGAAATAGTTGTTTAAGTGCCAATACTGCCATCTGGTGGAATATTTGTGAAGTAAACGCAGTCTACGTTGACGGACCACTTAAAGGGCAGTAGAGCAACACGCATATCTTAACATTACTCCAAACCAACGTGCTGAAGAAGACCTATTCATGAACAAGTTGCATGTTATTTCAGTAAATGTGTACCCATCCCCGGCACACACAAGCCCAATACCGAATATCACATTCCCTCTCTGCACTCCGTAACAAATAGTAGGTCATGATACGGCAGAGTATGCATACTCAATTTTCTCGCCGTGGCTGCAATCTATTTTTAGAATAGAGGTGCGTCCATGACGCTATAATACGTCACTGTCTTAACATGAGCATACGAGTAGCCGTGGTTGAATGTTCTTTTCAAATATCTTCTGTCGTTATACGCTGCCTGCTGCTGCCCATCCAGCTGTTCCCCGTGTAAACACGCGCACGCACGCATGCCATGCATGCACGCCATGCATGCGCACCCACACGCACATGCGCGCACGCACGCACACGCACGCCCCCCCCCCCCCCCCCCCCCACACACACACACACACACACACACGCGCACCACGTGACACTGCGCTCACCCAAGTCCCCCAGTGGCTCATTCAGCATGATGGCTGCGGATGCTGCGGCAGCCTACCGCTTCCCGCTGTCCATCCTGCATCCTCCCGGGGTGTCTCGCCTCTTCCTGCTGGCCCTGCTCTCCACTCTTCCGGCCACGACACGGGCACTGCTCGGCGTCCGACCGGAGGACACTGAAAGCCAAGAGATATCCGTCCGGGATGGGATGCTGACAGCCACCGAGGGGACCCGCTTCATGCTGAGGGTGTACTACTCCGTATCTCCGGTAGCCCAGCAGCATCCCCTAAACCTGAGTAGTGCAACCAGCGGCAGAAAGGAAGGCGTCCCGGCCGCTCCGTGGATCGCTTTTATCGAAGAACCGGAGGGGGATAGCGGCCATGAAGAAAGGCAACTTCTGCCAAAAGTCAATCCCTGCGTGATGGAGAACGCCCGCAGCTCTGATATTGAACTGTTGGGCTCCTTCAAGTCCTCGTCCAGCCACAACTCCGTTCTGGTCGAGCTCCTGGCCAAAGACCTGCGGCGGGGCGAGGCGGTTAAACATTACTCCATGTGCGCCTTCGACGGGACGAAGTGGGAGCATTTTAGCACCAGGGACTTTTGGTTAGCGGTGGTGGAGAGACCGCCGCAGGCGGACCTCTGGCTGCAGGCGGGACTTTCCGTGCTGTTGTTAGCACTTTCGGCGCTGTGCAGCGGCCTGAACATCAGCATGCTCGCCCTGGACCCCGTGGAGCTCCGCGTTCTGCAGAACAGCGGCACCGACAAGGAGCAGAAATACGCGCGAAAAATCGAGTCCGTGCGTAAACACGGAAACTACATATTGTGCACCGTGGTGCTGGGCAACGTGCTCACCAACACGTGCTTCGTGGTGTGGATGTGTCAGATTGTGGGAATGACCGTACTCTCAACGGCCTCGTGCACTTTCGGGATCTTCTTCATCGGTGAGATTCTCCCGCATTCCGTGGCCTCCCGCCACAGCCTGGCGATCGCCTCCAAGACGCTGTGTGCCACGCGGCTGCTGATGCTGCTGTTCTTCCCCATCGCCTACCCAGTGTCCAAGATCTTGGACATCATGCTGCACCAAGAGATCAGCAGCTTCTACACGCGGGAAAAGTTGGTGGCCATGTTGCGTGTGACGGACCCGTACCACGACCTGGTGAAAGAGGAGCTGAACATCATCCAGGGAGCCTTGGAGCTGAGGACCAAAACCGTTGAGGACGTGTGCACGCCCCTGTCCGACTGCTACATGCTGTCCTCGGACGCCACGCTGGACTTCTGCACCATGTCCGACGTCATGCAGAGCGGCTTCACGCGCATACCCGTGTACGAGAACGAGAGGTCCAACATCGTTGACATTTTGTTCGTCAAAGACCTGGCGTTCGTGGACCCGGACGACTGCACGCCCCTCAAGACCATAACCCAGTTCTACAGGCACCCCATGCACAGCGTGTTCAACGACACTAAACTGGACGTGATGCTGGAAGAATTCAAACGAGGTAACCCTCCGTGGGCCACTGGGGGCTTCTTGGGTGCAGCGTGGGATCACATATAAGGCCTCCCCAAACTTTACATGTCTTTCAAGTTTGTCCTCAGACAATTTACCATTTGTCACCATTGCTTTGATATCTATAAAGATAATTGCAGACCTACACAGGAATACACAGCTCAGCTCGTATTGTATTAAGCAGATACGCTATGATCTCTTGAACATGAGATGCATGGAGGATAAAGGCATCCTCCATTTGTGTGGGTTCATGTTGCATCCCTCGTGCATTAACCAGAGAAGCATTTCTCAATTGACACCTTCAACCTTATGTCATCGTTAAATTCTCATGGACAACAGCTCTGTCAGAAATAGTCAGAGGTTCTCCACTGATTGTTAGTGCTGTACAAGCCCAAACAGAGCAAATGTGAGTCTGTATTTGTGTTTGGCTGTTGATTTATTCACTGGACTGTGTTGTCCAATTCTGCAGGGATTTAAAAGGCAAATCCCTCCCTCATGGACAAGGACACACAGAGAGTGACTGAGTGAGAGTGAGCGGCTGTACGAACACTTTTATTCACACTGTTTCTGATAAAGTGAGAATGATTTTATTATCGACTCCGATGGTTTGGCAGATTCAGTGTGTCGTCATCACCCGGCGTGCTGTAAATGATAATACGATTCCCTGAGGAAATGAATTGATTGATCTAATCATTGGAGAACCTCGAGACACAACATCTACACCTGATTACACCATCAAGGCTGAGGCAGGGCGCCAAACAGACCCTTTAGCACCACCCTCCCCCTCCTCCTCTCCCCCACCCCCTCCCAGCTCTCCCCCTCCACCACTGTCCTGATACTGCCTGGTGACGGGGTGCTTTGAAGCCCCCCGGCCCCCCGGAGCCTCAGGACTAACCCGCTGAGGCAGCAGAACTAATTCAGCCCGACCTTTCCCTTCCTCCCCCTTCCTCCCCCTTCCTCCCTCCTCCATCCCTCCTCCTCCCCTCCCCTCCTCACCTCTCTCCTCCCCTCTCTTCTCTTCTCTCTCTTCAACTCTGCTATCAACTCCTCTCCTCTCCATCCTCTCCTCTCCATCCTCTCCTCCCCCCTCTCCTCTCCATCCTCCCCTCTTCTCCTCTCCCCTCCCCCCCCTCCTCCCCCCTCTCCTCCCCTCCCCCCAGTACTAGAGATCTACATTCTATGCCAGCTCAATAATGGCAAGTGCAAAGGGCATCTGTGTGTATGTGTGTATGTGTGTGTGCGTGTGTGCGTGCGTGCGTGTGTGCGTGCATGCGTGCGTGCGTGCGTGCGTGCGTGCGTGCGTGCGTGCGTGCGTGCGTGCGTGCGTGCGTGCGTGCGTGCGTACGTGCGTGCGTGTGTGCGTGCGTGCGTGCGTGCGTGCGTGCGTGCGTGCACACAGACATCGGGCATCGCTTTCTTTGCACCAATTTCGATCCGTGAGCGTCATCAATTGTAAACATGCTACATAGATAGACAATCAGTACAGTGTGCAAGATACCCGACACACTCACACGCACACACCTGTGATTATAGTAGACAATGTTCCCGGGACTGGACCGCCGGCAGCAGACCAACAGAACACACAGAGGAAGGAGGCCACTTCTGGTGGTCAGGTGGGCCTGTCGCCCCAACAGGAGGCCTATACACGGCCATCACGCAGACAGACAACGCAGAGAAACAACGCAGAGAAACAACGCAGAGAAACAACGCAGAGAAACAACAACAATGGTTTTAGATGAGTTTATGGGGGGGGGGGGGGCTTGCCTGAAGGGGGAACGATCAGAGAATAACCACATGTGACAGGGACATCCGTGTGAGTCCCACACTGCTCTTGGTGTGTGTGTGTGTGTGTGTGTGTGTGTGTGTGTGTGTGTGTGTGTGTGTGTGTGTGTGTGGCTCCTTCTGACTGCATTCCTCACCAGGCGCTGGTAGTGTGTGTGTGTGTGTGTATATGTGCTTGCATATTTACCCATGTGAGTGTGGTGTGTGTGTGTGTGTGTGTGTGTGCCTGCCCTCGCGTGCTGCTCGGTGAGGTCGTTACGTAACATACGAGTGATGTAATGCAGCCCGGAACATCACACGCTGTAGGCCCGCCCCGGCCCCTCACCTGAGCTCTCCAGAACAAGAAACGGAACCAGCCGGTCTCTATGTCCGTCCGTCCGTCCGTCTGTCTGTCAGGCAGTCCTGCTTAACTGATTGCTGCCTGGGAGTCAATCAGTGCTCTTGTTGTTGCCGGATTACAGCAGATGATCCATTTGATCCCCTAGCCGTGATCTCCCCCTGAATCAGACCGCCTCATACGAGTCGTAGCAACACACACGCACGTTTGGCTGGTGGGTTAGACCTGCACGCATATTTATGACCCACGTCGAGGATGATGTTGTGATTTCATCATGCCATCATGCACGCAGATGTCAAGATCACATGACTTTGCTGCAGCTTTTTCTCTTTTTTCTCATTTGGCGTCATTGAGATCATCACTGAGGTCATCACTGAGGTCATCACTGAGGTCATCACTGAGGTCATCACTGAGGTCATCACTGAGGTCATCACTGAGGTCATCACTGAGGTCATCACTGAGGTCATCACTGAGATCATCACTGAGGTCATCATTGCCAGAGTTGATTTGGAGGTTTCTGGTGGAGCGGTTTCTTACGTCACTGGCAGGGGGTTTAGCGAAGGCCAAACAACGGATGTTGAACTAATGATTATATCTCCCCTAAAGAATGGACATGAAGACACAGCGATGCGTACACAATTAATGTGTGTGTGTGTGGGGGGGGAGGAACAGCGCAGGAAGTCTAGTCAGCAGATGCAGGCATCCCCAAACAGGTTGCGTAATGCCAGTGTTTATATAAGAACCAAGACCTCCCCGCTGTCAAAATGTCTCCCTTAATCTCCCTGTGCTCATTCCTGCACTGTGTGAGTCACAACTCCCAAACACACACACACACACACACACACACACACACACACCACACACACACACACACACACACACACACACACACACACACACACACACACACACACACACACACACACACACCACACACATTTACACTTTCAAAAGAAGAGAAGCAAATGAAAATAGAAAGAAGGTCAGGCATTATCCAGTGGAAGCTCCTAAAGTTGTGCCTCTCCCAGGGCTGAGCTGGGGGTCATTAATGTGGCTGTAGTCTGTTGGCTGTTTGTATCCTCATCCCGTTGCATCCCAACCCTACCGTTCTGATAGCATAGCATTTAGCAAACAATTATAGCCTTAAAAGTGCCAACCCCTCTCCCTCCACCGCCACCATCACCTTCGCCAAATCCCAACCTCCATCGCTATCCCTCAACACCTCCACCACCATCACTTCCTCCATCACCATAACCAGCGCCACCGCCTCCTCCCATCCCTCAACACCTCCACCAACATCTCACCCTCCACCCCCACCATCATCATTACCACACCCACACCCGCTTCTGCCTGCCTAACCCTCCACCCCCACCACCTCCGTCATCATTACCACACCCACTGCCATCTCCTTCCTCATAACTCTCCCCCACCCCTACTATCTCTAAATCCTACCCCACCACCTCCATCAACCCTTCCACCACCTCCATCAACACCATCATCACCTCCTCCATCACCTCCTCCATCACCTCCTCCATCACCACTCACGTATTGCAGGGAAGTCCCCCCTGGCCGCGTTGGGCAGGGTGAACTCTAACCTCCATGATCACCTCACCCCCCTCTAACATGTCGTCCCCCCCCTCTAACATGTTGTCCTCACCCCCCCCTCTAACATGTTGTTCTCCCCCCCTCTAACATGTTGTCCTCACCCCCCCCCCTCTAACATGTTGTCCTCCTCCCCCTTCTAACATGTTGTCCCCCCCCCCCCCTCTAACATGTTGTCCTCCCCCCTCTAACATGTTGTCCCCACCCCCCCCTCTAACATGTTGTCCTCCCCCTCTAACATGTTGTCCTTCACCCCTCTAACATGTTGTCCTCACCCCCCCCCCCTCTAACATGTTGTCCTCCCCCCTCTAACATGTTGTCCTCACCCCTCTAACATGTTGTCCTCCCCCCTCTAATATGTTGTCCTCACCCCTCTTAACATGTTGTCCTCACCCCCCCCCCTCTAACATGTTGTCCTCCCCCCCTCTAACATGTCGTCGTCCCCCTCAGGTAAGTCCCACCTGGCCGTGGTGCACAGGGTGAACCCTAACCTCCATGATCACCTCACCCCCCCCTCTAACATGTTGTCCTCCCCCCACCCCTCTAACATGTTGTCCTCACCCCGCCCTCTAACATGTCTCCCCCCCCTCTAACATGTTGTCCTCCCCCCCCTAACATGTTGTCCTCCCCCCCTCAGGTAAGTCCCACCTGGCCGTGGTGCAGCGGGTGAACAGCGAGGGCGAGGGCGACCCGTTCTACGAGGTCATGGGCATCGTGACCCTGGAGGACGTCATCGAGGAGATCATCAAGTCGGAGATCGTGGACGAGACGGACCTCTTCAGTACGTAGGAGGGAGCGGGGGCAGTATGCCGGGCCCCGGGCCCCAGGGCCCCGGGCCCCTGGGGCAGCAGCTCTGCATTATTTATACCGTAGTTAGTCCACTCAGACGGCCTGCTGTAAAGGGACTACGATGCCTCGGCAGAATCCGCTGAGAAGGGAACGTATTTATAGTTTTACTGTTCTCAATAATAGGAAAGGGTAACGTTACACTCGTATTACCTGGGTAGACAGCCCGTGACCTGAAGTCTGTCCCTATGTGGTGCGTTGACCTTGAAGTATGTTCCTAAACTTTTCCTGGGTGAGTGTGATCTTACCGTTCTGGGGGGTTAGGTGTGAGGTACTCACCGCAGGTCCACAGCCGGCGTAGGCCAACAGCTCTGTCTGTGACACGCCGCACCGGCACCTCGTCTCCAGGTGACCAGCCCGCGCTTTGAATCCTGTCGTTCAGTTCCCCCCCTAGAAGTGTCTTGACAGAAACATGCGTCCGTCCTGTTAGTCCTACGAATTGAAAGCCTCCCCTGCTGAGAGCCACCTCCAGAGCCTCTCTACCAGACACTCACACCCTGAGCCTCACCTGCAGACCCAGCTGCTGCCAATTAGCACTAATGAGCACCTCGACAGCGCCCCCTCTGTGGGGTGGCAGGTACTGACCCTAACCATGAGCACCCCTGTTCCTAATATCATAACAGTAATGGGGTTAACGTCGACAGCATATCCGATATCATGAGCTGCAATAGATAGACGAATCAATACCGTTTAACGAGACATCCTTGCGTAATTTTTGACTTATAAACATTGCCACAAGGAACTAAAGCACATATACATTTTAGGACATTGTACAAATTCTTGATGTTAATATCAGTCAATTCTGCCTCTTCATGTCATGTACAAATAACAATTGTAAAGGATTTGACACATTAGTGGCGATATTGGCCAGCGCACAGCAGTGGGAACGAGCTCAGTCAGGGCGCGTTAATAAGAGAGCTGAGGATGATAATGTTCTTCCTCTCCCTGCTGTCCAGCACTCTGCCCTCCATATTGATCCCACTTCCTCTCCCATAATCCCACCAGTTGTCCCACATCCGTGCTAATGCATAATTAATTACACTGAAGGAACTCTAATCCTGTGGATAAAACACCCCAATCACACCAGCTTTAATTGGCAGAGACGTGGAGGGTGAGAGAGGGTGAGAGAGAGGGTGAGTTGAAGAGCGGGGTAGAGAGACAGAGAGGGAGGGAGGGAGACAGACAGAGTGAGACAGAGAGGGAGACAGACAGACATCCCCGATCTCTCATTCCAGGAATAATCCAGGTTCTTCTCATCTCAGTTGTTGGTTTAAATGAGAAGACACCGCATGCTTGTGGATGCTTGACGCACACACTGCGGTCTATCTTCAGCCCTGGCTCCCAATGCCGACAGTCAGAGCAGAGCTCCAGCTTCATGACACCGGCTGAAGTGTATGGTGAAAAAAAATCAACCACCATGCAGACGTATGCGCACATAAACACGCGCGCGCGTGTGCGTGTGCGCGTGTGTGTGTGTGTGTGTGTGTGTGTGTGTGTGGTCCTCCGGATTCTCCTCCTCTTCCATTCCTAGCAGCTGTTCTCTTTGTAAAGCAGTCACTAGCCGTATCCGCTCCCGCAGAGACATGAATATTCTGTCAATATAGAACAGATCATTTATTCATGAACTATGCTCCGCAAATCACACGCCTTCCATCCACCACTGCCCCAATGCCCTTAAGCATGGCATTACATCCTCATCCGTACATCATCATCATCATCACCATCATCATCATCATCATCATCATCATCACCATCACCATCATCATCATCATCATCATCATCATCATCATCATCATCATCATCATCATCATCATCATCATCATCATCATCATCACCTCATCATCATCATCATCATCATCATCATCATCATCATCATCATCATCATCATCATCATCATCATCATCATCATCATCATCATCACCATCATCATCATCATCATCATCATCACCATCATCATCATCATCATCATCATCATCATCATCACCATCATCATCATCATCATCATCCATCATCATCATCATCATCATCATCATCATCATCATCATCATCATCATCATCATCATCATCATCATCATCATCATCATCATCATCATCATCATCATCATCATCATCATCATCATCATCATCATCATCATCATCATCATCATCATCATCATCATCATCATCATCATCATCATCATCATCAGGGTGTCAATATGCCAGTGGCTGACTGATGAGCTACATGCTAATACGTAGCATGTCCGTCAGTGTCTGCAGTATACGACAGAAGGTCAATATTCTCAGATGGGAAATCATTGCTCACGGCAGTAAAACAAAATTACATCAATCTCAATTCGATTAAAATAATAAGAATAATAAGTACAGTAGTTAGTGTATAGAGTATAGATATATGAGTATGTATACAAGTAGTATATACTGTATTAATGTTGGTGGTATTCCCAGCTGATTATAAATTAGTGGTGTATATGAGTACAACATTACACTAGTACATGAATACTGTATTAATGTTGGCGGTATGGGCGTGTTCCCATCTGATAACCAAAGTATATGTTAGTGGTATATATGAGTCCCAACATTTCACTAGTACATGAATACTGGACTACTGTTGGGCGTGTTCCCATCTGATAACCAAAGTATATGTTAGTGGTATATATGAGTCCCAACATTTCACTAGCACATGAATACTGTACTACTGTTGGGCGTGTTCCCAGCTGATAACCGCACCAAGCGCCGTGTCTCCAGCCATGAGCGGAAGCAGCAGGACTTCTCCATCTTCAAGCTGGGGGAGAACGAGCTGAGGGTGAAGGTCTCCCCCCAGCTGCTGCTGGCCACACACCGCTTCCTGGCTACCGGTGAGCGTGTGCGCGCGCGCGTGTGTGTGTGTGTGTACGTGTGTGTACACGTGTGTTTGTGTGTGTGTAGTGCGTGTGTGGGTTCAGAATGCACTCCACCCGCTGGATGATATTCACCAGAGGAGATCATGATGTCTCATGGGCCGAGAACCTACAGTCGCTGACTGACTGCGTTGTTGTTTGTGTGCATGTTTGTGTGCGTGTGTGTGTGTGTGTGCATGTGTGTGTGCGTGTGCGTATGCGTGTGTGTGTGTATGCGAGTGCGTGTGTGTGTGTGCCGTGTTGCCCCTCCAGAGGTAGAGCCCTTCCGGCCCTGTCACCTGTCGGAGAAGATCCTGCTGCGACTCATCAAGCACCCCAGCGTGGTCCAGGAGCTCAAGTTCAACCCCAAGGACAAGCGCTGCCCCCAGCACTTCCTCTTCCAGAGGAACAAGCCCGTCGACTACTTTGTCCTCATCCTGCAGGTAGCATGCTAGCTCAGCTAGCACTAGCTTAGCATCATTTAACTCTATATTAGAATTCGTACTCGCTAAGGTTCGTGCAGCACTTTCTTTGCTAAGTACTAGCCTAGCTTAGCTCGGTAGTAGCTCATCATTGCTCAGTTCTAGTTTAGCCTAACTCATCACCAGCTGAGCTCAGTCCTGGGCTCAGCTGGTTCTACTGGAGGCAGCATGCTAGCTCAGCTTAGCACTATCTTGGCATAGTTTAGCTCAGTATTAGCCCAGCATAGCTCCTTACTAGCCTAGCATAGGTGAGTTGAGCTCAGTACTCGCTTAGGTTTGTGCAGCACTTGCTTCACTAAGTTCTAGCTGAGCTCAGTCCTGCTGCAAATCAAATACATAGTTTTGGGTGCAACTATTTATGAAATCCACTTATTAAGTGAATTCACAAACACGTCATTAAGGAGCAGAGAGGGATTAGGCATCTTGCAACCGTACAGGTTAGGATGTGGATGATGGGGGAAACAAGCCTCTCACCTGATAGTCGAACATCCCTCAGCCACTACACCATCCGCCCCTTTCTGTTTCAACGGGACCAAATGGTATTAACTCTGTATTTCGTGAACGTACGTCTGACATCTAAACTGATACCTTCTGCGTTCAGAGGCCTGAGCTAACGATGTGTGTGTGTGTGTGTGTGGCTAAAGCATGTTCTTGGCCTCACAGTGTGTGTGTGTGTGTGTGTGTGTGTGTGTGTGTGTGTGTGTGTGTGTGTGTGTGTGTGTGTGTGTGTGTGTGTGTGTGTGTGTGTGGCTAAAGCATGTCCTTCACCCAGTGTGTGTGTGTGTGTGTGTGTGTGTGTGTGCAGCTAAAGCATGTTCTTGGCCTCACAGTGTGTGTGTGTGTGTGTGTGTGTGTGTGTAGCTAAAGCGTGTACTTCACCCTCAGTGTGTGTGTGTGTGTGTGTGTGTGTGTGTGTTGTGTGTGTGTGTGTGTGTGTGTAGGTGTGTGTGTGTGTGTGTGTGGTGTGTGTGTGTGTGTGTGTGTGTGTGTGTGTGTGTGTGTGTGTGTGTGTGTGTGAGTGTGTGTGTGTGTGTGAGTAGATAAAGCGTTTCCTTCACCCTCAGTGTGTGTGTGTGTGTGTGTGAGTGTGTGTGTGTGTGTGAGTAGATAAAGCGTTTCCTTCACCCTCAGTGTGTGTGTGTGTGTGTGTGTGTGTGTGTGTGTGTGTGTGTGTGTGTAGGGCCGGGTGGAGGTGGAGATCGGTAAGGAGGCACTGAGGTTTGAGAACGGGGCCTTCTCCTACTACGGCGTGCCGTCCCTCGTCCCTCTGCCGCCCCCCCGTGAGTGAAGGAGGGTGGTGCTGCCTGATGTCTGAGACGCTGACCGTGACTCCTCCCACGCGGCGTCAGGACAGGGGGGCCCGGGGGAACCTGCCAGAACATTAACTTGAAGAAATAATGATGATAAGAAAGATTTCCCCTGAGCAGGATTATATTAAAGCAGAGAGTGGTGAGCGGGTTCTGTTCCCGCTGGCCTCCCTGCAGCGCTCTCCCGGGTCTGTGTCTGGACACGTCAAGGTTTAAAACACGAGCTAGACGAGGTTTAAGTCTAATTCTGCACATGGTGCTCAGGGACTTTATTATTTTTTAGGATTGAACGAACAAAGACTCATCAGTGTCATTTGGCAAGTATTACGAAGAATAAAAATGAACAAATATTTAACATTACCCAGTTAATCCAATGTTAGCAATTCAAATGTAGTGTTTAAAGCCATACCCACCCTGCAGCCATATTCACTGAGTCATCAATGGGAATGGACGGGTTCACGTATAGATCACAGTGTTACTGAGAGAGGCCATCCCAGCCTCCGACGTCCTCGTCTGTCCTCGTCTGACCTCGTCTGTCCTCGTCTGACCTCGTCTGACCTCGTCTGTCCTCGTCTGTCCTCGTCTGTCCTCGTCTGTCCTCGTCTGTCCTCGTCTGTCCTCGTCTGTCCTCGTCTGACCTCGTCTGTCCTCGTCTGTCCTCGTCTGTCCTCGTCTGTCCTCGTCTGACCTCGTCTGTCCTCGTCTGTCCTCGTCTGACCTCGTCTGACCTCGTCTGACCTCGTCTGTCCTCGTCTGTCCTCGTCTGTCCTCGTCTGTCCTCGTCTGACCTCGTCTGTCCTCGTCTGTCCTCGTCCGACCTCGTCTGTCCTCGTCTGTCCTCGTCTGACCTCGTCTGTCCTCGTCTGTCCTCGTCTGTCCTCGTCTGTCCTCGTCTGACCTCGTCTGACCTCGTCTGACCTCGTCTGTCCTCGTCTGTCCTCGTCTGTCCTCGTCTGTCCTCGTCTGTCCTCGTCTGTCCTCGTCTGTCCTCGTCTGACCTCGTCTGTCCTCGTCTGTCCTCGTCTGTCCTCGTCTGACCTCGTCTGTCCTCGTCTGTCCTCGTCTGTCCTCGTCTGTCCTCGTCTGTCCTCGTCTGTCCTCGTCTGTCCTCGTCTGTCCTCGTCTGTCCTCGTCTGTCCTCGTCTGTCCTCGTCTGATGATCCTTAAGCCGTGTCCTCTCCAGTCCGCAGGTGCAGCTCCCGCAGCAGTGTCCTGAACCAGTCCGACTCCATGCTGAGTGCTGGCAGCTCGGGCCACCTCAGTACGGGAGGGCTAGGAGGTGTCTATCTGCCCGACTACTCGGTCAGACAGCTCACAGACCTGCAGATCATACGGGTAACGGACAAACACGGAAACAGCATCACATAGCCATAGGTGACCGGAAGCAATGCACCCCACCCACAAGTGAGGCTGAGAACAATTAAAGCATACATTTTAAATCGGTGCGGCTAAGCTACAACAAGATGAATAATATGTTAGTAAAAAAAACAACTCTTGATAGAGTGCAGAGTTGCCATAGCAATTAGAACACAAGCTTGGTGTTTTCTTTTTTATCGCTCAACTTTCTGATGACGTTAGTTCCTCTTTATTAAAGGATTGAGGCCATAATCCAACTATTACTGCACTCTTAAGCAACCCTCATTAAATCTTCCAACACTGCCCAGAGGTGAACTCTCTCTCTTCTCTCCCTGTCTCTGTCTGTCTCTGTCTCTCTCTCTCTCCTCTCCCTCTCTCCCTCTCTCCGTCTCTCTCTCTCTCTCTCTCTCTCTCTCTCTCTCCCCCCCTCTCCGTCTCTCTCTCTCTCTCTCTCTCTCTCTCTCTCTCTCTCTCTCTCTCTCTCTCTCTCTCTCTCTCTCTCTCTCTCTCTCTCTCTCTCTCTCTCTCGTCCTAATCCCCATTTTAAACCCAACACTAGATCCCGTGCCCCACTCTATCTCTTCCTCATCCACACATTCAACCTCTTTTCCTTAGTCACAAAGGTTGAATGGGATTCAGTTTTACTGGGAATGCCTAAAACAGGAATGTTGGATTTACCTCCTCCTTCCCCACATTATATGCATTATGCACCCATTATTTAAATACAAACCCTCATGCTACACATACCTTTTATTCATATACATTTATATATATATACATACTTCTTCCATTGTGCGTTTGGGCTGCTGTCTTCAGGGCCCCACAGGTGATGCGTGTCCTTCATAGCAGCGGGCAGAGGCTCTTCAAACTGGAACAACCCGGTTGCCTTTCCTGTGCGCTGATGTTTCACGTTCAACTGTGCATTTGCATTTGAATTTTCTTCTTTATTTTATTGTTATGTCTTTATTGTGACATGTCGTATTTTTACTCTACTATATGCATATGACTAGCCAACCCGGCCTCACGAAAATACGTGACACTGTCACGTTATTTTAATCTATTGTTCGTGATCAGGGACACGTATTTTCAAAATTTTCGTGTCAAAAAGCACAATTTTCAAACTGTCATGGCAACGTCCGCTCGGACACTGGACTTGCGAGGCATCGACGCGGACTTTCATTCACATGGCCAAGAACAAGACAATAGATGGCTAGGTACAATAAACATCAAGACATACCGTTCTAAAATGAACAGATGAAGCAGCTGCCCTTGTTTCCTTCGCGGTTTGCCTACAGGCCAGCGCACCTGCATTTAATATATCCGTGAATTGTTACAATTTCTCAGAATCAAAGGCGAAAGTAGAAACGGGTGGCCTAAAGCTGTCGTATTGTTAGTTATCACAGACAATGCCTCGCAAGTCCAGTGTCCGAGCGGACGTTGCCATGACAGTTTGAAAATTGTGCTTTTTGACACGAAAATTTTGAAAATACGTGTCCCTGATCACGAACAATAGATTAAAATAACGTGACAGTGTCACGTATTTTCGTGACACCGGGTTGGACTAGCGATTCACAGATGGTGGCCAATATGAATGTTATTTAAAAAAAATAAAAAAAGGGGGAATAAGCAACAATTAAACCAAAGAAAGTAAACCAAATAACTTTGGCTCTTTGCCTCATTCTTATTTTAAACTTTATCTCACCGCGGGCCCCCCCCCAGATCTCCAGGAGCCACTACCAGAACGCCCTGACCGCCTGCAGAATGGACCGCTCCCCCCTGTCCCCGGACCCCTTCGACGCCAAGGGGAGACCCCCCGTCCCTGAGGCCCGCTCCAACAGCATCGCCTTGCCCCTCCCCTCCCACGCCCGTCTGGGCCTGTTCCGCCTGGCCCACCTGCAGCCCCCCCACGCCGGCCTGCGCACCCCCGCCCGCCGCAACCAGCGCAATCGCATCGTCCGTACGTCAGGGGGGGGGGGGTCAGAGCCAATGACCGCGTCCTGCCGGGGGTCCGCCCCCTGGTTACACTGATGATATTAATGACAACAGGACGCTGTAGTTTAACAGCGCCTCTCAAGGACCCAAGGACACTATACAAATAAAGTGCAGACATATGTTTACATATAATAGCAGTCACACACATGATCAGACCACACTGAAGATACGGACACAGTACCCTCAGACAGGGACAAGAGTAGAACAAGAGGACATGTGAAGTAGAGCCAGAGGCGGAGAGGAGGCTGAGGTTAGGGGGGTCTGAGGGGTCTGAAGAGGGGGTATCGCTGTGCTCCGAGGCGTCACTAGCGACAGGGCATTCCAGAGTTTGATAGAAGCCCTGCAAGACATCGGGAACTCAATGTCCCTCGTTCTCACAGCAGTGAGTCATGTTCCTGGTGTGTGTGTGTGGATCTGAGGAGCTGTGTGTGAGTCATTGTAATTATGGGCTAATTATCTGCTATTCCAGTCAGTCAGGTTCGGTTCAGATCATTTAGTATCCAAACAACACCAAGAGGAGCGGTGTTGAGGAGCGGATCAGGGTGAGGCTCCACAGGGAGACCCTCTCTGGGGGAGCGCCCCGCCCCAACAGCGCTCCAGATAGTACTTGATGTTCAAGCGTACGGAGGACCTTTCCTCGCAGTGGAACCCATCCAGCGCAGCACAGACACACCCGGCCCCTCCGTGGGCTGAAGGATAACCTCCACCTCTCCTCCCAACAGGCAGCAAGTCAGACGGCCAGCGCAGCCCCAACGACACCGTGTTCCTCCGTATGGACGGGATCCCCTTCATCCACGAGGACCGGCCGGAGGGCAGCCAGGACCAGGGTGAGGGCAGGGGAACCACACACACACACACACACACACACACACACACACACCACACACACACACACACACACACACACACACACACACACACACACACACACACACACACACACACACACACACACACACACACACACACACACACACACACACACACACACACACACACACACACACACACACACACACACACACACACACACACCACCACACACACACACACACACACACACACACACACACACACACACACACACACACACACACCACACACACACACACACACACAACACACACACACACACACACACACACACACACCACACCACACACACACATCAAGCCCACACCACACCACCGACACACACACACCACACACACCCCTACACACACACACACCACCACACACACACACACACACACACACAGACACAGACACACACACACACACCACACACACACAACACACACACACACACCCACCCACACCACACATACAACACCACACCACCACAACACACCACACACACACACACACACACACACACACACACACACACACACACACACACACACACACACACACACACACACACACACACACACACACACACACACACACACACACACACACACACACACACAACCACACCACCACTTGATTTCAGGGAGTTGTTGATGAGGAAAGGACTAATTTTGAGGAGCGGAGATGTCCACTGTAAGTGAAATCGTCTGGACTCTGGGGGTAATTGGACCCAGTGTGTGGGGACAGATCAGAGCCATCTGCTCGGCTTAATGTGACTCCTGTCCATGTCTCTCTGGACAGACACCTCGCCCTGCATCAGCTCCTTCTCTCTCTCCAGCTCTGAGGAGACCATCGGGAAGAAGCTCCTGCGCAAGATAAGTGAGTGGGGAGATCTGTCAGAGCTAGTGCGTCAACCCACCGACACACACACACACACACACACACACACACACACACACACACACACACACACACACACACACACACACACACACACACACACACACACACACACACACACACACACACACACATTCATAGTCTCACACACACACACACACACACACACACACACACACACACAGTCATAGTCACACGCACACAAACACACACACAGTCATAGTCTGACGACACACATAGTCACACACACACATAGTCATAGTCACACACAAACACATACACACAGCTGTACCCAAACTTTCCCCATCTGACATCGCCACCAGGTATCTTAGCAACAAGTCTACATTCTGTCTCCCTCCCCAGTCAGTGAACACACTCTCACTGCAGCTGTTGTGGATGATTCAGTGAAACAATAACCCAGTATAACCTCGCAGGACTCCAATGACACTCATTGAAAGGGTTTGAATTGCTTGCGCTAGAATGAAATCTAAGTGTGAGATACTCTAGGTTGGCCTGCAGCTGAAATAAAATCTAACAACTTGAGGACAGGCAAGATTGTTTTTCCAATTTGTTTTGAAGGTCGGTTCTGCTTGTGGTATCCTAGGTAACAAGGCGAGGAAGAAATCCTACGACGGAGAGAGAAATCTGGAGGAGGGCTCGGAACCGGCAGCGGTGAAGAGCTAGCAGAGTGCTAGCATCAGCGCAAACAACGCTACAATGCTACGTGCAGAGGCTGGAGAGAAGGAGGAGTACATTTGTATCCGTCGATCCTAACCCCTGACCCTCTGTAGCTGCAGTGATAACACTCAGGTCCCCCCCTATGAACTTTAACCCACATCTCTGGGACCACCAACTTCGCTGCAGGATTTAGTCGGCCAACAGGGGGCGCACATGGGACGGGGACAGACCAGATCTCAACAGATCCACTTTGCCGTGAATGCCGTGATAGAGATCTCAATAGCTATTTGTTTGTATGCATGAAGCAGATCTGACCCTTTGGAACCTCAAATAGCCCTGGGGCTCAGGAGAGGTAAAGGGATTCTTTTATTTTATATGTATAGAGTATTATAGAGTATTATTTTATATTCACTTTTCCCTTACCTTGAGGAACGATCAAACACTGAAACAATCTACCAAGCAAAGAGTTTCTTACGCAAACACTGACAGTTGTTACTGGTCAGGTTACACTGTAGAAGTCCAGTCCCACTTTTATGGAACGTTGTACTTCTAATGCCTCGTCAAACTTGAAATAGGATACAAAAGGCACTGAAGGCTTTAAGCTCCAAAACCCACCAGCACAAACAAAACCACCAGTAGATAAGCTACACTTCACCTCAGCTCCTGTGAACATTGATTACAGGAGACAGTAAAATAGATATTATCAGTCCTGAGATATATATATATTTATTAAAGGGGGCGTATTATGAAAACAGCACTTTTCCTGGGATTTGGGGTGTTGTTGTGGGTAGGTGGTGCTCCCACACGCATACAAACTTTGAAATAAGTCCGTACATAATTTTTTGAGTGAGATACTGGTGGCTGGAAGCAGCCCGCCTCCAGCTACACAAACGAGCGAGTAGCAGCTCCGGCGGGGGGAACTCGGCGCTAGCCCTGCAGCTATAAGCTCCGGGAGTACGATCCCTTTCTCTGGCGCCGAGCTCACCCCGCCGGAGCTGCCGCCGAAGGGAAGTCGGAAGGGGGGACACATGGAGTAGAAAGGGACTGTACTCCCACAGCTGAGCTGCCGGACTGCCGACGAGCTGCCCCAGCCAGAGCTGCTCGTCCGCTGGAGCTGCCACCTAGCTTTGGCGCCCGTTCAGCTCCCGGAGTACACCGTCCGAGCTGCCGGACTGCGGCCGGACTGCGGCCGGACGGCTTCGACGGCGGCCGGCAGCTCCGATGCGGGGAGCTCGGAGGCAGTCCGGCAGCTCAGCTCCCGGAGTACAATCCTTTTCTTCTCGCGGTTCATGGACTTCAGAGAGTCAATGCCAAAGTTCCTTCCCCCCAATTCTTCACAACCATGGCCGAGATATCCCCCGACTACGAGTCTGCACTTGTGGATGTACCAGCGACGTCAGACAGTCTTTATTATTCATAATATCATCAGAGGAGCACATAGCTTTTGGCCGTGATATTAGATAGATTATATAAACACCAGTATATAATATTAGTATTATGTTATATTATATAATATAGATATAGAGCTCCAGGAGTACGCAAATGGCAACAACCCCTTCTCCTCCATGCTGTGGTTCAGTCTGACAGCTCATTGGTCGATGGGCAGCAGCTCATTGGTCAATGGGCAGCAGCTCATTGGTCGATGGGCAGCAGCTCATTGGTCAATGGGCAGCAGCTCATTGGTCGATGGGCAGCAGCTCATTTGCATTAAAGCTACAGACACCAGACACAGAGCGTTCTGAAGGGACTGAGACGGAGGGGAATAGCGGTAGACGATATTTTTTTTCCTAAAAGCTATTTCCAGCAAACAGCTTCAAAAACATGTTTTCTGGAACTCAAATACTATGTTTACTTGTTAGGAAAACACCATAATATGTCTCCTTTAATGAGTATCCCATTGAGACCTTGTGGGTAATTTAAGGAGCTTAACATGTACAGATACTTTATGATGATTACATTGTTAATACCATTGCAAAATCTAGTTGCAACGGAAAGCTTACCAGTGCTATCAAAGATTACAAACCACTGCCAGAGAGACACAATAAGGTAGCCATGACATTATTAAACCAATAAATGAAAACTCCTCCATAGATTATTTTGTATTAAAACTTTAAAAGCCATAGATTTCTCACCACTTGCCAAAGGTGCTCTCTGCAGAAAATCGAAAGATAAAATCGAAAGATAAAGTGCAATACTGAATTTTTTTTATTAGAAGAAAATCGTTATCCGAATATGATTGTTAATTTGAAATAAGCAATATCTTCCACATCCAATCAGAATATGAGTTATTTTAAGCCTATTTGTCCGTGTAAACTGTTGTCCCTCTGCAGACACACAAGGACTTGAATGAGGGCCAATTCATGCCCCTTATCGTGTCATGAAGGTTCATTCCAAAGAAACACGTCGATATGAATACATACAGTATGTTTACGTTGCCAGACCCCCCCCCCCATGGGGACCTCTAGTCTGGCTGCTCCCCATCCTCTCTCGTCACCCCATGTGCGTACTCGCTCAGTCACCACAGCACCCCCCCGCTGGTCCCTCAGACGAGACGGGCCGTATTCCCCACACGAGGGGAGATGAGATCACTAAAGCACACACACGACACGACGAGCCAATAAGCTACAGCCACTAGGGTGTCTGGTCACCACGGCTACGGGTATACAAAGAACCATGGAGGACGTACAGGCGGACCTCTCCCTGCATGCTGCCTGCGTTAGGACCAAAACCTCCGCTATCCCCGTGTCAGGCTCAGGCAGGGGGCCGTAGCATGAAACTCATGATGGTAACATTAAACAGTCCACTTCCCCCTCTCGTCTCCAGCCCCCCACACCTCTACGAAACAGGACACGGTGTGGAGGAAGGACTGAAATGAATTCTGCAGAGGATTCTAATACCATGAGGAGAAGATTACTCCTAATAGGAAGAGAGGGAAGCGAAGTACTAGTGTTTAATAGGTCAGTAGTTTAACTAGAGGACAGATAAGGAAGCCCAGTAGGGACAAAGAGAGCGTATAGGAAGAAATGTACTTCCTTCCTATACGGTTGTTATTGAATGGTTGCTATTTATGCTTACGGTGCCCAATAGCCAGTTAGTACTAGGTATTATAGTAACGGTGATATACAGTCTATATTTATTTCCGAGAGATTTGAAGCCATTGCATCAGAGTTGATCTTTGAGCCAGTTTAATAGTTTATCAGTGGTGTTCTACAGCATAAGGGCGCGGGGGGTACATAGGCTACGGTTTGTGTACGCCTATCTTTGGCCTTGTGCAATGCAGGGCAGATAACGCTTCTGGAGTGATAAAGGGGTGCGATATGACACACACACGGACGTCAACAAACTGACCCCTTGTCCTGAAACACGCTACGCTATCCCGGTGAAAGCTAGGAACGAATGAAAAGGGATTGAACGACTGCCTCTGTTCAGCAGTTTACGCCAAACTCCTTGTAAACGAACGCCGGACAGGAAACGCTTTGCACCAACTGCCGAGTGAATAGGTTACATTCGAAGCACAATTTGTAGTGAGCTGAAAGGCAGGGGAAGCTTTTCATGTTTTGGCAGGAAAATCTTTTCTATGTGTATGGACAAAGGCCGGAGGGATGACGGATTATTATGACATTTTGTAAAAACGAGAGACGTTTAGATATATAAATGAATATAATATATACCAACAGATGAAGTACATCTCTTTATTCTAGATGGACGATAATATGATAAATAAAAATATTGAAATGACTGCTTGGTGTTTTTGCATGTAATTTGTAATGCATTTATTAATCATAAACACTATTCCCAATTCCAGCGTTAACGAAGACATGAAAGAAAAACGACTTGCATTTGTTTTGAAGTTCTTCATTATTTCACATGACACGGTTCTGGGTCACAGCATGAGGCCATACCCAGTTGGTTATACAGACACTTTATGCACTCTTTATACACGATCAGTGCTATGCCACTTAAATACCAACCCTGCTGTACCTGGACGAGGCAGGTGCTGCCGGGGACATTCAGCAGTAGACACAGACCAGCTGAGGGTTAAAGTCCCAACCTGAAGTCATGCGCGCTGTTAGCCTCATTAGCACACAGATCCTGCTCAGGAACTTGGTCCCAATACAAACATATCGAGTTTAAAATGTGCTACTGGGGCCCACTCCTGAGATAATAACATCTGCTTGATAAATTACAGTATTTAAACCATTAAGTACATCAACATTGTATTTTATAATAATAATCAAGTGTTACCGATTTGATCAATTGCTCAACAGCTAGGTCATGGCTAAGTCCATTTTTAATTCTTCCTTCAAACTCCCAATCCACCTCCACAGCTAAGATATGTTGGGCCACAGCTGAACCCCCGTTTTGTTCTCAGGCGATGAATAAGTATACAAGTTGATTCAGCCTTGATGTTCAACATGTTGCCTGGAGATGACGGTGTGGGAATCAATGCGCTGGAGCAGACATACCGACTTATGTACTCCAACACTTCTCTGTGACGGGCTTTGGTGTGTGCGTGTGGGGGTGTGCGTTAAGAGATTAAAAACCTAATTTAATTCTACAGGTAAGCACCAATGAGCCCGTCACTCCTCTGGGAATGGGCCGCAGCGGCAGATCAAATGGCGCTGAAGTGGTGCGTGCTGATAGCAAATACACGTTTGAATCCAAGTAAAAAGCGCTGGGGCATAAAATGAGCTAATGCCCCCAGGAGAAGTCCTGGAGGACATATACATGCCCCCCCCCCCCCCCCCCCCCCCCCGGTGAGCAGAACCTCTACTGGACGCTGGTGACCGTGGCGTGGATGGACTGGGCCACATAGTCGATGTTCTTGGTGGTCAGGCCGCACATGTTGATGCGGCCGCTGGCCATAAGATACACATGCCTCTCCTTGACCATGTACTCCACCTGTTGGGCTGCACGGGGAGAAGGGAGGACAGGTAGAGTGAGGCAGAGTGAGTGGGAGAGTGGGAGAGTGAGTGAGTGAGTGAGTGATTGAGCGAGTGAGTGAGTGAGTGAGTGAGTGAGTGAGTGAGTGAGTGAGTGAGTGAGTGAGTGAGTGAGTGAGTGAGTGAGTGAGTGAGTGAGTGAGTGAGTGAGTAGAGTGAGTGAGAGAGAGAGAGGGGGAGAGAGAGACAGAGTGAGGGAGAGAGAGACGGTTTCATGAGTAATAATACAAGTTTGTCATTAATCATTAAGTTACGGATTAATTGACTAAGTGACTTTCTAGAACAAGCAGACATAAACACACACACACATCACACACGACATTACACATTAAGTTACGGATTAATTGACTAAGTGACTTTCTAGAACAAGCAGACATAAACACACACACACACACACACACACACACCAAGGTGTGGCAGTGTGTGTTTTGTGTGTGTCTTGGCTCTGCTGGTTGACTACATTGACTCTTTGGCACTCCACTTCAAAGTACTCGACAAGCTGTTATGAAACCCCCTGTCCCGTTATCACAACCAGTTATTTTAAGTTGTTTTATTGGGACATAAAATCTTTATTTTTGGCGTTTAAGTTGTTGAACTGATGAACATTGTGGATAATATATTTCCTGGTGCTAGTTTTGCTGGCTCTGTGTGTTTTGCACTTGGACATGTCATCACAAGCTGAGGGCCGACAGCAGCTGTGACCGCCGTCGGTCCAGGTGGGCTTCACAATGTTTTCCTAGTGTGTTGATCTCAGTCCTCCTTCAAGGAGAGTGTGAGCGACATCAGCAGAGACCAGCCCCACCCTGTTTTCTCCTCCATTGGTTTCAATGTTTTGGTTCAGCCTCCATCTACCGTCCACCACTCACGGTTGAGTCCGGTGAAGCTGAACATGCCGATCTGCTGGGTGATGTGGTGCCAGGTCCCCGGGGTCCCTAGGGCCTGCAGCTTAGCCTGAAGCTGGGCTCGCATCAGCAGCACCCGGTCCGCCATGGTCTTCACGTTGGCCTTCCTGGATCCACATGGAACAGCACACACACACACGCACGCGCACACACACACACACACACACACACACACACACACACACACACACACACACACACACACACACACACACACACACACACACACACACACACACACACACACACACACACACACACACACAGAGTTTGTCACAAGGGTGTGTACTGATGACGTGCGGGTCAGGTGCAGGCCGTTGTTGGATTCCTGTCCGCTTCATCAGAGTCCTGCCAGACTTATTCCAACCCCGCCAGGCTCCAGTTCATTCACAAATCATGCAGAGCACTGATAGGCCAAGTCAACAGGCAAGAAGCAAATCTGAATGACTGCCCGGGTATTGATTATAATCCTTCCAAATTAATTTCAAACTTGCCAAATGCAAATCCTAGAATCATTAAAATCCAAGCCAGTTAATTTAATTAACGACAAGCCTTTTTCAACAAAGCCGGCCTTTTCCCCAGAGACCTCTTTGAACAGGGAACGGGCTGGGAGTTAGACCTCCCAGAGACCTCTCACCAGTCCTCGAAGAGCCCCGGGTCGCTGAGAGTGATGGCGACCAGCCGAGCGCCCTGGGACGGAGGGTTGGACCAGGTGGTCCGCACGATCTTCTCCATCTGGGACAGGACGCGCTGCAGGTTGTCAGGGTCGCGCGCCACGATGGTCAGGTTGCCCACGCGCTCGTCTGAAGGGAGAGCGCAAACGAGACTGAAAGGGGTCCCGTTTGACCCTTGAACCCCCCTTTATACAGATGCATTCGGTTTGTTGTTGTCGTTATGTTCTGAAACATTCAGCAATGACCAATAGCTGTCAGGGAGCGAAACATAACATGGCTGCCCAGTTACACAGAGCTAAGGCACTATGGGAGAGAGACTAGGTGAGCGAGTGAGTTCTCCGTGTGTCTTACTGTAGAGGCCAAAGTTCTTGGAGAAGGACTGAGCGCAGAACATCTCAAAGCCCATGGAGACGAAGTAGCGGATGGCCCAGGCGTCCTTGTCCAGGTCGCCTGAGGCAAAGCCCTGGTAGGCCGAGTCAAAAAACACGAACAGACTCCTCCTCTAGAGAGAAACACACACGGTGAGGTCACCAGACTCCTCCTCTGGAGAGGAACACACACCGTGAGGTCACCAGACTCCTCCTCTAGAGAGAAACACACACGGTGAGGTCACCAGACTCCTCCTCTGGAGAGGAACACACACGGTGAGGTCACCAGACTCCTCCTCTAGAGAGAAACACACACCGTGAGGTCACCAGACTCCTCCTTTCACTGCTCGATACACCTCAATTCTCCCTCTCTTCCTTTGAACAGCAGTATCCTGTACAAGGGTCTTCACCCCGTGCACGTGCGCGTGCACGGGTGTGCGTGTGTGCGTGCATGTGTGTGTGTGCGGTTAGTCAGTGTGCATGCGGGTGTGTGCGTGTGGGTGAGGGCCGTACCATCATGACCTCAGCGATCTTCATCCACTGCTCCTGCGTGGGGTCGGTGCCGGTGGGGTTGTGGGCACATGCATGCAGAACAAAGATGGAACGCTCTGGGCACGCCTAGATCCAAAGAAAGGTATACAGGAAGAATCAAAGAAGGAGAGGGAGACGGGAGAAACCAACGGAGAAACCAAAGGAGAAACCAAAGGAGAAACCAAAGGAGAAACCAAAGGAGAAACCAAAGGAGAAACCAGAGGAGAAACCAAAGGAGAAACCAAAGGAGAAACCAAAGGAGAAACCAGAGGAGAAACCAAAGGAGAAACCAAAGGAGAAACCAGAGGAGAAACCAAAGGAGAAACCAAAGGAGAAACCAGAGGAGAAACCAAAGGAGAAACCAAAGGAGAAACCAAAGGAGAAACCAAAGGAGAAACCAGAGGAGAAACCAAAGGAGAAACCAAAGGAGAAACCAAAGGAGAAACCAAAGAGAACCAGAGGAGAAACCAGAAGGAGAAACCAAAGGAGAAACCAGAGGAGAAACCAAAGGAGAAACCAGAAGGAGAAACCAAGAGGAGAAACCAAGAGGAGAAACCAAAGGAGAAACCAGAGGAGAAACCAAAGGGGAAACCAAAGGAGAAACCAGAGGAGAAACCAAAGGAGAAACCAAAGGAGAAACCAGAGGAGAAACCAAAGGAGAAACCAAAGGAGAAACCAGAGGAGAAACCAAAGGAGAAACCAAAGGAGAAACCAGAGGAGAAACCAAAGGAGAAACCAGAGGAGAAACCAAAGGAGAAACCAAAGGAGAAACCAAAGGAGAAACCAAAGGAGAAACCAAAGGAGAAACCAAAGGAGAAACCAAAGGAGAAACCAGAGGAGAAACCAAAGGAGAAACCAAAGGAGAAACCAAAGGAGAAACCAGAGGAGAAACCAAAGGAGAAACCAAAGGGGAGAAGTTCATTACTGGGGGCTATAAGTAGCACTCACGATATACATTTATTCTGTTCCAGTACTCGTCTGTCTGTCTCCGACCTCAAAGCCTGCCTGGGTCGTGTATTTGCTTGTTGTCTTTATCATGTGCGTGTGCTGATGACGTAGAATGGCTTTATGTTTTGAATAGAGTGAGATGGGAGTGACGACCGTGTAACTCACCTCCAGGTCACCGAGGAAACCAGCCAGATCCAAGCCTCTGTTCTGGGCATCCCAGTACTTGTAGGAACGCACGTCCTCAAAGCCGGCGCTGGCAAACACTGCGTTGTGGTTTTCTAAACAGAAGACGTATCCGATTAAAAACAGCCCAACTTCAAGTATGAATGTAAATCTAACTGGGAGATACTACATCTAATCCCCTCCCTCCTCTCACTTCCATATTCCACTATCCTGAACACAAAGACCGTAGATCCAACTCAGACCAGTGATGCTGCGTCAGATCGCTGTCTATTATAGAGTATGTAATTAAGAGTTTAGAATCCTTCTAGACGACTGATCTTGAATCCAACCAAGATCTTGGCTTCTCAACATTACCAGAGAGTGATCAGTATAGTCTGGTAACGGTTTATTTAAGGATAGCAAAGTGGCCTTCAGAGCCAGTTCTACTGCCTTAACATGATGCATTTCAAAGTTGAATTATTCAAACGCCTGCCAAGCATGCCCGATGGAAGGCTTTATGGGATGGAAAGTTAATTCAGAAGATTCAAAGTCCAGACTCCATAGTCAAGAAAAACATTAGTGGGTTAAAAATAAAATGAATGAATTAATAATACCCCAGTAAGTGAATGTATGTGTGAGAGAGTCAGTCATTACGTGTGTGAGTTAGTTTGTGAGTGAGTGAGTGAGTGAGTGAGTGAGTGAGTGAGTGAGTGAGTGAGTGAGTGAGTGAGTGAGTGAGTGAGTGAGTGAGTGAGTGAGTGAGTGAGTGAGTGAGTGAGTGAGTGAGTGAGTGGGCGAGCGGGTGAGCGGGTGAGTTAGTTTGTGAGTGAGTGAGTGAGTGAGTGAGTGAGTGAGTGAGCGAGTGAGTGAGTGAGTGAGTGAGTGAGTGAGTGAGTGAGTGAGTGAGTGAGTGAGTGAGTGAGTGAGTGAGTGAGTGAGCGGGTGAGTTAGTTTGTGAGTGAGTGAGTGAGTGAGTGAGTGAGTGAGTGAGTGAGTGGGTGAGTGAGTGAGTGAGTGAGTGAGTGAGTGAGTGAGTGAGTGAGCGAGCGGGCGAGCGGGTGAGTTAGTTTGTGAGTGAGTGAGTGAGTGAGTGAGTGAGTGAGTGAGTGAGTGAGTGAGTGAGTGAGTGAGTGAGTGAGTGAGTGAGTGAGTGAGTGAGTGAGTGAGTGAGTGAGTGAGTGAGAGTGAGTGAGTGAGTGAGTGAGTGAGTGAGTGAGCGAGGGGAGCGGGTGAGTTAGTTTGTGAGTGAGTGAGTGAGTGAGTGAGTGAGTGAGTGAGTGAGTGAGTGAGTGAGTGAGGTGAGTGAGTGAGTGAGTGAGTGAGTGAGTGAGTGAGTGAGTGAGTGAGTGAGTGAGTGAGTGAGTGAGTGAGTGAGTGAGTGAGTGAGTGAGTGAGTGAGTGAGTGAGTGAGTGAGTGAGTGAGTGAGTGAGTTGAGTGAGTGGGTGATGTGGAGTGTGAGTGAGTGAGTGAGTGAGTGAGTGGAGTGGGAGTGAGTGAGTGAGTGAGTGAGCGGGTGAGCATGTGTGCGTACCCCAGGTCGGTGCGGACACGTAAACGGGGGTCTTGGTGTTGTTGCTGCCGTTGTGAAAGCGTCGGAGGAACTCGGCTCCGATCTTCAGAGCCCCGGTCCCCCCCAGACACTGCACCGCTCCTACCTGGGGCGGGAGGGATGAAGAGAGGTCGCAGATCAACGCTTACCCACCGGGAGGTTCACTGGTGTAACATTTGACCAGTAGCCTCTGCAGAAGCCCGCTCCATCCTCCAGAAGCAGCTCCAGCTCCTACTCCTCCCCGGACCACGATGCATCGTAAAGGACATCTGCAGACCTTGGGATCTGATAGATACCTGGCCCTTCATGTTTATTGGAAACTTGTTTTTGAAGTTTGTGAAGGAAACTCACGGCCGCAGATCAGAATTCCCACTTAAACACAACACAGGGCATCACCCAGGGCTCAGGGGTCCGACCCGCTGCACACGATTGGATCAATAAAACCCTCAGCCTGTTTTCAGAGATTGAATGGGGCTGCATTTGTGGATGTGTGACTCTGTAAAATAGGTAGGAATACTGAGAGATATGATCAGCACCCTTGATCACTCTATTGATTGTGTGTCATACAGCCCCCCTGTGAAACTCCTCTGCTGAATGATAAATAAGTAGGTCATTTAATGTACCTGTAGTATGTTATTAAGGGGGGGCCTTGACTCACCCTGTCCTCCTGGACCGCGGGGCTGGTGGCGCCCAGGGCGATCTTGGACGCCCAGGACCTGAACTGAGGCAGACCCAGGATGGGCAGGTACTCGTGGTTCAGGCGGTCATCGTGGGCGATCACCTTCTCCACCTTCTTCACCACGGGCAGAACCCAGGGCAGCCCCTCGTCCGTCCTGTAGGCTGACCATCAGAGGATCAATATTACAACGAGATGAGCGTGTGGTCTTTAACAAGCCCAATACCGCTCCCTGCTGGCGTTTTCAGGTAAATATAAGGGTAATCCCAGTTGGTTAAAGTAGTGAGTCTAAGAATATCCATAGAAATAGTGACCAAGTGTTTTTTCCGAAAGTGTCCTGATATTTATTTTCATGTGTAACATTTTGGACACGTCACGTAATATAGTCGTTTTAATAGTTGGAAGACAATTTTAACTTCAAAATCGTAATAAAATCAAAGATTATAGAAAAACACTATGTTCTAGCCATATCCCCACCACATCTGCTGAAAAACAGTTACATAGACGCAATTATTTCGCATCAAGGTATCAGGGGTTTAAAAACATATAGATGTATTCCTGGAACTGAAGGAAGGCTTTATTTTCTCCCTAAAAACTCTGCCCTTACACTAAATAACTGTGGCCTACTTTAGTAAGCAGGGTAGCCATTGGCCATCTGTGTCTGCTGACAGCGGGGGATTACGCCTGCTGTACTAATCGTGTAATAACTCGGGTAAGGCGAGCCTCGTCCTGCTCACGAAGAGCCCATCATCATATAGGCTACAAATCAATTCTTGTTTTGCAACTCTACAATAACGTCGCAATACTTTTCAAAATAAAAGCCATAATAATGGGCATTATGCCTTGAAAATGACTTAAAGACAGCGACATTCCATTTGTCCCAAGGCTAAAACATAATCAAGTTGCAGACTAGCTCTGCTTTTTAAGAAGAATATTAATCCAGCAAGTGTTTTGTGCTGTAACAACTAAATAAAAGACGTTGGTAAGTAAATAACGAGCAGGGCATCGTTAGACTGCTTCTCTGTATCGTTCAGTGGAGTGATACAATTAAACAGACTGGGTTGTTTAGTCTCAGTCTACGGCCACACGCACCCATTAGACGCAAGCCTGCTATTCTGTTATTATAGATAGGCCAGTACAACGCTATTAATTAAGGCACAGATTTGGATACTCGGTTTATTGTTTGGACTCTTAGCATTTGAATAATCGTGAGAGTAGTGCACAGTGCAATCACAGTAATCGTTATATTACCTCCCACTCCAAGGTTCACCTTGTTGGGATCCTGGTCATTATTGAAATCTTGAGATAGTTTGAAGACAGCAACGGGGACCGCCTGGGTGACGTCGCAGAACACCGACATTATTCAATATCAGAGAATATTGTCGACGGGAGAATGTAAAAAATTCAGGAGATGTTCACGGGATGAAAGAGATGGACTTTCCCTTCACCTAGGATTTGGGAATAGTGAAATGGGCGTGAGCAAATAAACCAATGAGCGTCAAGGAAATCTGTTAAACCAATCCTAAAGGGGATCACATAGAGGTCAAAGGGCGATAATAGGCAATAGTCCCGGGCTGATGACCAATAGAGACCCCGCTTAGTGATTGACAAATATACATACAAATGCCCTATTAATGCCGAAAGGGGGCGAGCATACAGGAGAAAATAACAACAAATATTTGTTTTCTGGCCACAAGGTGGTGCTGTAGACCCATGACCTAACCCCCTCCGTTAATGCAAAAAAGCTGTGAATTTTTCTCACAGCTTTCCAGGCCCTGGGACGGAGAAATGACAGCTTTACTGCGTTACGTATCTGCCCTGGGGTGCTCCTCTAAACAAAATATGTCAATCTAGCTGTTGGCAACGCATTAGTAAGAGTAATTAGTGTATATTCCCTAATATATCTGGACTGTACAACCCCCTTCAAGTTTAAGTTAGAGAGGCGAAGATTTATAGGCCTACATGCTAGGCCTAAATCACACCCCATCGTCAGATGGCTTAAAACAAAGCAAAAACACTATTACCCTGAACAAACTATTTTGAACAGGGTAATAGCGAGTATTTCCATGCGCTCGCTATTAGAGTATTTCCATGTACGATATTGGAAATTAGCCCAGAGCTCCATGTCCCCTGCAGTCCTGGAGGCCTTGGGCTGAGCCATAACGTGTAAACACACAGGCCACAAGGCGCTCTCTCCTAACAGCTGTCTGCAGCTACTGAAGTGGTTGATAAATGAAGGCCACCCCACACCCCCTGTTTCCCCCGCCCTGAAAGCGAGTTTCCTCGTCCGATCTCTAAACCTCTGGCTGGAAACATGGCGCTGTGTGTTTACGGTTGTCCCTGAGCGCCCCTCATGTCTCGCTCGCTGCCCTGGTATGAGACGCGTGTTAAATGGACAACGTACGATAAATCTGCGCTGAGGCTTGGCCCTGTGCACGTGGACTGGGGGGTTGAGGAGTCTTACTGTACCACACAAACTACTCGCACTGTATTTCCCATTCAGCCCCTCCCCCCCTTGCTTCCTCCACAGATGGTCCCATACCTGCTGCCAGCAGCTCCTGCCTGGTCTCCTCACCGCCCTCTGACAGTGGATGTTTTCATTCCTTCCGACCAGGTGAGGGTGTCTCGTACGCTAGCTATCACTGTCAGCTCTGCAATTATGGGATTTGATCTCCCAGAACAAGGGCTCTCTCTCGGGGGCCCCTGGCCGGGTTTTGCCGTGCATGTGATGTACTGGCTGGCCCCTGAGGGGGGCCGTCGACTTGGGCCCCGCTGAGAAGCATGAGTCAGAGGTGGGAGCTGACAGGCATGGCCCCTGGCGAGAGGCAGAGTGAGAGAGTGTCACCTTCAGAGAGTCACTCAGCCAAATATTCAGAGGGGCATCCTCTCATCCGTTGTGTCTGACATTGATATGTGGAAACATTTGCTTTGGCGCTCATCAGAAGTAAAAAATAAAAAAAATCGAATATCAGGCCAACAAAGATTCTTTCATAAAGAAAACGGTTTTAATTCGATTTCTTTCACTTTTGGCCGCCGTGTTATCGTTGGTCCTGTTGCAGTGTTGACACCCAAAACACACAAAGGCACATTCAGACACAAGCTGGTCGCATTCCGCCGGCGCTATCACTGAAACACAAACAGCCGCGTGTGCACACACACACTCTCCAGGACATTCCAAAAGGAGCCCAGCTCGCCGTGTGTTGGTTGCTTGTTGCGATACACCTCTGCCCTCCAGCGCCTCCCTGAAGTCTCCGCAGGTCACGGCTCCCCGCTGAGTGACCAGCTTTTAACTTCCCACCCTGTTTGTTTTTCAAAGACAGTGTCATCAATTCTCTAACAAGGCCCTAGACACAGCAACAACACGGAGTCAAAGGACCTCCTTCCCGCCCGCCTGCATGCTGCCCGTGACTGATGGCGCACGCATGCAGCGACAGACACCATGCATGCTGCAGGCTTCGCTGCATGTCTGGCCTTATTCCGGGAAGAAGGGTGTTAGTGTTCATTCGCTGTGGTAACATGGCATGCTTCTTGGCATGTCTTTTTTATCTAGGTATAGGGCGGCTTTGATCCCTGCACTGTATGGGCAGGATCTGTGTGGTGCTTTGAGTGACATGGCGATGCACGTCTGTTTTAGGCCTAGGCAAGACTACACAGTTAAACAGGGCAACCACAATTGTGAAGATTTGAATGATTTAATGACAGGAAATGACAGGAAAGCTATCCCTTCACATGCATGGGCCAATGCCTCAAGATCTAAGAGAGTTGATGTCTATGTGTACTGCATGCCTGTTTGTAAATTGTACACTGATAGAAGGAACAAACTGAATGGGAGACATGTTATTTGCAAAATAATACTCAGTTACATAATAATACAGTTATTATGATGCAGTTTTGTTAGTAGCGTGTTTCCACCCTGCCAAACATTGTAACAAGTGTAAGCAGTTGCATTAACCGGTTTGACACTAATTGCCTTGTCTGCTAATTCCTTCAGCAGACAAGGCCTGTACTTGAGAAAATGGGATGAAATGGGTGGAACCAAACACATAGTCTAGAGCCCTTCTACTATAACTGATTGATGTGCTGGCATTTTTGGCCAGCTCTGGCTTCCAGACGTCAGGTCTATACAGATATGAATGCTGTGGAACAAAGGGAGGAAGTGAAAGGCTTGCGTCTGAATTTTCACCCTCTCCGTTCTCTTTATGTCTCCATGAATAGTTGACACAAACAGGTCTAAACATAAGGGCTGACGAGAGGGCTGCCTGCCTGGGTTAACCCTGTGCCTCCAGGGTCTGTTTTAAAGGCTGTCCAGAGGCGTGCGGTGGGACGACGGGAAGGAGAACCAAGGTCTGACATGTTTTGGGCAGCAAGCATGTATTTCTACACTGGGATGCTATCTCTAGCCTGCCCTCTGATATTACACTGATCAGTGTTAGCTGGACTTGTTAGGGAAATGAGTCAAGCACCACACTGTAAACAAAGCAGGCACATGCGTCTGCTGTTTTCTCACGACTGAGCCAACAAAGGGTTTGTCTGAAACAACTCTGTTGGAAATAAGAGAACCCGAGAAGTAGCTTCAAGCAACACTAGCTAACTGTCAGGGCTCGTATAATGACCTAACTGCCTGAATGCCAAATAAGCTAACTATCAAACTGCGATCAACAATCAAACTATCCTAACTACTTCACTATCAAACTAAACTAAACTCATAACACACTTAATTTCAGTTTCACAACAATGCCGCCTTTCCAAAGAAGCACCTTAACAGTTATGTTAATCCGACCGCCCTACTTGCCAGTTACAAGCTCAACATAATAGGCCACTTCAATGGGCTTTTCTTTTACATGTTAGCACCTTTAACACACTGCCAAACAGAGTCCAACAGTTTGGGGGGTGGCACAAGGACCCTAGGTCCGGGCTTCCTGCTCAGCCCAAAGCGTCCACACAGTATCTTTATCGACCTAGCCCTGCTCGGCCACAGAGAGGATAAGAATATTTAGGTTACACGTTTCCTCCTCCAAATGGCATTCCCAACGCCGTAGATCACAGACGGTACCAGCCCTCACATCCCCCTGCTAGCGTTCATATATACAAACACACACCTGCCGGGACAAGGCCGTCTGGGAGAGAATTACAGCCGCTAATTTATGAGACCCCCGGGAGGTCAAGGGGAGCAGGGAGCCAGACGGGCCTGACCTCGCTTCCCCCGGCTGGGACCGGCCTGCTGCTAGCAGCCTCTGTTCTGTTTGATAATCCAGTCCTTATTTTGAGATACATGTCCTTAATGAGCAGGTATAGTAGATGGCATCTGACGGGCCCCAGGGAGACTGCAGACATTGGGGTTTAGACTCAGAACATTCCGCTGGCCGGACCTCCACGTTGTCCACATGCTCCTGTACACGGACAGCCTATTCCTGGAGACGCATGCTCCTCCTTATGAAGATGCTCCACTGTTGAACATTAGTGAACTCTTAAGACTTCACAAT
>OLKM01000629.1:74674-84674 GCA_900291075.1 Melanogrammus aeglefinus | reverse complement strand
GGCTGGTCGGGACAGCCCGAGTCCCGGCTCCGAACAGTCCGAGAGCGAGGAACGGATGTCGTCTTACCTGAGCACGCTGGAGATCCAGGAGCGGTTGGCGGAGTCGGGCTTACCGAGGGAGATGTTCACGAGCGCTGTGCAGGGGGGCCACGATGCGAACATCCCGCGTGAGGCCGAACGAGGGGATCTCCATTCTAGTAAGACATTTATTATTTAACCTGCTATTAAAAAACGTGAGGAATGTATGCCATCCAACTCTGCTGTAGTATTGGGGTCTTTACACATTTCAGGTTTTATGTAAATTATATGCCGCCTATTGCTTGTGTGCTTTGATTTTATTTTAAATCTGTACACTATTAATAACCGATAGATATTACCCTAGCCTGTTATCTAGAAAGAAAATCCCAATCGATGAAGATATTTCTACTTGTTGCATATTTGTTGCATATTTGTTGCACGCTGCATGCTCAACACTGAATTATTGATGGCCGACCAAGCCTTGTAATAGCTGTGTTGGGGAACTAAGCGTCTCCTCTCGTTTATACTTCCTCCAGAGAGCTGCGATCAAGGCGGGTGTGAGGACCTAGAGTCGGGCAAACCGGCCAAACAGACCCGGACCCGGAGGAAACCGCGGGTGCTGTTCTCCCAGTCGCAGGTGTTCGAGCTGGAGAGGCGCTTCAAGCAGCAGCGCTACCTGTCCGCCCCGGAGAGGGAGCACCTGGCCAGCTCGCTCAAACTCACCTCCACGCAGGTGAAGATCTGGTTCCAGAACAGGAGGTACAAATGCAAACGGCAGCGACAGGATAAGAGCCTTGAGATGGCGGGGCATCATCACCACCACCATCACCACCACCACCCACCTCCGCCCAGGAGGGTGGCCGTCCCGGTGCTGGTCCGCGACGGGAGACCGTGTCTGACCGGATCCCCGAATTATAACACTTCGTACACGGTGGGAGCTCCGACCCCGTATAGCTATAGCAGTTACCCAGCGTACAGTTACGGAAACTCGGTCTACCCCAACACGTACTCATGCACCTACTCCAATTTGGCCTCTCTGCCTACAACCAGCCCCACCGCTAATGCGTTTATGAATGTGAATCTGGGGAACCTCGCCGCACCGCCCCAGCAGCAGTCTTCCCAGGGCTCGGGCGTCCCACCGGGCCCGGGGAACATGCCGGGCATCCGAGCCTGGTAGCGCTCCTGCTCTCTTCTTGCTCTCACGACACACGTGCAGCGTTACACGGATTACGCGTCTTCCCATGGCAACGCACTGGGGAATAACTGTTTCTAATAGTGGACCTATATTCCTAATGTCATTGTGGACATGTGTGGCTTTTTAAGGGACTCCTGCATACATGGACTGCCTATAGTATAATATAATTCAGTATTTCCGAGCGGAGGTTGACTTGACGTAATTAATCAATTGGTTGGATTTGTGAGTGTTGGAGGAGAGTGTGTCCGACCAAAGGATCAAGTATATCCGCAGTTCATTTTCTTTTAATAAATAAAACATATTGTTCTTATTTTCCTGGATGTGTCTTATCACTGGACGACTAGAAATATCTACCTCCTGCTGAAGTTAGTCCTGGAAATAGGCTTTACAAAAATTACGAACAAATAGGCTATAAGGAAAAAGGTAGGCCTATTGGTGCATGATGTTTTTTATTAATTGTTATGGATTTTAGATGTGTGCATTAAAACAAATTACACTCAACCAAAGAACTGAAGTAGGCTTACATGTTATAAACCCGGCTGTCGTGCTCTTAGAGAGAGAGAGAGAGAGAGAGAGAGAGAGAGAGAGAGAGAGAGAGAGAGAGAGAAGAGAAGAGAGAGAGGAGAGAGAGAGAAGAGAGAGAGGAGAGAGAGAGAGAGAGAGAGAGAGAGAGAGAGAGAGAGAGAGAGAGAGAGAGAGAGAGAGAGAGAGAGGGAGAGACATAGGCCTATACACATCTACAATGGTATATTATGTTGGCTTCTTGGGGAAAGACGGATATCATGGAAGTTGTCATAGATTTTTTTTAAACATTTTAGAAATAAGTAGCCTAATTATTGTTTATAACAATATTATTTCAGGGGTGCTGAGCAGAAAAATCGCCCTCATCCTTTAATTAAAAATCTCTGCACTTTCCTATTTTTTACCTACAACAAATTGTAGGTAAAATAACAATTTAAAACAATTGATATTTATATTCTACATTACATCTTAAGAAATAGTTAATAAAAAAAATAGGTACATTCATGTTAAATAGCCTATATGCAGGTCTATAGATATTTATATTTGTAATATATATATATATATATATACATATTTTTTAAATATGAATACAATATACACAAATATTTGTTATAATAATATATACAAATACAAAAGTATTCAGGATTATCCCAGTTGTAAATGAAAATAGTGAACGCAGTGGTGTGACTGTGAGACGAGAAGCAGAAGCGAGAATAGCGGACATGTTAATGTCCGCTTAGGATTCACAGATGGACATTATCCAGACAAACCACTTCCATCGACCCCTGGATCAGAGAACCACACTGAGAAACTTTCGTTTTTTAAACATCTTTAACCGTAAATTTTGCTCTTAACTATTAGTTCTAATACTAAGTATTATTACTAGCACCACACTACCACTACTAATAACATCATTATGATTATATTAATGTTTTAACAACAATAAAAAACGAAAATAACATGCTATTTAAAATTGTGCAGGTAACAAACACACACACGCACGCACGCACGCACACGACACGCACGCACGCACACACACACACACACACACACACACACGCACACACACACACACACACACACACACACACACACACACACACACACACACACACACACACACACACACACACACACACACACACACACACACACACGACGGTCGCCCTGTTTAATTGGAGCAGGGCAGTGCTCGACTCCCTACTCTGCAGGGCTCATTGGCACGCTTGAGTACGCAGACACTATTAATGGAGATGAATGGCAACGTAAACAAAGTGTTTGTCTCCGCTGATAGCCTGGCCGGCCACTTCCCCTGGCTACTGCTCTGCCGGTAGGGCATACCTGGTGTCAGCCTAAGTGCTAGAGTCTCCCTAGTGTAAATAGAACTGGCGACAGCACGGCGATGCCTGAGGACGAGACCCCGCCACGACTGCCCTGGCCGCTCCGGCGGAGTGACAGAGTTGTGATCGCTATCTGTCGCTGCGGTCAGAGATAGCAGAGTCGCCCCAGCACGGCCCGTCCCGCTCCCCAAGGGGACGGCGGAACAAAGTCTCCCTCTCCCATGGCACCCAGGCGAGGAGGGCCCTGGGAGACTTTTAGTCCCGCCGTTTAATGTGTTGTTTTATTCTTATAGATAGACAGAAAGGCAGGTATACGGATATAGATAGAAAGACAGACGAAGAGACAGACAGAGAGACAGACGGAGAGAGACGGACAGACAGACAGACGGAGAGACAGACAGACGAGAGACAGACAGACAGACAGACGGAGAGACAGACAGACAGACAGACAGACAGACAGACAGACAGACAGACAGACAGACAGACAGACAGACAGACAGTTGGAAAGAGTCCAAGGGTTTAGATTAGGTTATGTTTTTTCTATATTATTCAGTTTTTGTTAGGATGAATCTGGTACTGGCACATAATTTCAGATTCCTTTTATTTCATTCTGGTTTTTTTTCTTTTCTGTTCCATATATAATTGCTATTTGTTGTTGTTGTTTTAAATCTTTTTGTTGTTTCTCATTTTAGGTTAAAAAAGGAAGAGGGAGAAAATTAGGGCCCTGGGAGACAATTAGTCGTGCGGTTGTAATGTGATGCAGCAGGCGGATTTTGACAAGAGAGCAGAGCAAGGTACGTTTTTTTTATTCTTATTGTAATTTATGTTTTGTTATTTTGCCACCAGGGGGAGCCAAGTAGGAGCACGTCAGCGCCGGAGCCGGTGAGGGCTGGGATACTGTCTGTCTGTCCCCATGTCTTGCCTGTCAATAGGGTTAGGTTTCGGGTTAGAGAAGGATTAGGGTTAGGGTTAGGGTTAGGGTTAGGGTTAGGGTTAGGGTTAGGGTTAGGGTTAGGGTTAGGGTTAGGGTTAGGGTTAGGGTTAGGGTTAGGGTTAGGGTTAGGGTTAGGGTTAGGGTTAGGGTTAAGGTTAAGGTTAGGGTAAGGGTTAGGTAGGAAACAAGGTGAGTGTGGACCGTTTTGTCCATAATTGCACTAGCCTATTGCTTTGTGTTGTGTGTATGTTTTGTAATAAATGAATAAAAGTGTGGTGGAAAAATGGGGTGCTCATGAAGGAAGGCGGGCAGTAGCTGAGTCCCCAGGGGAGTAGGTGGAGTGGGTCAGGGACGGATAGGGTTAGGGTTAGGGTGAGGGTTGATAATGGAGGAGTTTACGGCTTAATGACATTTGGACCGGGCTCAAGATGAGCTAGAACGTGGGGAGGCAGCGGGCTACGTTGAGTAATGGTGGGAAGCAAAACCGGGGCTTGACTAAAGCTGATTGCTGGGAAGTGTGAGGTTTAGTGAGTGTATACCAGAGCTCAATGAAGCTGAGCGAGCTAAATTATAGCTATAACTGTATAATGCAGGGCTTCAATTGAGCTAAGAGGGCTTTGTTAAAGAATGAGATGCAGAGATGCTTGACTTGAGCTGATCAGATCTGGGAGAAGCAAGGCAACCACCAATAGGGCTTGGAAGTACGGGGTCTGGTAATGTCAGTGGTCAAAAATCTATAAAAAATCAACATCATCCCATGATACTTTTTAAAATGTTTAGATATTTAAAAATGCACCGGGTCAAACCTACCCAAGAACAATTTTGCTCTATACATGACAAAGGAACATAACATAAAGTATCCTATTTATTTACACAATACTTAGTACTTAGTACTATAGGCTAAATCACGTAAAGTAAGTGAATACTAAATAATCCCCTAAGGGAAAACGCGGTATAACCTTACCGAGACATCCCATACAATTGGCTGTCAAATGTGCGAGTAAATAATAAGACGATTTAATAAAAGTTGGCCTTAATGCCTAAAAAAGCGCGAAATGTAGGCCTATAGACTAAATTAAGTTCCCTTTATCTGATCCGAATATCTCCAATTGGTTCAATTTGCTGTAGATTAAACAGAAGCGTTTAATAGAGACGGAGATCCCGGTCCCAGATGGCCTCGTGCTCAACGCTGCAGGAACCGCTCCCTGTCCAACAAGCTTGTTGTGGGCTATACCTGGACGGAACAGGTGAACACAGGCATATTATTCACCCAAAACAGAGCATCATTTGTATGTTCGTGCGGAACTGTAATACAAATAGCCTATAAAATGTAGGCCTAGTGAACTATGGCTGAATCATAGATTTTGGCTCAAGCTTTAGTAACACTTTAGTGGAAGGGACATTAATGAATGAATAGTAATACTAGTTCATGAAGTTAGCATTATAATGTATCATTACCATCCCTAACCCTATTAAATAATTGATGTAATTTATAATACCTCAAATAACATGAACATTAACTGTTAAATAATGCTCACAGACAGTATTAACTCATGTAAATGTATGATTAATTTAGGTACTCTTATTGTAAAGTGTCAACATTTTTAATTGTTGCACTTTGTGTATTTTTAACGTGGATATTTGGTATTATCTGTATTGCACTACATTTATTTATAATAATAATATTGTTATTATTATTAAATTTGAACCCTATATTTTCATCATTATTATATTTATGATTATATACGATTATGATTATGATTTATTATTTGTCATATGATTGCTCTTTAATTATTGTAAAGCTCACCTCGTGATTGAAGTGGGATAAAGGCTAAAGGCTATACTGGCCTCAACTTCATCATCGTCTTTATTTATGCACGCGGGGAGATTAAAACGAGCAAAGGGCGGGACGAGGAGGAGCCGGGGCATTAGGCTCAGCCCATCGGCGGGGAGCCTACTTGGGCTGCGGAGTGCAGACTGCAATACAGAGTCTCTTGACAGCTGCACATCGACACCTGACTACAGAAGACTTGCGGTGACTCGCAGCTGGCAATCAAATCATCACTCTGATTCGATTAGTCGATCAGTGAATGCCGACAAGTCGATAACAAAACATGACACTATCCCTTTTCCCGTTCTCCATCAACGACATCCTCAGCAGAGGACTGGAGGCGCGGGAGAACCTTAAGAAATGCACTACGGCAGAAGCGTCCAGACAACCCACCTGCAACGCCGCAGAGAGGGAGGCCGTCGGACGGGGTAAAGTCCGGGATCAGCACAGGACGGTCCCGGCGGCGCTGCCTCGTCCAGAGGTGCACGGAGAAGGAGGCGACGCGCCTGATCCCGGGTTGACTACTGCAGGGATTTATACATATGAGAGCTACTGTGGGAACTTCCCACGCTGGGGAACCAAGCACACTTCAGTCAAAGAAGGTAAGGGAGTCTCTCATTTCATTGGGCGAAATCACAACGTTGAAGGTTCTCACTGAGAAAAAATCAATCTGACAGTATAGGCATAGGCCTACATCATTTTTAAAAAGTGCATTTGTGTGTGTAGGGTCCGATAACCTCGAGAGCCGGATAATGATCTCATGCATTGCTAGGTTCAGCTGGTTTATTGCCTATGATTTACAGCTGGAAATTAATACCTTCCCTTTCAGCCATTGATGGCTCATATAGGACGCAATGTCTGTCTGAAAGATGTACCTATAATGTCATCGGTGAAATAAAAAGTATGGCACAGATGCATAAATCGTTTTATGCAGGCTACATCACATGACATGTCTGCCACTTTGAAGTTACAAGACCTTAAGCTGGCGGAACAAATACTTTCAAGGACACATAAAACAAACAGGGGATTTCTGCATCTTTAAGATGTTTTTCTAAAGGGTCGCTTGTTCTCTGTTTGACCACATGTCCCTCTACATCTCCCACCATGCAGAGAGGGAAGAAGAACGACTGCACTGTTCGAAGCACGATAATAAGCCAGACGACGACGGCGGCGGCGATAGGTTCAAATTCGAGACCGAGGATTCGCAGCCCGGGTCCGGCAGCAAGAAGCGCTCCCGGGCGGCCTTCTCCCACGCGCAGGTGTACGAGCTGGAGCGGCGCTTTAGGGTGCAGAAGTACCTGTCCGGCCCGGAGCGCATCGACCTGGCTGCGGCGCTCACACTGACCGAGACGCAGGTCAAGATCTGGTTCCAGAACCGGAGGTACAAAACCAAACGACGTCAGCTGCTGTTGTCGACGGAGCTGGCCCCGTCCAGCCCCCTCCCGGGCCTGCTGGGGAAGAAGGTGGCCGTCAAGGTGCTGGTGAGGGACAGCCAGAGACAGTACCCGGGGGGGTTCCCCGCTGTGCCGCTGTATTCCACGCATCAGTACAGCCCTTACCTCCACTGTTTCCACTCGTGGCTGCCAGGCAGTAGGCCTGCTCTGCTGCGGGGGAATTGGCCCACGGAGGCATACATTCACAAAGGATTGGGTGGAGAAGACTTCGGTCTTAAAGACGTTAGTACAAATGGGCCACAATGAGACACGAGCAGACGCATTGAGTTGTTGTTCCAACGACGCACCGACTGCTCATGTTTTGTCCTTCTCGAAAGTTACATATGTTTATGATTGATTTTTAGATTAATGTAATGAAACAAGCACCTCAACCTCATTATGATTTGTGATATGACTTATCATTGAAAAGTAAACCGTTGCTCTTTTCAGGACAGCTGAGGCAGATCCTTTTTTTACTTTTTATGTGAAATTTTCTCATTGAATTGGAACCATTTAATATTGTCTTATTTATAATGAGAGTTTGTTTATCTTATGAGTGGAATGTAGGTTAGTCACCCCGACGGTTGACTTTTGATTACGCATTTCGATTACAGTGTAAGCACAGATAAAGGAAGGCTTTCTGTCCATCCTGAGGGGTTGCAACCAACATGGGTCTCCCCTGAGGTGAAGCTTTCCCTGTAAACTGCTTTTACTGTGCTGCAGGCCTGAGAGAACCTGAGTGTTTCAGTGTGTGTCTGTATGAACCAAACCACCGTTAGTTTAAATACAGTGACGTAGGCCTGGTGTGCCTCGTTTCATAGAAGAATGGAATGAGTTGACAAAGACTATTTATTAACCTGTCATTATTATATTTGTTGTTGTTATTATTATTATTATTATTATTATTATTATTATTATTATTATTATTATTATTATTATTATTATTATTATTATTATTATTAACTTTATTATCATAAAATAAAAGCACCGGTTTTGTGACTTGAGAATCTACTATTTATTATCATATTATGATTTTTTATTTTGACAATAACTTCCCAAAGGTGTCTCCTTCAAAAAGGAAGAAATTAAGTCATTTTCCTAATATCTTATATTTTTTATGAGGTCAAACTCAAGGAGTTCAATTGTTTTTGCAATATGCTGTCCAGCCCATTATGTGTGTAAGTGCATTGGTGTGTGTGTGTGTGTGTGTGTGTGTGTGTGTGTGTGTGTGTGTGTGTGTGTGTGTGTGTGTGTGTGTGTGTGTGTGTGTGTGTGTGTGTGTGTGTGTGTGTGTGTGTGTGTGTGTGTGTGTGTGTGTGTGTGTGTGTGTGTGTGTGTGTGTTGTGGTTGTGTGTGTGTGTGTGTGTGTGTGGGTGTGTGTGTGGTTGTGTGGTGGTTGTGTGTGTGTGTGGTGTGTGTGTGTTGGTGTGTGGGTGTATGTGTGTGTGTGTGTGTGTGTGTGGTTGTGTGTGTGTGTGTGTGTGTGTGTGTGTGTGTGTGTGTGTGTGTGTGTGTGTGTGTGTGTGTGTGTGGGTGTGTGGGTGTGTGTGTGTGTGTGTGTGTGTTTGTGCGTGTGTTTTTCTAATACAGGTTCTGCAATTTCTACCTCAACACTCAATGACAAAGTTAAGCTTAGCTAAACATCCATCCACTCCATCCATCCATCTATTCACTTACCTTTGTTTCCCCAATCAAATTTCGCCGTTCTTGCTTACATATACAACTACCGAAGTGAGATTGGTAGAAACCGGGTATTTACAGTTAGAATCTCATGGTACTGCTGTTTCAACAAACAGCCAACACTTCCCAACATTCCCCCTATAGTTTAATTCTGTATGCATTTAGTGTATTGTAGTTTGGTAACCTATTTTTCCTTCTTGCACGTACAGTAAGATAACACAAACATCTACATATTTGTGTGTGAAAGCTTGGCAATAAAAAGCAGTCGTTTGTCTGCATTATAGACTACACTTTTGCACACATTTGAGAATCGAACAAACGTTAAAAACAAAAACAGGATATAAAGTCTCGAGAAAGTACACAAAAGTAATAGACCTACAAAACACACCTCGGGCTTTGCCGAGGGGACTGGGGAGCTTATTTGCTGTGCGAGGCAAACCAAACATACGCAATTCACAGACATTTTTTTAGAATAAATCAGGTAGTGTATTCTTGTTAAAGGATGTCTGGAGAGCAGACGTCCCGGGGGGGGGGCGTCTCTCAATCTCCTGGGCAGCTGCATGAGTCAGAGCGGGTCAACAGACCGTGGGGATGTGTCAGTGCACCATTCATATCAGACAGATACCATCAATCATGCGCGACTGAGGAGACTACACCCATATCCCACTGCAATGGAGAGTCAGCGGTGTGACACTGCCATCGCAAAACAAAAACAAATCAAGTATTTTCTAGTTCTTTCTTGCTATTTTTAACCACTTTGTCAGGTTAGCGGTGCACACAGAGCCTTCGGCAGCGCAGCCACGTTGAAACCGTCTTCATTATTTTATGACGCTAAACTTGGCAAATGTTTGTCTATTAACGTTCAGAAATCCACAGGGTCAATTTGCGTTGTTTACAGGACTTGAATCAGCAGAAAAATGATTGATGGTTGGGACGGTCCCTTCCAAGTCTTGTGCATGCCATGTGAACAGCGAATGGGATGGGTGACACTTGAATGAGACTAAACACCCTTACTTTCACCACTACAACCTGTTTGACCGAAACGTC
>OLKM01000629.1:62174-67174 GCA_900291075.1 Melanogrammus aeglefinus | reverse complement strand
TAAATTCGGAGGTAGTTTGAAAGATGTGTTTCACCACCCTTTCTTGGGCACTATTAACTGTTTCACATTGTATCTTTGATAACACTATTGTTGGCTCATCTTAGGTAATTACTCATCCAGCATACAGCGTTGTTTTGGTTTTCTTTTCACCACAGGTTCAATCCAGCTGAACTCAACAGTCACCCAGCAGTAACCCACACCTTGCAAGACAATCAACCTGCTGACAACCAAACTTGACCGAGTCAAGTTACTATTGAAGTACTGTAAGTCTCTGGTGGTTTCTCTCCTTACGGGAAGAAATAATAGTTTTGGCCCCTTGTCAGGAGAGCCTGAGTTGATTGGGGCTGTGGTTCTTCCTGGACAAAGGATAATGCACCCATCAGAATGGTTGAGACCACATGGGGTTCATAGAAAATGGGTATACGTATGGGTGTATTTTGCATTTTAACACTTTGCAATATATATTAATGAATGTATATCTACAATATAAGTATGGATGCATGGATTGTCCGTGGAACAAAATCTATAAGCCTAAATTGAAACAAAGAAACTATTTAGTAAAGCTTGGGTTGGGGTCCTGACATGTTTGTAGTATTAATCCCATCCTTGACGTTTTCCTCCTCATTGTATTTAGCGAGGAGCCGTGGAAGACCCTCCCGGCAGCTCGGTGACGTCACCAGGTCCCATCTGACCAAGACCACTTCTTCTGGGCACAGGACAGACGTCTGGCCTGTTCAGCACATCACATGGACGGCAAGCGGTCAGGGAAGTGGAACACACCTCCACCTGCCTTCTGAAAGTAAAGAGCAAGATTTATAGTAAGGAAGGGGTTGTTAGTGTGAGGTAGAGAGGGAGGATGGAGAGGGTGATAGAGAGGGAGAGAGTGGGAGAGGGAAAGGGAGAGAGAGAGAGAGAGAGAGAGAGAGAGAGAGAGAGAGAGAGAGAGAGAGAGAGAGAGAGAGAGAGAGAGGGAGAGGAGAGGAGAGAGAGAGAGAGAGAGAGGAGAGAGGAGAGAGAGAGAGAGAGAGAGAGAGAGAGAGGAGAGAGAGGGAGAGAGAGAGAGAGAGAGAGAGAGAGAGAGAGAGGAGAGGGAGAGAGGGAGGAGAGAGAGAGAGAGAGAGGGAGAGAGAGAGAGAGAGAGAGAGAGAGGAGAGAGAGAGAGAGGAGAGAAGGGAGAGGGAGAGAGAGAGAGAGGATAGAGAGGGAGAAGAGAGAGAGAGAGAGAGACGGAGAGAGAAGGAGCGAGAGAAGAGGAGAACGAGAGAGGAGAGAGAGGGAGAGAGAGGAGAGAGAAAGAGAGAGAGGAGAGAGAGAGAGGGAGAGATGGAGGAGAGAGGAGGGAGAGAGGGGAGAGAGAGAGAGGGAGGAGAGATAGAGCAGGGGTAGAGTGGGAAAGGAGAGAGGGAGGGAGAGGAGAGTGAGAGGGAGATGAGAGAGAGAGAGGAGATGGAGGAGATGGAGAGAGAGAGGGAGATAGAGAGGGTGAGAGAGGGAGAGGGAGAGAAGAGGAGAGAGAGAGGGATGAGTGAGAGGGAGGAGAGAGGAGGATGGAGATTGGAGAGAGAGAGGAGAGGAGAGAGAGAGAAGAGAGAGGAGGGAGAGTAGAGAGAGAGAGAGGAGGCAGAGAGAGAGAGAGGAGAGCGAGGGAGAGAGAGATGGAGAGAGAGAGAGAGAGACAGAGAGAGAGAGAGGAGAGAGGGAGGAAGAGAGAGAGAGGAGAGAGAGAGGGAGAGGGAGGGAAGAGAGAGAGAGAGGGAGAGAGGAGGAAAGAGAGAGAGAGAGAGAGAGAGAGAGAGAGAGGAGAGAGAGAGAGAGAGAGAGAGAGAGAGAGAGAGAGAGAGAGAGAGAGAGAGAGAGAGAGAGAGAGAGAGGGTAGAGAGGGCGAGAGAGAGAGAGAGGGAGGATGGAGAGGGAGGGAGAGATAGGGAGAGGGAGAGAGAGAGGGCGAGGGAGAGAGCAAAGAGAGAGAGAGAGAGAGAGAGAGAGAGAGAGAGAGAGAGAGAGAGAGAGAGAGAGAGAGAGAGAGAGAGAGAGAGAGAGAGAGAGAGAGAGAGAGGGAGATGAGAGAGAGAGAGGGAGGAGAGAGAGGGTGAGAGAGGGAGAGGGAGAGAGAGGGAGGAGAGAGAGGGAGAGAGAGAGAGAGAGAGGGAGAGAGAGAGAGAGAGAGAGAGAGAGAGAGGAGAGAGAGGGAGAGAGAGAGAGGAGAGAGGGAGAGAGAGAGGGCGAGAGAGAGAGAGAGAGAGAGAGAGAGAGAGAGAGAGAGAGAGAGAGAGAGAGAGAGAGAGAGATTGAGAGGGAGGGAGAGAGAGAGGGAGAGATGTCTGAATGAATGGGGGAGGGTTGGGGAGGGAGAACCTGGATTTGATTTGCTGAATTGGGAGTGTGGATAAGTAGTGTGCTTGCTAAATCTCACAGATGCTATGGGTCCTTGTTACAAATGGACCTCTTATTGAAACACACTGATTGTGTTGCAGTCCCTTAAGTTGTGAAGGCCTCTTGCATGTGTGTGTGTGTGTGTGTGTGTGTGTGTGTGTGTGTGTGTGTGTGTGTGTGTGTGTGTGTGTGTGTGTGTGTGTGTGTGTGTGTGTGTGTGTGTGTGTGTGTGTGTGTGTGTGTGTGTGTGTGTGTGTGTATGTGTGTGTGTGTGTGTGTGTCTGTGTGCGCCTGCGGGGGCGGGGTGGTGTTTGAGTGCGTGTGTGTTATTGAGTGAATGAATGAATGAATGCCTCACTTGCTGTCCTGAGTTGCTTTGCTCCTTGCTCCGTCACCTGCATCCAGCACAAGGTCCCAGGGCGGAGCACCACTCCCCGCCGGCAGAATGGGACTCGCCTTGACCTGATAATGCACACACACACACACACACACACACACACACACACACACACACACACACACACACACACACACACACACACACACACACACACACACACACACACACACACACACTTGATACATTTCAAACCAGACGTGTCTCGATACATTTCCAACGAATGAGAGAGAACGGGAAATAATTCTTGTTGTTTATTAGATAATGCTTAATATTAAGTTCATCAAATTCAAACAAGGTTCTTACGCTACCTTTTTTGCCAAACAAGTTATGGAAGATTGGACTTATGAAAAATTGTTTGCATAAACAAAGACTTCTGATTCCAGTTATTACAAATCCAAATGGGTTGAAGTTAGTCATTGAGTAATTCAGGGTGTTCCCCGGCATAGCAGGCCGGCCCGCTGACAGCAGAGGGACACAGCTCCGTTCCCTCGTCCAAAGGGCAGCAGGTCCTCTTCTGGGGGGTCCCTGACTGCACCTCTACCCCTCACTCCCACTATCTCACTCTCACTGTCTCACTCTCACTGTCTCACTCTCACTGTCTCACTCTCACTATCTCACTCTCACTATCTCACTCTCTCTCTTTGTTCATTCTCTCCCTCTCTTTACCTCGAGCTCCGACTTACCCCCATCTACTATCAGTGGGACTCTTTCCCTCTCTCTGTACATATATGTATTTATTCATTTATCTCTTCTCATTAAACCATCACTTTATTATTAAACCATCACTACAACATCACTCTACTCTTATCTTTTTTTTTCTCTCAATCTGTGCCTGTTTGTAGGTGTGTGTGTGTGTGTGTGTGTGTGTGTGTGTGTGTGTGTGTGTGTGTGTGTGTGTGTGTGTGTGTGTGTGTGTGTGTGTGTGTGTGTGTGTGTGTGTGTAGTATCCGTCTGTATGTGTCTCTGTTTCTGTATGTTGTGTGTGTGTGTGTGTGTGTGTGTGTGTGTGTGCATGTGTGTGTGTGTGTGTGTGTGTGTGTGTGTGTGTGTGATTGTGTGTGTGTGTGTGTAGTATCTGCCTGTACCTGTCTGTGTGTGTGTGTGTGTGTGTGTGTGTGTGTGTGTGTGTGTGTGTGTGTGTGTGTGTGTGTGTGTGTGTGTGTGTGTGTGTGTGTGTGTGTTCCGAGTCACAGGTCATTCTCTGAGTGACTGGGGGGGGGGCCGACCCTATTCTGCCTTTTCTTTTTTAAGGGGCCTGTCATAAATTCCCAGGGGGGTGGTGAGGGGGTGGGGGTGGGGAGGAGGGGGGTGGTGCGGAGGAGCTGGTGGCGAGAGTGGGGGCGGGGGTGGGGAGGGGAGGGGGAGGGGGAGGGGGGGGGTGGTGGGGAAGGGGGGGGGACGTGATGGCTCCCCTTTGATCCCCGAGGTACCTGGCTCAGGTGTGCCGCCGCTCGTCCCGGCGTCCTGCGGCTCTGCGGCTGATTGATGTGCTGCTGAACACACATGGAAACAGAAAGCAAATGTTTGACAGCCTTCTCTCAACACAGGCTTTGGATTTACTTTTCACACACATAATCATAAATACTGCAAATGTTGGGAGAAGGCTATCAAACATTGATCTTTTCCACTGCTGTGTGTTGACTCAGTGGTTACCAACGTCTCCCTTCCCACCCCGTGCCCGAGCACCACCTCTGCTCCTCCAGGTATCCCCCCTGCTTAGAGAGTTCTTCTTTAATGCTTTAGTTCAGAGTATGCATTCCACCCACAAGCGCACACACACAGACACACACACACACACACCATGGTCCTTCTGTCTGGTGTGTGTGTGTGTGTGGTGCTGTCTGCGTGTGTCTGCGTGCATGTGTGCGTGTGTGTTTGGCACGGGCACCCACAGGTGCACACACATGCTTGTGGTTCGTCTGTGTATCGTCCTGTAGGCAGACACACACTCCCTCCCCTGCCCCGCTCCTCTGAGTGATGATGGGGTGCGTAGCTACCTCCATCATCTCAAGGATCTCCAGGCTACCAGAACATTCAAGACCCGCCTGGCCTCAGCACCATGATCCCATCCGGTATCAACAGCCAGCGCGGTCGGAGTGAACCACTGGGTGGAATATTCTCCCATCCTTCCAGTTACCCCCGGCGTTGTTCTCCCAGAGGCCACAGGGGGCGCTGAAGTGGTCTACTTTGGTTCTTGCCTTGTTTCTTGTTGTTGTTCTGCAGGTTA
>OLKM01000629.1:0-62149 GCA_900291075.1 Melanogrammus aeglefinus | reverse complement strand
TGTTCTGTTTTGGGAACATTGAACCTGTTTAGTAGACACATTGTTTGTCCTCGGAGTTCCACTGGAAGTGCTGCTGAACAACTGAAGGTATGGGGGCTGGAACCCATGGGGGTCTTACACTGAGAGAGTGTGGTCTTGGTCCCACCGATAAGCTGCAGGTTACTGAGGAAAAGGACACGGTTTCTAACTTCATTTCATCCAAAAAACGCCTTAAGTCTGAACAATTGGGTCCAAAAAGGCCCAATTACAGAAAGGTTCTCAAACTTGACACAAGAAACCCTAACCCAGCCCAACTAGGAATATGAATGAAAAGTTCAAAAGTAACTTCATCTGCAGCTTTGGAATGTGACGTTTTATTGTCATTAAGCAAACTGTCCTACAGTGTCGCCGATCATCATGGGCCCATCACTTAGACCTACAGTAACACACCCATTAACAAACTGGAAGTAGAGAATATAGTGTTTTTTCCCAAACCCTAGGACATATAGGTCTAACTGATTCCTCATAAGTTATAGGACAGTAAAGGATTGCTTCTCACTATATGTTTTTTATGTTTTTTCATGTTTTAATATCTTGGGCTGTTTTCTATTCATCGTTTGGTATGTTGTCACTGCTGGTGTTTTAATATCATTTTTATATCAGTTCTACTTGCTGAAAAACCAAATCTTAGAGACTCTACTCTACATTAGATATTTGACCAAAAAAAGAAAAACCAAAAAAAGAGCACAGTGTTAGAGCGTTACACAAAAAAGAGAGAGAGAGAGAGAGAGAGAGAGAGAGAGAGAGATAGAGAGAGAGAGAGAGAGAGAAAGAGAGCGAGAGATGAAAGAGAGCAGAGGGAAGGGAGGGAGGGAGGGGGAGAGAGAGGAGAGAGAGGAGAGAGGAGAGAGAGAGAGAGGAGAGAGAGAGAGAGAGAGAGAGAAAGAGAGGGGGAGAGAGGAGAGGGGAGAGAGAGAGAGATAGAGAGAGGGGGAGCGAGAGAGAGAGAGAGAGAGAGAGAGAGAGGGAGAGAGGAGAGGAGCAGGAGAGAGAGAGAGGGGAGGGTGTGGTAGAGAGAGAGAGAGAGATAGGAGGGCGGTGAGAGAGAGAGAGAGAGAGAGAGAATAGAAGAGAGGCGAGGAGAGAGAGGAGAGGGAGAGAGAGAGAGAGAGAGAGAGAGAAGAGAGAGATGAAGAGAGAGAGAGAGAGAGAGAGAGGGAAGGAGAAGATAGAGAGAGAGGGGGAGAGAGAGAGTGAGGGAGAGAGAGAGGGGGGGAGGGAGGGAGAGAGAGTGAGAGAGACAGAGAGAGGGGGGGAGGGAGGGAGAGTGGGAGGGAGGGAGAGAGGGAGAGAGAGAGAGGCCGCTCAGGGGATTAAAACAACAGCTCCTCTATCCAGCAGCACCCTGTAGGAGTGTGAGACGTGTGTGTGTGGATGAGTGTTAGGGAGAGAGAAGCTAATCACACCTCATCCATTAGCTTCTTGGGAAAGAGCAAATCAAATGGACAGTGGATCTTAATCTGGTATCACACTGTAATTCATGCTAAGTGTTTCCGTGGTGATCCAGGGTAATAGATGGAGAGAGAGCAGACAAAAGCAGCAAAAAAAGAGCAATAAATATTGAAAGAGAGAGAGAGAGAGAGAGAGAGAGAGAGAGAGAGAGAGAGAGAGAGAGAGAGAGAGAGAGAGAGAGAGAGAGAGAGAGAGAGAGAGAGAGAGAGAGAGAGAGAGAGAGAGAGAGAGAGAGAGAGAGAGAGAGAGAGAGAGAGAGAGAGAGAGAGAGAGAGAGAGGGAGAGGGAGAGGCGGAGGGAGAGGGAGAGGGTGAGAGAGAGAGAGAGAGAGAGAGTGAGAGGTAGTTGGAGTATCAAAGTGTTTTCCAGCAGTTTATACTGTATACTCTTGTGTGTGTGTGTGTGTGTGTGTGTGTGTGTGTGTGTGTGTGTGTGTGTGTGTGTGTGTGTGTGTGTGGTGTGGTGCTGTGTGTGTGTGTGTGTGTTGTGCGTGCGTGCGTGTGTGTGTGTGTGTGTGTGACACGTGTATGTGTATGTGTTTGTGTGTGACACATGGGATTGTGTGTGTGTGTGTGTTTCTGTCTGTGTGAACACTTCTCACTGTGGCTATCCAAATACAGTCAGATGTGATGTCCTTGAGGGTAATAACATTTCATAGACAGAAAAGGTGGGAGATGGATGTAGCCAAGAGCTGTTGAGATACACAGTGGAACCGAACACCCACCCCCCACCCCCCCCCACCCCCACCACACACACACACCCACACACACACACACCACACACACACACACACACACACACACACACACACACACACACACACACACACACACACACACACACACAGAGAAAACCAGAAAAACTAGACTATAAATTCTACAGTTGTTGTACAGTTGTTAATCCTATTCTAAGTGGCAGAACGTGTTAGCACCAGACTGCACTGTTGCGATGCTTTTGTAATTTACTGTTGTTAACTTCCGGCATAATGTCTTCATTCAAAAGTCAAACCCTGTCTTTTTACGATTCAAAAGAAGCTGGCAATACCACACACACACACACACACACACACACACACACACACACACACACACACACACACACACACACACACACACACACACACACACACACACACACACACACACACACACACACACACACTTACTGAAGGACAGAAGGACATACAAACAGAGAGATAGAGGGAGTAAGACAGGCAGAAAGAGTAGAGTCAAATATAGCTACTAGCAGACTAAATAGTTTACGTTATGGAGGCTGCAGGGGATTGGACACATGGAGAGGGGCATGTTTGAACAAAGGCACTGACAAACTGTAGGAAGGTGTAATTTGCATGCATGTGTGCATTTGGGGGTGCATGACCATGACATCTTCCAGGGCATCTAATCTTAAGATTCTCCTTCCCTCTGTATGTTCACAACAGCTATTATGCTCTTTTCTGGCCATGGGCATGAGTGTGCATCTCTATGCCGTGCACTAAGGCTAACCTAAACATGAAGAAGCAGCAGATCTATGTCTGCTCTTCTGTCCCTGGTACGTGCATACATCGTCATCAGTCAGACAGACAGACAGGCCGACAGGCCGACAGATAGAGAGCTGTACACCAAGCATGTGGCTCTGCTGCAGTCCAAACAGTCCAAAAGTTACAAATGTTCTTTTAACAATAGCATCACCAGGGCATCACCAGGCCATCAGGGGCATCACCAGGCCATCAGGGGCATCACCAGACCATCAGGGGCATCACCAGGCCATCAGGGGCATCACCAGGCCATCAGGGGCATCAGTAGGTCATCAGGATCCAGGCCATCAGGGCATCCACCAGGCCATCGGGGCATCACCAGTCCATCAGTGCATCACCAGACATCAGGGCATCCAGCATCAGGTCATGCCATCAGGGGCATCCACCAGAGGCCATCAGGAGCATGCATCAGTAAGTCATCAGGGCATCACGCATCAGGCATCACCGTCATTCAGGCGCATCACCAGGACATCAGGGCAATCGCAGGCCATTAGGGGCATCAACCAGACCATCAGGGGCATCACCAGACCATCAGGGCATCACCAGGCCATCAGGGGCATCACCAGGCCATCAGGGGCATCAGTAGGTCATCAGGGGCATCACCAGGCCATCAGGGGCATCACCAGGCCATCAGGGGCATCACCAGGCCATCAGGGGCATCACCAGGCCATCAGGGGCATCACCAGGCCATCAGGGGCATCACCAGGCCATCAGGGGCATCACCAGGCCATCAGGGGCATCACCAGGCCATCAGGGGCATCACCAGGCCATCAGGGGCATCACCAGGCCATCAGGGGCATCACCAGGCCATCAGGGGCATCACCAGACCATCAGGGGCATCACCAGGGGCATTGTAGGCAAGCCGGTGCTGACTCTGGGACCCATGGAAAAAGGAACATCCCAGGAACCCCCCCCCCACACACACAAACCCCTACACCAGCACACAGCCCAGGAGCTCACAAACACACGCACTTACATACACTCTGTACACAGGCAAACAGACAAAGGCACATGAACAAACACACACACACTATCATGCACACACGATTAACAAACATAGCATCAATTAGATGTACATCCAGGATGTACAAGACAACACTTCCAGTGTAACGGTATGTGCACATACAATACAAATAAAGCTAAAATGAACAAGGTTTCATGAATGTCTTTGTCTCTGTTGTATAGCTCATTCACTAGTTCAGGGTTAGGGTTAGTGGTTTTCATTAATGTTTCAAAATGAATGGTGTTTTCAACATTAGTATCATCTGTGTGCATTGTTAAACCAGGATTATGCTAGATTAAGTCAGATTGGGTTCGATTAGATTAATTACAATATTTGCCTTTATACTTGTTTTAGGAGTTTAATCCCAACTGGATTTGAATGTACTGCAAACTAATTGACAGTAAGTGCTGCTACTATTCTAAAAACAATCATCACACCCACCATCGTTCTACACAAGTGAGGAGACAGAGAGCCACGGTGTTTGTGCTGACAAGAAATGGTTGATTGTGTGTGTGTGTGTGTGTGTGTGTGTGTGTGTGTGTGTGTGTGTGTGTGTGTGTGTGTGTGTGTGTGTGTGTGTGCGAGGAAAGCCTTCGGCGGGGTGTGTGGGGCCTGTCATTTCCACGCTCGGTGAAAGCACCTGTTGATAGCCCTCTTAAAGAGGATGCGAACACAACACACAGCTGTTGATGCCTCTTCAAGATGCTACTCAAACAACAGTAAGGTCCCCAGGAGTTAGCTGTATGGATTTGATGCGCTGCATGTAATCTTGGGTTACCAAGACGCCCAGTTGTAGCTTCTTAATGTCACTTTAATATCTAGTTCTACTCAGGAAAAGGTTATCTCATTGTGACACGATGCGTCTGCAGTTCAGGGTCCACTTCCTTGATCTTAAAGGTGGATCAGTGCCTGTCAAGACGTTCTGTAGAAACTTTATATACTTTTATATTATTACACATATTTATCTTGAAGGACTCCAAGATTAAGTAAGTTAGACCAAGTGAATAAGAGATGAGTGTTGGGGTCTCTGTACGGTCTGGGACCTTGGCCCTCCTATAGGCTAGTTAAAGCCACAGTACTTCAGATGCATCATGGGACTTTGTTTTGGGGATACTCCTCCATATTAAGAGGGTTTAAGATCACGTTTCAATCAATGTAAAAATACCATAAACGATTACTAACGTAAATACATTCCATGACTGCTATAGATTCAAAACGAATCTATGGGAGTCATGGCGATGAGTTGTAACGTACAGTAACAAGCTGCCAACACAACAGCCCCAGTAGACCTACTCTCTGGTGATGAAGCCTCAGCTCAGAACACAGGACGGGCGGTCAGATGGAGGTGGTGTTCCACTCCCAGGCCAAACGCCCCGGGTTCCAATCCGTTGACAATCGATATTGAAAAAGTTTTCACCTTGAAGAATGCAACTGTGGCAAAATCGACAACTTCACCAACAAATCATTTCAAATGAACCATGTATTGAGATCTGCTCATACTGTAAACTCATGACTCAAAACACATCCTGCCCCTAAAGTCAAGAATTAACAGCAACTATTTTTTCCCCAAATCTGCTAACATCAATTCCAGATTATCAATCCACAATATCCACAAACCCAGAGTGTAAGGCCCCAGACAGCATGAAGGAGCATGCAGGCTCTTGCGTGTGAGACGATGGGGAGGCATGAAATCAGGCTCTATGCATGAAGATGAGGCCCAAGGTTAAACTCTTTATTAAGCAGAGAGAGTGCAGTGGCAGTGGTGCCACTATCAGACAACCATCAAGAATGAGAGCTTCAATTCAATCAGAATCCAGACAGTGGACGCACTACACACGACTACGTTAGCGTGAAGAGGAGGTATCGAGACATTGGAGGTCTAAAACATACAGGGTACACTTTGAGATGAAACTGCAAACCTATGTTCTATTATTTGTTCTGCCAAATTGAGATGGTAACATTCATATTAAGTTGTACAATTTTAAGGGATGATGGTATGCATCAATGTAATGCTTTATACGTTAACCAGACTTCATAAAAAATAAACCACTGATGATCACGACTGATGGAACCCCTTAAGAGAGGGAGGGGGACCCCATCGGTGTCTGGGACCAGGAGGGGGTCAAGTTCATATAGTTCAGATTATGTTTTTATTCAGAGGTCACCAAACTCACAGCTTCAGATACCTGTTCTACACGAGCTCATTTAAATCACAGGTGTGTCCCAAGAGGTTGGGTTGGATCTTTTGCGGCCGGGGGATCCTTACAAAAAAAAAAAAAATCACATTTGATTCCATTGATTTTTGGTCTCTAATGTAATACTTAAAGTGTGACTATTGTGTAAAATCGCGCTATACCTTCAGTCAGACCTAACAATGCAGCGGCGTCTGCTGACCAGTCAGTCAAACTGATGGAGCTCCCCGAGGGGTGCTCCACCACGTAAATATCATCTCCTCAGAAACAGGACCACCCCCCAGGCCACCCGGACCACCCCAGCCCTCCTCCATATATCTGCTCTGTCTGACCAGGTGGGGGGGATTCTATACTCTGTGATTGTGAAGACCGCACACCTTCTCAGTGGCCCCATACAGCAGTGGAGGAGGAGGGGGGAGGAAGGAGGAGGAGGGAGGGGGAGGAGGAGGGAGGAGAAGGAGTGGGGAGGTGGGGCGAAGGGAGGAGGGGGGGAGGAAGGAGGGAGGGGAGGGAAGGAGAAGGAGGGAGGAGGGAGGGGGGAGGGGAGGAAGGAGGAGGAGGGAGGAGGCGGACGAGGAGGAGGATGGGGAGGAGGAGGAGGAGAGAGGGAAGGAGGAGGGGGAGGAGGCGAGGAGGGGGCAGTGCAGGAGCGCGGGGAGGAGGAGAAAGGGAGGAGGGGAGAGCAGGGGGAGGAGGGAGGGGGAGGGGGAGGCGGTCTACATCTCGGCCTCGCGGTGCTGCAGCCTGCGGCCGTGCTGGTGCTTGGTGAGGCCGTACTTGAAGAACTCGTACACGGACCAGCTGATGGCCGTGGAGGGCATCTGGTAGATGACGCGGGCCTGCGAGCCCCTGAAGAAGCCCCGCAGGCCGCCCAGCCTGTACACCGTCCGGAAGGCGTGGGCCAGCCCCGTGATCTGTCTGTGGGGGGCGGGGCTCTGGCCGGGCGCCGCCGCCAGCGAGCCCAGCGCCAGGGACTCCTGGGTGTTGAGCAGCGTCTTGCACACGTCCAGCGGGGTGGTGGCGGCGGCGGCGATGGCGCCGGCCAGCGCGCCCGACACCACGTGACGAGGGGTTGTACTGTCTGTGGGGGTTGAGCTGCTCCTGCAGGTACTCGTAGGTCATGAAGTGCAGCGCCTGGAAGGGCACGTTCATGGTTAGCTGCGTGGTGTAGCTGCGGTAGAAGGCCGCGCCGCCCTCCGTCCGCCACACGGCGCGCACGCAGTCCAGCACGCCGCGGTACGGCGAGTTGTACATCTGCATCCGCTGCTTCACCACTGAGGGGGGGTTGGAGGGGGAGCAGGGTTCACACGCCACCATGGGGGGTCGGGGGAGGATGGGGGGGGGATAGACAGGAACATTAGTGAGTGACTGAGCCAGGAGGGTCAGGGCTACAGTACGGGCGCGTCTTGGACCTTGGCTTTAGCACGGAAGGAAACCCTTAGCCGGCCGACGCCCCCAGCAGCTGGGGGGGGCTACGATTGGTCCGATGACGGGCATGAGCAGCTGGCCTACAGCGGCTTTCAAGGGAACTCAGAACTAAATATAGAGCAATACATACGCACAGTCAACCCGCTAACGGGAACTAAACCGATTCAACCCCCAAAAGACAACCAAACAGTGGTCGCTATGGGTAGCTTAACGCGTCTGAAACTTCAAGTCTTCATCCTTGTTGTGTGTGTATGTGTGTGTGTGCGTGCGTGTGCGTATGCGTGCGTGTGAATGTATGCGTGCATGTGTGCGTGCGTTTATGTGTGTGTGTGTACGTGCATGCGTGCGTGTGAATGTATGCGTGCATGTGTGCGTGTGTGTTCAGGAATGCTCCTACCTTCCGCTGGGTTCATCGCCGCATCGTGAAGCAGCGTAGCCACACACCCCGCCGCCCCTGGTAATCACACACCACACATCTCAACACACACGCAACCAAGGTGAGTACTGCAGAGGCAACACAAACCTAAAAGCAGAACCAAGAATAGACGAGCAGCCAGCGCATTCCTTCTTTATTATGTTTTATGGAAATGATGCTAACGACTGCCTTTTCTGAACTACACTTGGTTATCTTAGCAGTGATCGGTTAACAGTTCGTACCGTTAAAAACGAACCATCCTAATATAGTATGGATCTATTGAGGGGGACTTTGTGGAGGAGCTCCGTTTGAGTTGAGGCTGTAAATCTTAAGAGGGCAGAGAGTGCCTCCTAGTGGAGGAGGGGGGTTGTTGCTCCTTCGGAGAGCTTCACCAAAAGAGTGACGGGAGAGACAAGGGGCCGGGTTGGACAGAAGAGAGGCAAACAAAGACTTACCGAGTCTTCCACTACTCTGGAAGAGAGGGAAGAGAGAGTAGGGAGAACAGGGAATAAGGAATAGGTAGGAACACAAAAGCAAGTCTTCCACGGTTACGTTTTGGCAAAACTGCTAGTGATCTTAAATTCTTCGAAGCCGAAAGCTTTCAGAGCGACAAAAGTCAGGTTTTCCAGAGCCAGACAACCTTTAGTTATAATCGATCTATCCTCTCTAGACCGCCTCCGATTTTTCATAAGTGGTCTGCCTGGGCTATAGATGGATTGAATCAGCAGCCCATAGATATATCAATCGGGAGGGCACTGTGGATAAGGAATCAGTCAAACTTTGGTCAGTCGCCTCCGATAACCTTTTGGCCCATTGTCCAAAAAGGCCATTAGCGGCACTAAAACTATTTAAACTGTTTGGAAATGCGAGTGTGTGTGTGCATGTGTGTGTGTGCATGTGTGTGTGTGGGTGTGTGTGTCAGTCTGTGGGGTACCATTAGCCAAATGACTGTTAGCCCCTGGATGAATGCGATCACTTAGAGTCTTTTTAAGTTTCTCGTAGCAGGCGAAGTAGAGAGCGTGGGCAGGTCCCGCCCCGACGGCTGTGGCGTTCAGCCCTCTCATTGGTCGCCAAACTCCCTCTGTGGTTATGATCCGCCGCAGGGCATCCATCACATTTCTGTAGTGGGCGGCGGGATCCGGCTGCAGGCTCTGCATGCGAGTCTGACAGTGGGGAGACAAGGACACAGCCACCATTAGAGCACTAAGGTCTGACAGTGGGGAGACAAGGACACAGCCACCATTAGAGCACTAAGGTCTGACAGACGAGGGCAGAGTCACCATTAGAGCACTAAGGTCTGACAGACGAGGGCAGAGTCACCATTAGAGCACTAAGGTCTGACAGACGAGGGCAGAGTCACCATTAGAGCACTCAGGTCTGACAGACGAGGACAGAGTCACCATTAGAGCACTAAGGTCTGACAGACGAGGGCAGAGTCACCATTAGAGCACTAAGGTCTGACAGACGAGGGCAGAGTCACCATTAGAGCACACAGGTCTGACAGACGAGGACAGAGTCACCATTAGAGCACTAAGGTCTGACAGTGGGGAGACAAGGACACAGCCACCATTAGAGCACTAAGGTCTGACAGACGAGGGCACAGTCACCATTAGAGCACTAAGGTCTGACAGACGAGGACACAGTCACCATTAGAGCACTAAGGTCTGACAGTGGGGAGACAAGGACACAGCCACCATTAGAGCACTAAGGTCTGACAGACGAGGACAGAGCCACCATTAGAGCACTAAGGTCTGACAGTGGGGAGACAAGGACACAGCCACCATTAGAGCACTAAGGTCTGACAGACGAGGACACAGTCACCATTAGAGCACTAAGGTCTGACAGTGGGGGGACAGAGTCACCATTAGAGCACTAAGGTCTGACAGACAAGGACAGAGTCACCATTAGAGCACTAAGGTCTGACAGACGAGGACACAGTCACCATTAGAGCACTAAGGTCTGACAGACGAGGACAGAGTCACCATTAGAGCACTAAGGTCTGACAGACGAGGACAGAGTCACCATTAGAGCACTAAGGTCTGACAGACGAGGACACAGTCACCATTAGAGCACTAAGGTCTGACAGTGGGGGGACAGAGTCACCATTAGAGCACTATGGTCTGACTGACAGTGGGGGGGACAGAGTCACCATTAAGAGCACTAAGGTCTGACAGTGGGGAGGACAGAGTCACCATTAGAGCACTAAGGTCTGACAGAGGACAGAGTCAAGAAACAGCCACCTTAGAGCACTAAGGTCTGACAGTGGGGGGGACAGAGTCACCATTAGAGCACTAAGGTCTGACAGAGGACAGAGTCACCATTAGAGCACTAAGGTCTGACAGTGGGGGGACAGAGTCACCATTAGAGCACTAAGGTCTGACAGAGGACAGAGTCACCATTAGAGCACTAAGGTCTGACAGTGGGGGGACGAGGACAGAGTCACCATTAGAGCACTAAGGTCTGGCAGTGGGGGGACAGAGTCACCATTAGAGCACTATGGTCTGACAGTGGGGGGACAGAGTCACCATTAGAGCACTAAGGTCTGACAGACGAGGACAGAGTCACCATTAGAGCACTAAGGTCTGACAGTGGGGGGACAGAGTCACCATTAGAGCACTAAGGTCTGACAGTGGGGGGACAGAGTCACCATTAGAGCACTAAGGTCTGACAGTGGGGGGACAGTCACCATTAGAGCACTAAGGTCTGACAGTGGGGGGACAGAGTCACCATTAGAGCACTAAGGTCTGACAGTGGGGGGACAGAGTCACCATTAGAGCACTAAGGTCTGACAGTGGGGGGACGAGGAGACAGCCACGGGGTCATGTGTTGCACTAAAGTGCATCACAATTATAAAGCATGAAAACATAGCACTGCGCAAGTGGCTTTTGAAATTGACTGATTAGTTAGTCATCAAGTAGCCCCGTCTTATAAATAATAATGTCCAATTGCATGCTAAGGCTGTAATTCTATTATACTCACGCAACCTTTATTTTGCAGAATTAATTTTTAGTATTCCACTCCATGTTACGATAAAACCATTGTAATGCTGCACAGAACCCCCGGAAACATGAAGCACACAGACTTTATGGATACACATACTAACAGGTTTGCTTAAAGACTTGGGTTTTCCCTTGAAGACAAAGAATGTGTGTGTGTGTCACTGCCACCATAAAATAATCAATAAATAAAAAACACTTTGTAAAGCCAAAAATAAAGATAGTCTAGGGTTTAGTGGACACTTGCTCCTTTAACTTCACTAGGCCAGTGAACCCCATACTACTAGTCGCATGCGGTTGATTGGTTAGCCCCATGGATTTGGTTTGTGTGTATTACCTGGTCAATGCCCTTTGCACCAATTGTAAATATAATCTGTGACTTCGTTCAGAAAACAAGGATGCAATAGGTCACACATCTTTGGCCTTAGCCCTACAATAACGGCAGCATACTCAACTTAATACATTAGCTTGACGCACCTAGGCCTTGGTAGTTAATCAATAATCATTTTTAGGTTTGAACTTCATAAAGATGAGTGGATATATCTTATCTCAAGCCCATTGTGTTTATACATTTAAAACACGGCTATGACCTTTGAATTAAAAACTAGGAAGGAAACAGCTAAACCAGGTCAAACGCTCAACAGGTGAATACATATCCTGGTATATATATATATATATCCCCATATCTTGAGCACTAAGTGCATTCAGTATACTTAATCACATAAAACTAGACCAAATGTATTTTGATCAAATAGGCCATGAGCTTTTAAAGATTTTTTGCTTAATGTGAGCAAGCCTAACTAACACAGAACCGATGGTGTCTCTCATACACATACATATATATATATACACACATATATATATAATATATATCATATTATATACATATATATATATATATATATATATATATATATATATATACACATATACATACACACACACACACACACACACACAGACACACACACACACACACACAGACACACACACATATATATATATATATATATATATATATATATATATATATATATATATATATATATAATATATATATAATACACATACATACATACATACATACATACATACATACATACAGACACACACATATAGTGAAATTGCTAGGAACCAGAAGAATGCCATCAATGACACGATCGGTTCTGTGACTGACACGCAGGAGGCAGCGCCGCCGGATGGAAGAGACATGGATGGAGACTGTTTTAAAAAGGGCCTTATCAAACTGACACAGCCAGCTGACTGACCATGCTCTACACAATAGCCAGCAGAACAAAGATTAACCAAGATGACATTGTGTAGCAAGACAACATGCCTGGATCCGTTCAAAGGCTTAACAAACTATAACATAGTAACTTAGCCATTTAAATAGATTATATAATCAATCTACCTGAATGGTATTAAAAGGCCCACGTGTAATAATCGCTGGAGGGACCACATGATAACACTAGCTCCATTCAAATAACATGACGCCCATGTGACCAAAAAACACAACAATCCTTTAGTTATGGACTTGAGAGGACCCCTGGCCGTTCTAGATAAATGGGCCATACGACAGAATGTCCCAAAGTACACTTTTAAAACATTTAGCGGTGCACACTGGACCTGCCAGGAAACGGATTTTGTCAATGTAGTAGCGATTATGGCTGACAGATAAGCTTTTCTACTCAGTGAGTTGGTGATGTTGGGGTTTACAAATGTTATCGAATATAACGCGACATTAAATTGAAAAAAAAACGTAATTTTTGATTCGACTGCACGGTTCGGGAGTTATAAACGTGTGTGACATTGCAGCCGGTAAGACATGGCGACAAGCTGATAGTATAGCTGTCCAGCCTGCCTTATGACAGCAGGTACTGTGCGTTATTTAACTTATAACGACCCGCTGGAGCCCGGCGGTCGACACGGTGTCCCCGGCGGATGACCTTGCCCCTCGCGCTCACGTCTGTGCTGCAGAAATGTGTAGCAGCCAAGCTAACAGGCTATGCTAACACACACACACACACACACACACACACACACACACACACACACACACACACACACACACACACACACACACACACACACACACACACACACACACACACACACACACACACACACACTGTGTTAAGCCGCGCTACCTTGACACAGTCGATGGGGAACATGAGGCAGTGCTCCATGACCCCGGCCACGGCCCCGGCCAACATGTGGGTGCTGGTGGAGGCGCCCTGCGGCAGCCCCTCGTAGTCCGCATCCGAGTCCTCCGTCAGATCCGGCGGCCCGCAGCAGTAATGGACCGCCTGTAGGTCGAGGTCGCCCCCGACCCGGGGTGTCAAAGTGCCCATGATACTTTCCGAGAGTCCCCAGAATCTACCCCCAAGCCATCGAACTTCTGCCCCGGCTGAGGCACCAGCCACCCCGGAGTCACTGCCCGCCGTCTCCGCTGTCCTCCGACGTTTCCTTACGAAGCCCTCCGCCTCCATCGGCACCCAGACCGCACGCAGGGCCGGCGATAGCGATACACAGCCGCCTCGATGCTACTCAGAACACAGAAGTGGACGCATTCCCCTGAGACGATTTGAAGGCGCGTATTTGCTTCGCCATTCCCTCGCCCTCCTCTCCCAGCAGCAGCGCACTCCCAGCCAAGGCCGCGGCGCACGCCATAGGGGGAAGTGGATCCTGATTGGTTGGGAGGCTACATCCGGGTCAGGACGACGGACTGCGCAATATTCATACATGTGCAATAACTGACACGCAGCCTGTTCTTTTAAGTCATTCAAATTGTTTGTTTTTCTTTGTATTTGCGATGAATTTTCCCATTCGGAGATTGAACCACGCACCCTGCCAAACACATCGCACTCTGATAATACGACCGCTGATGACATTATCTGGCACGACAGGGGGCAGGAGAGTGTAGTGTTGGGGGCACTTCCCCAAACAACAACTTGTGTTCGAATCCTTACGACGCGCATTACGCACCTTGCAAGATGGTAAACCTACACATGGCCTGTATCTGATTTCAATGTAATTTGCCTTCGATAAAGCTTGCTGATAAATATCATCAATGACTGCATGTAGACCTATTTAGCTCAGAAAAAAAGAAAACACCATATTCTAAATAGGCTATTCGTAGCCTATTCTAAATATGTATATTAATATTATATTTATCTCTAGAAGACTATAAACAGAAGACAGTAAACAATTGATGGAAATTGTATCTAATTCTCCTTAGCCAACTATTCTTCATATCGAGCAACAACGAATCACTTTTTCCCTTTCGAAAACAACATAACCGACTTGATATCTTGCAATAGGCCTACTTGTATAGGCCTACTGACAATCTGACCTCAATTGTTAAGGCCTGTTGTTTGATTATATGCGCTTTTCCAAATGTAGGCCTACTTTCTAATCTAAAGATGGCCTACAGTATTAATCTAGAAGACAGATATCTCTGCTTTATGGCACTTCTATCTCGGTATTGTCTCTAAGTCATGCTTGAGCGTTTATCCCACACTTCATAAACAATTCTTTCAATTGTCAAAACTAGTTGGTTTATTATGTTTGGGGTTTACCATGTTAAGAAAACAGTAAACGTAGGCCTATGCACTCCCAAGTGTTCATGAAGCATGATAACTAGGCCTACTATAGAGGTAAATGTCCTTTTGTTGATTAGGCCTATGCCCTCAGACATATCTGACTGGACGGAAATTAGCAGATTTCTCCACAAAAATGATAAGTGTGTTTCGGATACGGAGTGACCGAAGGAACCGTATTCAATTTCCAGCATTATGGCCCTGGACGGAGCCTTCAGGGGCGCAGTGTTGAATTACTGCCGACAAAGGGGAATGAAGTGTTAATTTCTGCTTACAAGAACAGAATTGCCTGCTCCTGATCTAGTTAATGTTGATTGGCTGTGGCCCACAGATGTTCCTTGAAGGAAAACCGAGCGGGCAACATATCCGTGTTGTTGCTTTTGCCCTGAACCTAATGCTACTCTAACACACCTAGGGAGGGTATGCTAGACCCGGTTGGAAACCCTAGATTGCTTACAAAACCACATTTGGATCCTTACCTTCAGAAAAAAATGGCGCAATCTATAAAAGGCAGAGGAATTATTTTACACAGCCTAAGCAAAATATTGTTAAAAAAAACAAGGATAGATGGTATAAAATTACAAAATAACTTATTTACGTTCTGCTGTGTTTGGTTGTTTCCATACAGGCACCACCTCCCTCCCGAAGTCTCAGGAGACGTCCGTCTGCCAACTCAACTCGGTCCGTATTATGAGCTATGTCAGTGGGGAACGTCGAACCAAGCCTCTTATCATATTAAAGTCGTCTAACTGAACCACTTAGGACCATTAAAGGTCTCCCATCAGACATCTTTAACGATGGGCCACTGCAGAACACCTCATTGAGTAGAGCCTGAGAATGGCCTTTACTTCGAGAGGCATTATCGTCTTCATCCCCGACAGAGAGCACTATTTAACTCTTGTTCGTATCTCATTTTATATTCTTCATATATTCAGCGAAAACGTGTAATTTAATTCGTCAATTGCATTCACAAAATATAGGGAATTCCCTGACATAGACATGAAAAACATAGTAAAACAAAATGAACAAGCTGTTTTCTATATCAGTACAGACTGACAGTTCATGCTGCTTATGATAACTTGCATTCTGCGTTTCCTCAAGGCCTGCTGTTTTTGGATGATCTGCCAACTGCAGATTTCTGCTGCAAGGCATGGCTGCAGCTGTTTATTAATGGTATTACTCTGCCACCACGAGGACAGTTGCAGAATGACCGGAGACGCGGTCGCTATTGTCAACAAATTGTGGACAAAGTGTGTGTGTGTGTGTGTGTGTGTGTGTGTGTGTGTGTGTGTGTGTGTGTGTGTGTGTGTGGTGTGTGTGTGTGTGTGTGTGTGTGTGTGTGTGTGTGTGTGTGTGTGTGTGTGTGTGTGTGTGTGTGTGTGTGTGTGTGTGTGTGTGTGTGTGTGTGTGTGTGTGTGTGGGAGGGGTTAGGGGAGTAAAGAACGTTGAAGAACAAAACCGGAGGCATTGTTGCGTCGAGGAGACATGACTGACTACCCGTTTGCTCAATATGATTTTAGCATAGTGTTACACCTTTCCTGTACCTTGGCTCTCAGACCGTAGTCGGGGAGCACAGGGGAGACGTTCCCTCCAGGGCCGATGTCCTTTCGGGGGTAACACCCTTCACTATAACTGGCAGTGGGTCTGTTTATTGGTCGGAAGACACGGGCACGGATTCTTTGCGCTTGATTCTTTATTTAACAGTAAACACAACCGGACTCGTTTAGTTCCTCCTAGACTGACACTCGCTCACTCGCTCGTTCACTCGTTCGTCACTCATTCGCTGACGACACACACACACACACACACACACACACACACACACACACACACACACACACACACACACACACACACACACACACACACACACACACACACACACACACACACACACACACACACACACACACACAGGCATTCTCGCGCACACACATCACTATCAAGCCTATTTAGAACATGCGTAAATTCCAATAAATTAACTACAGCTCCGGTATGAAGTTCACTGCGCCAAGGGGCTCCGTATGGCCTATTGATTCGTTAAGCAGCGGCACTCAAAACTATTAATTTCAATCCAATGATTGTCACATCGACCCTAATAGTGGTCCTGAATATACTTTTAATCCAATTCTATCGAATTAATTGTCAAGTTAATTCGTCAGTGAATATTTTTAACATTCAAAGTCTTTAACCTTCCACATTTCATTACGCTCGAGTTGTTTTGATCATGGTTCTTTGTTGCGATTTGGTGCCGTTTCCCAATCCACTTAACCTCGGCTGGTCCAATTTAGACTAATGTAGTGCTAAGGCTAATCACACTCACACCCTGTGGTATAATATGTCGCCTTTAACAAGTAGGAAAAGCATTGTCTATTACATCGTCGAGCACTGATCACCTGGCCTCAGAATCAGAATCTCCACGGAGAATGGCCTCTCTGATCCAGTCTTAATCACTTCTGATAACCTATCAATTTGAATGTAGAAAATAATGCATTCTACTAGAATTGTAATGCAATTATGTATATATATTTAATATATTTAATTTATGCATTAAAATGTTGTTTTTTATGCTGGAATTGTAATTAGACTAATATGTCTTGGGACAGGTATTTAGTTACACGATGAGCTGTCAACCTGTTTGCAAGTAGCAAAGTAGGTTTGAGCAGGTAATTGCCATAATGTTTTGAATTTTAAAAGCTATAGCATTTTGTATATCGAAATGTAAACACCATTCATAACATTGAAATAGAATCCTTAGAAAACTGTCAAGCCGTCCAGTTCTGCCACCTAGCGGAGACCCACACGTCATCCATTCACTCGTGTTCAGATGTTAGTGTAATGATGCTTTATTTTAAAATGAATGTGGGTAATGTAGCCTATATTCAAACTCGGACCTCAATCAAAAGTGACTGCATACAATTATTAACATGTGACTGCATACAAATGTGTCCATAGACATGGTGCCCTTATATTCAGAAACAATATGCCTCAAACGGCTATTGGCTTAAGCAACACCAGTAGAGGCATATACTTTTCCCTGAACTTTTAAACGTTGCAAACATGCAAAAAACATCAATATAGGCTATATTATGTGGCATTCAGTAGGCCATGCTGTGGTAAAGTATGACCAAGTGTTTCTTTCTGTTCAATAGATAGAACTGTATCAATCCGTTGTAGGAGAAATTTGTTAATGTTTGTCCCTATAAAACAATAATGGTTAAAAAAGTTAATGACGGTAACTAAGTAAGTCAAACCGTCCAATCTGAAGGCTCTACTCAACCACTCCCCCTCCTCACTTCCACCAATACAAAACGAACGACTCAGAGAAACGCAACGCAAATCCAATCGTGTATGAGGCTTTAATAACATCCCGGACGATTTTGAAATTCCGCCAAACGTTATATTTTAAAGTGTCTCAAAAAGAGGGCATGTCCAGGCAAAAGAGAACTTCTGGTTGCCCTACGTACGGGAAACCCATTTAATTGATAATGATAAATAGCGGCCCAAATTGGTGGGCGCTATCCTGGTCATTTCTCTGCCTGAGAAATACGAAGTGTGGCGTGTGAGCGTGTGAGCGTGTGCATGGGTTGAATTGCGTGTGTCTCACGCCGAATGCGTGAGACTTGAGAGCCCTCAATATAGTGATGATGATGGTTGATTGTGCTATATTGAGTAAAACGTTCATGTTCCGCCATGTGCATGCGTGTCAGTAAACCATACGTCACCAACTGGGCAACTCTGTTATGGATCCTGGCCCCAGTTTCCGAACGGAAGTAGAATCATAAGAGCGTCATGAGGTGTCGTGCACAAGAACTTCCCGACCTCGCAAAAATGTTTTCCCAATAATTTCCAGTGATGTGAACGCACCATTTGAGCACAGTACCCAATCAGGAGCAAGCCCTCAAATATGACCTACAACATCTTTTTTTTTCCTTTTGCAGTCAAAGAGGAGAACAAATTTTTTTTGCTAATTAAATTCACCGATAAGTGTCAAGACAAAATGAAAAGTGAAAGACGGATAGGGCTTGAAAAATATGCTATTTAACAGTTGCGTGACATATCATTTATCTCTGTAGCGGATGCAGGACCACAAGGTGGAGCAAGAATGTAATGCTCAGCAGAAGTGGGCAGGAGGTCAAATATAAAAAGGGGGCTTTTCTGTTCTGTGCTCGGCTCGCGCACACAACAACAAATGTCACATATGGAGGCGGACACAAAGTAACAAGTCTAAACTGAATTAAGCATTTACTGATCTCGGAAAAGTTACCATACCATACAATTTAAACGGAATATGGAGTGACGATCGATGACTTGTTCTCTGCCACCCACCGAAAAGTGTGACCGCAGGGGGCGCTGTTGCACATCTTTTGCAACGTGCACGCAGGCAGCACGAGTTTAGGCAGGCATGAAGTCGAAAAAACGGTGTGCATTATAACAAAAACATAAATAAAATATAACATCTCCCCCCAGCCCCTCACCTTGTTATTTGCAATGTGCTTGATGAATTCATTTGATTTGATTAGCATTTAACAGACCCATAATGGATATAGGGCGTTACGGTTTATCACCTTTGCTTCTTGCCCCATAAAAAGCCACAGTCAGCGTTGAATTAGTTGATATACCTTTGAGCCTACGTCATTATAGGCTCCTGTGAAAAATGCTATTTAGAATTAACGTTTGTATCAAGAAAAGAAAGACCCGCCCTCTAGGGTCACACTTTTCAGTGGGTCGCAGAATTCGGTGTAACACCGGTCTTAACTGTAGGCTATAGGCCTATCTAACAACTTTTAAAGATAAATCACGGTACAGATTTACTGCTGGTAACGCCAGAAGCGGTCAAGTCTTGACTTAAAACATTTCATACTATGAACTAGTTCTCAACCGCTGATTGTATATACATAGGCTATATGTATTTAGGTTTTCTTTTCTTTTATCTCCACTATCTACATGAAAGAGATTGTTTATGTTAGCATTTAGTTCCTAACCCTAACCCTAACCCTGAAGTTCACTGGATATGCTAGAAGCAGTAGCCATTATAAACCTGAGTCCCCACACGCAAACACTTTAACAATCATATTTCAATGATTTTAGCGCCAGTGAAATATTCCTGTTACACTGGCGCTAAAAATTATTGATTGAATCGACATAAAACTTGGGCTACAGCGGGGGACGTCATCACGCTCTAGCCTCAACCGAAGTCAAAAAGACCAACTCTGAAATATATACGAAGTGGGAATGAAACTAAATGTAAATTGTGTGTAAGCCTAATTGGTTCTGAAAAACCCCCAAAAAAGCTTGAATGATATCGAAAATCTGTAAAAAAAAAATAAAAAAAAAAGAAGTAAATTGTGGCACACAATTCCAAGCTAATATGATCATTTAAAAGTGGAAGGATTCTCTAGTCTAGGACCTAGGGAATCCATGCCACTTTTAGGGCTAGGAGCAAATTTTAAGGTGAGGGTGTAGCATTGCTATACTCTGGGTGTAGGCTAGACTCTCAGCGTATGCGGGAGAGCTGTTCATCCTACAGATCTGTGTTTCCTGTATCCATGGGGGCCACATCCATACCATAACGGGGCCAGGCCACCCTGATTGCTGTTGTTGTCCCCACAATCCGAGTCACTCTATTGGGGGGGAGATTACCCGTTATCTGAGCGGTACTGGGGAGCCCAGACAAATCTGAACGTTTATGTTTACGATTATGGCTGAAATGTGCAAACCCCTCAAGGTAAGACAAATACAAACTTCCTTCTACCATCCCCAGACCGACTGCCTGGTAGACGGATTCCAAATATATCGAAAGAGATGCTGAGAAAGATGATTGGCGTCAACGGAAGGAACTGGGAGCAGACGGACGTCGGAGGTCGGTGGGTAACAATGCTGACCCACGTCCATGTGTCCTCCATAACGTTCTCCGTCAAGCCTATCCAAAACGCATTCTTCCACCAAGGGGCAGCGCCAAGTTTTGGGATGTTATAAAAATAGCATAAATGTACGATGGCTTCCATGAGGTTCACTTCAGAACGACAGATCGATGCAACGACCTTCCTGAGGTCGTCGGTTTATTGTGGTTCCATTCCACTATCAACCCACTGTCTCCACGGTGGACTCACCTGCTCCTCCAAGCTCTCTATCACCACCAGGTCTGCCTGGTGACCCATGCAGTACTGCCTTGTGATCCAGGCAGCACTGCCTGCTATCTGGCCAGTTTTTCGTTGTCGGTGAGTCAGTTGGAAAGTTGGAAAATAAGTAGCAGCTTGTTCCTAGTTGAACCCAGCCTTCTTGGCAGCGGCCGCAGGACTGTTCTGTTTCAATGACAGACGGAGGTAAATAAAAACATAGAAAACACAATGAGACCAACCAAATATCAGCAGATACAAAAGGAATACCCCGGAATCTCTACTTCTATCTCATCTATGTCCAAGGACCAATTCAGCAGGGAGTAGTTTTTCCTTCTCCGTGCGAGCCCTCTCAATCTGGCTCTGCAGCCCATGGTGGAGGCTGTTCTGCTTCTCCACCTGCTGTTTAACGGCTTCAAGCGTCCTCTCAGCCTCAGCGCCCTCTCAGCCTCTTTGGTAGCTTTGATCACTTCGCTGTGGTTTTCCCGAGGTAGTGGAATTCCAGGATGTAGGGAAGTTGGTTTATAACAGTTATATACCCCCAGGTATATAACTGTGGCGCCCAGGTCAGGGAATTCCAAGTGGACAGAAAAGTGATGGTGCTCCCAAATGGCCTGGGCGAGTGAAGGGGTCAGGTCAACAACAGGGTAAGGCAGCCTGCTCGGCGACAAGGACTACAAACTATCATAGAAACCGTTGGCTGGAACCAATGCATCCATAGTGGCCCGCTCTGTTCGTTAACGTTCGTCCTCAGATCATTCCAGACGTCCTCATTGGTCAGGCTCTTTTTGGAACAACATCCACAAACTATCTCAACCCTCTGCTCATCTCACACTAATGATTCCACTGACATCCACCCTCATCTTGTTCATGTAAAGTAAATACATTACTTTACTTAGACCATTCATACAGTGTGTCTCCTACCTTTGTTATAACCCAAGAGCAAGGTATTGACTGTAGCTGCAGAGTTTTGTATCTTACCCCAGGTTTTTTCCAGGGCCACATATATCAGCTTAACAATTGTTTCCCTCTGGTGTGTGTGTGGAGGATGGCTGGTTCAACAGCTTCACCCCACCCCAGAGTCAAATCATTCTGAGTCAGTCCAGATGAGGCTGCTTGAACCATCCTTCATCCACACACACATGCACAACTGTTGCCCATTGATGATGAATGTGCACAGGGTGCGCATGTAAAGCAGCCGTCACCACACTCAGGGAGAGACCTCCTGCATGGCAACATTACAGTTATCCGGTTTCAAACACCACCACCCTGTGTCCCTGTCTGGAGGAGGCCAGTAGAGTCCTCTGGGTGGCGTCTGGCAGCCAGTTGGCGTGTAGCATCACACCTTGTTACAGCTTGGCTCTTCAGACCAAGAAAGGACAGAGAAGGGCTGTCTGAGAAGGCAATGGCCACAGCAGCAGTGGTAGAGCCCAGTGGAGGAGGGGGGGGGGAGTGCACAGACCGCCAAGGGCCACCGTATCAAACTCCAGACCATAAAGACTTAAACATTGACGAGCAGCGTCAGAGTCCTTGATAGCATACAGGTCCATTCCATGCAGTCCATGACTCCAACCAGTACATTCCAGTCTGGCGCCCAATAGCTGAGCTATTGAAGGACGAACTCCCCCACAATCCCCACCTTCGCCCTTCTCTTTTAAGCATTTCCTTAGGGATTAATAAAAGGCATCTTATCTGTAAGCACATTGTCAACATTAAACAAACATCAGCTACAAAAGAGAGTTGCAGACAGAAGCTGGACTACTTAGCAAAATACAACACACACGCACGCAAGCGCGCGTACAGGCAATTAAAGACTGCAAACAAATGTATGTGTCTCCATTTACAAATGTGTGTGTGTGTGTGTGTGTGTGTGTGTGTGTGTGTGTGTGTGTGTGTGTGTGTGTGTGTGTGTGTGTGTGTGTGTGTGTGTGTGTGTGTGTGTGTGTGTGTGTGTGTGTGTGTGTGTGTGTGTGTGTGTGTGTGTGTGTGTATTTCCTTTTTTCTTTTTTTTTTGGCTGATTATTGCCAACTTCTAGCGCCACCCCTTCATAAATCTAAAAGCTGAAGACTAGTGGATATCGGAGGAAGTACAAATATCGTTCTATGACCCAGGCACCCTATAACGTGTTGGATTTCCTCCCTTCCATAAGCTCATTCGGAAACATAAAATAGCACACTCGTTCTTTTTACGGCCAGAAACGTTTGCATGCCCAATATTTAGCATGACAGGAGCGGTGTGGACGAGGCAAGGCAGTCGGGTTATCCAAAGCATACAGAACGCGTCCAGAAGAAGAAGCCACACTGCGCTCAAATCCGAGTATGACGTGCTGGTAATCGGAGGAGGTAGGAATGCAAGATCCAGTGCAAATGTTCCGGCAAACAGTCAAGGACTAGGCCTATATTGCGACAGCAGCACTTTAATAGGTCTATTCGTTTCTAAACTTGAAGGGTTCATAGTAAAGTCCGAAATACATTTCCTCCAACGGTATTCACAACGTTTGTGGATCCATGGATCAACTTTGGACGTTGTTACGTGCCAGCAATATAGTCGCCACTTTGCTTGTAGGCTTTCGTAAACAAACTTGCAGACCTTTCGTAAACAAATTGCAACCTGCTGCACACATTATTTTTGTGAACCATTGGCATTATAATACTATCGACATTTGTTAAACATGATTTGGTGACACAATTGCATTGCTCAATTCTACCGAGTAAGGTTGGTTTCCATTTTAGTCGTTTAAGTTTGTGTTAACCTGTCCACCCATGTCCACTTGCCAATGTCTTTCTTATCTTTCTATCGGACCAATATTTGCATCCAGGACACAATGGATTGGTGGCGGTAAGTAAAATGAACAGCAACTAGTAGCCCACTCATATTTCTCATACATATCTGCATACATTAATTCGCTTGTCCCATGCAGGCTGCATATCTCCAGAAAGGAGGGCTGCAGACAGCGGTGCTCGAGCGTCGCCACATCCTCGGGGGGGCCGCCGTTACAGAAGAACTGTTCCCCGGTAAGGTGGATGGAGGCTGGAGTTGGTGTGCCAGAAGAACACTAAAAACTATCTGCAGCCGGGGCGAGGAATGGATTTAGTGTAAATGCTTCGTAGGTTAAACTTTTCATGTAGGTTAAGAAACTGCTTCTAATGGAACAAATTCGAGTTTGAGATATAATAAGAAATGATGACATTTTTCTAAAACGGGTGTTGATAATGTTCTAATTTTATATAAATCTGTCTTCCCCGCAACAGGGTTTCACTTTTCCAGGTGTTCATATTTGCTTAGTTTGTTCAGACCCCACATCTATGAAGACCTGGAACTCAAGGTAAGTTCATCCAAAATATCCTGAACACTGCAGTATTTGCAACACAATCAGCACATTCTTATCTATTTTACTGTCTTCTCTTAAGTGATACGCAACTGATGGGTCGACCGACGGCCCTTTGACTGAGCACATTCCAAACCTTAATCTTCATGTCAATTCTGGTTGTGACTGAATCACTACCGACACATGTTGGTCCACCAGATGAGAGCCTCTAGTTGAGCTCAAAAGGCATTTTTAATGATGTATGTAATGCAAAATACTTGTTCTTCTCCTTCATCTCACCACAAAAGATGAACGGGTATTTGTTTGCAGATGGAACAATGAGGCCCTGACTGAGTTCTCGTTGTGTGTTCATGCGTGTCTTTAGAAACACGGGCTGAAGATCTACAGGAGGAACCCCCATGCGTTCAGCCCCATGCTGGAGGAGGGGGTGGGGGGAGCGCCCCCCCGGTCCCTCACGCTCGGCTCAGACATGGTCCTGAACCGGAAGGAGATTGGAAAGTTTTCCCAAGAAGGATGCCATGGTCGGTCATTCCAAGGGTTCACTGTTATAAACCCATAATATATTTATCATATACTTATGGTAATAACACATATTTTTAAGACAATTATAGTCTATTGACCAGTACAGGGTGAAATGACGCTCTTATGCTCCTAGCGTGTTTCCCCACGATCGAGCTCCATCAAAGGTGCAATTTGTGGGGTTTAGTGGCATCTAGCGGTGCGGTTGAAAGGGGCTAACCCTACTAAGAACAGCACCCCCACCGCTCCCGTTGTTAAGATAGTTGGTCTGGAAGGGGTCAGTTGGTTCTTCTAAAATGATGTCATCGTCTGCGACAGCATCAAGTAGTCATGTGTGAAGTGATGGGCTTCCCTGATAGATTTATGATTTAATCTTTGACTTGAGTCTCTTAGTCTGAAACATAATATAGGTAGTAGTTTGGGAAGAAGGAGGAGGAAGCTCTGCATTCACGTCACTGAGATTAGGTTACATTCTGTTAAACCAATGGACTATCTGGCAACTGTGCTTTTAGTATTCATTCATGCATCTAGATACATTTGGCCAATCAAAAAACCTTCATGCGTTATTATTATTATTTGCATTTATTGATGTTATCGTTCGTTTGACTCGCTCTTTTCCAAACATGCAGGCCTATGGAGAGTTTAATGCTTACTTGGATAAGCTTGCCTCAGCTGCCCAACCTCTGCTTGACGCCCCCCCAGTGGACATCATAGGTCTAACCTCAGGGTCCCTGAGAACCAGAATCACAGCGGCCAAGACTTTGATGCCACTTGTCAAATGTGGTACGCTTCCATCTCAGACACCTCAATGGTATGAGGTGTCTAAGATGCCTTATAAATTGCGACTATAGTCTATAGTCCTAACTAGTCATAATATACACATCCATTATTGACTACTCACGGGTGACTTATGGGATCCTTCTGTCATCATTTATGTGGACTGTATGTGTTGAAAGGCCTGAAACTTGGAAAGAACATCCCAGACTTCTATGAGATCGTCACAGCGCCGATAATGAAGGTGAGTTAACAGCCTCAACACCGCGTGAGTGTTGTCTGTACCTTACGAGGATCTTCCTAGAGGCTAAAAGACTTTTGGGTTTTCAGATCCTTAACCAGTGGTTTGAGTCCGAGCCACTGAAGGCAACGCTGGCCACCGATGCTGTCATCGGAGCCATGACCAGTCCATACAACCCCGGTAGTGGGTGAGCTGTGCTAAAGAACACATTCTCCCCTTGATAGCCATGGTAGACACATATTCAGTAGGTCATGTGATTAGAATGTTCTGGGACTGATTCCCACTCAAGCACATAAGGTGCAACCTTCATAATGAAATGTGAACGGAAATTAAACATTTGGGTAAAGAAACTGACATTTTGGAGGGTCTCAATTCCAATCCTCATGGCGGTTATGTTGAAGGTATGTGCTGCTGCATCACGTGATGGGGGAGTTAGAGAAGGAGAAGGGCTCCTGGGGCTATGTGGAAGGAGGCATGGGAGGTGTGTCCAATGCCATCGCCAGCTCCGCCCGCTCCCATGGGGCTTCAATCTTCACTGAAAAGGCAAGGCTGTCTGACCTGACTCTGACCTGACTCTGACCTGACTCTGACCTGACTCTGACCTGACTCTAGTCCAAGGTTCTCTGACCTGACTCTGACCTGACTCTGACCTGACTCTAGTCCAAGGCTCTCTGACCTGACTCTGACCTGACTCTGACCTGACTCTAGTCCCTGATTCTGACCTGACTGACCTGACTCTGACCTGACTCTAGTCCAAGGCTCTCTGACCTGACTCTGACCTGACTCTGACCTGACTCTGACCTGACTCTGACCTGACTCTAGTCCAAGGCTCTCTGACCTGACTCTGACCTGACTCTAGTCCAAGGCTCTCTGACCTGACTCTGACCTGACTCTGACCTGACTCTAGTCCAAGGCTCTCTGACCTGACTCTGACCTGACTCTGACCTGACTCTGACCTGACTCTGACCTGACTCTAGTCCAAGGCTGTCTGACCTGACTCTGACCTGACTCTGACCTGACTCTGACCTGACTCTAGTCCAAGGCTGTCTGACCTGACTCTGACCTGACTCTAGTCCAAGGCTCTCTGACCTGACTCTGACCTGACTCTGACCTGACTCTGACCTGACTCTAGTCCAAGGCTGTCTGACCTGACTCTGACCTGACTCTGACCTGACTCTGACCTGACTCTAGTCCAAGCCTGACTGTACACATTACAGTGTCTGTCCCTTGACGTGGCTAAGGAGTTAGCTCAGTTTTTCCCAGCCTTGGGGTCGGGACCCCACTTGAGATGACTTGCTATGAATTTTTTTTTGCAATAGTTTTTTTACCTGTTAATGGATCAGAGTTCTAAAGTTCTATTGGCTTGGCAGGATGTACAGGAGATTCTGGTTGGTCCAGATGGGGTGGCAAAGGGCGTGGTTCTGAAGGATGGCTCAGAGGTGCACAGTAAACTGGTTCTGTCCAATGCTACGCCCTACGTCACCTTCAAGAAGCTCACGCCACAGGTGACGAAGGAAGGCCCTGCCTGATGATGATATTTTAACATGTAAGCGATATCTATATTCTCTATAATCACATGTCCTCTTTATAACAGGCTTCCCTATCTCCAGAGTTCATCAAAGCCATTGATCAATTTGATTACACCTCCCCTGTCACCAAGATCAACGGTACGATATATTAAGTTATGTTTTTCATTGATTGTAGTCCTATTAATCAAGGTTTCCTTTGACTGGTAAAGTGTTAAAGATGCAGCTCCTTTTTGCACCAGACCATCGCACCTCTGTGAAAAGGTTCCATCACATTTCTCTAAATACAAAAATGAATAACAAATTCACACCCTCGCACAAACCTGAAATCATATCCTTCTTTTCTGTTTTCCAGTTGCTGTAGACAAACTGCCCAACTTCCTGGCGGCGCCCAGCCCAGACGGTCAACCGGGCCCACACCACCAGTGCTCCATCCACCTCAACTGTGAAAGTGTGGAAGTACTGGAGACTGCTTACAAAGAGTCCATCAACGGAAAGTACTCAACCAGGTCGGCACTAGCCTATGGTCTTATGGATGTACAAACGCACAAGCACGCACAAACACAACAAACACAAACAAACACACACACAGCCTGCCCCTCATCCATTTAGGGGGATTCTCTCTTTTGACAGGCCAATGTTGGAGATGACCATCCCTTCGGTGCTGGATCCCACTCTAGCACCCCCCGGTGCCCACTGTTGTGTCATTCTTCACCCAGTTCACCCCCTACTATTTAGAAGGCAAAGAATGGACCGATCAGGACAAGGAAGCATATGCCGATCTCGGTAAGAACTTCTTAAAGCCATCAAAAACTGCTTCGGTGACATTCAGTCAAACAGTGTTCAGTGGTTCATGCTGTGTTGACGGTTCTAACTCTGTTCCCCTCGGGGCATGTTGTCATTGATTGGCCCAAACACAAGACTCTGTATTTGTGTCTCCCACTTCCTCAGTGTTTGACTGGGTGGAGCAATACGCCCCAGGGTTCAAGAGCTCGGTGGTGGGCCGGGATATCCTCACTCCCCCTGATCTGGAGAGGATCTTCGGGCTAACCGGAGGGGTTTGTTGTGGTCTTTTTCTCTGTGGAGGGAGGGGTTTCAATGTGTGATGTGGTGGAACTCCTTTGCCTATCCACACAGGCTGAAGTGCGCTGGGAGGAAGGGCGATTTGCATCCCAGACTTTCTTGCAGGTGCTGCAACAGGTGTGGTCGTAAGAACTACAATTTTGAAAAGGGACCCTCACACTTTGATCTATAAAGTAAATATATCAAAATTCATTATTTTACAAAAAAACTAAAAAATAATGTTTCTGAGGAAATGAGTCTTGGAACCTGAAGGGTTAAAAAGGGTTCATCTATTCTGCTGAAGTGCACACACAGTGTGACGATGGCATTATATCTCAGGAGGGTTTGCCTTTTGCTTACGTACGAGATAGCTGTTTTTAGTTGTAAATTGTGCTCCATGCAATTTCTACTACATAATATACTTCATACAATTGTATCACACCTCCGAAGACTTTAAAAAATAAAAATAGTTTGGATGGAGAATTGACCTGGTTTGGATAAGAACATGGAAGGACTTATTTATTTTTTACCAACTCTTCTTTTTCTTTTTACTCTTTCCACCCACCCACCATTCTATCACTATTACAAAGATGTTGTGTATTTATTTTCTGCTTTTCCATTTTTTATTGGGGTCATGGTATTTATTATGGAACGTGGGCCTTTTGAGAGAATGCAATGAAGAGATCTATTTGCCCCCACTCTTGGCAGAATATCTTCCATGGATCGATGTCCTTGGACCAGCTCTACCTGGCACGCCCTTTGCCCTGCCTGGCCAACTACACCGCACACCTATCAAAGGCCTCTACTTGTGTGGCAGCGGCTGTCATCCAGGTCTGCTTTGTTTTACCGCATGGGAATATATCTCCCATCAATAGTGGCTTTGAGGATTATCGCCTGTAATTTATATAAGAGCTTCAAAGGATTATGAACGCCAGCAGTCACATGGAAGAGCAGGTGTGACATTGCACCACTGATAGTATAGTAGGCCACCTGAAGTCCCTAAGCCGGTATTACGACTGGTATCTTATGTCCCTTTCAGTTGGTCACTTTTAGAGTAGAATAAATAGATTCATTTTGATTGTTTTTCTATAGTTTAGCTTCAAATCCAGAAGAGTGTTTCATAGTAGTTTTTGGTTTAGTTAACTTTGACCTTTTAAATGTACCACCTTACCTTCTGATGATTGTGTAGGCCTATTGTGTTTGTAAGACTAACTTCATGTCTCGTAATGTTGTTCCCTTTGCTCACTGTGTGGTTTTGCAGCAAAGGTGCTGTATTGATAAAGTTGTAATGATTGATTAGATTGTGTGTTTGTCTCTCAGGTGGTGGAGTGATGGGGTCTCCCGGCTGGAATGCTGCTCTGGCCGTCATGGCCGACATGAAACGTAGCTAGATGGCCGGACAGCAACGCCGTTTGGATCTGGTGCCAATGATTTGGCTGTCAAACATCTTGGAGGTTGATTGAGACCCTAGAAGACCACATGCTGGTGTTAACACTGAGATGGACACATCTCCTCCCTCAAAATAGTGTGTAAAGTGCCCGATACCATAAACTGTGCTAATGTGAGGGTTTGGAGACATAACAATTTGTCAAATTACAAGTAAAATTTTGTTAATTTAATACAAGCGCATTCAACTAAAATAAATAAATCGTGGTCAGACATTAACTGATGAATATAGTCAATCAGTGACACAAGATATGCTAATTGAATGAACTAATTGAAAGTCAAATGTGCTTATAACTATTGTAGCTTCCCAGTTGCCTGACTCCTACTAATTACTGGGAATTATTATTGTTTATATTTGTATCAATAAATTCAGGTTGAATATGAAACCAGGAAAGTGCGTCCTTAATTTTGATTTTTGAACATGGCTTGCAAAAGTGAACCCTTCTACACTAGCCTTTATTTTTTTACATTATGTCCTGGCAATTAATTTACATTAATGGGGCCGAATAAGGGGACTGTCCCTTTAAGGCGCACATTAGGGTGGTTCCAACTACGTTACTCGGTCAGGAAGCGGACTGAACCAACGCGATTACGGCAAAATTCGATACCCGTTGACCAAATGTAGCCAAACAATGTGTTAACTGCAGTCGTGCACATTGTAATGAAATATATTTGAATGAATAATGCTGGATGGTTGCGCTCATGAAGTTCACAAGGGATTTATGCCGGCTCCTGGGACTCGGGAGCGGTAAGAACCCCCCACTTCTCCAAACTTTCAAAAAACTTTTATCCTGGTAGAAAATGAGCGACATGATGATGTGACCGAAATTGTTTCGCTAAATGTATGATTTTACGATAAGTGTTCAATACACGGTCTCGTCGGATTAGTAAACAGTATACTGCGAGTGAACCTGGGAAAGTGCCCAAACGGTGCCAGCTCCACCCTGCTGGCTGCGCCTCGATGGTCGTCGACACAACTGATCAAATTAAAAGTTGTTTGGTAAATACTTAAAGGTGATATTTGTCCTGTGTATCACTTTCTATCGTGATAAGATAAGCGTTTATCATCTTGTATGGGGCTCAGGGGTTCTGTTTGTGGGGCTGCTCGTTGCCTAAACCCAGTAGACATCCGAAGTTCGTTTTGCCATTTGATGAAGACAAACTAAAGTGATGGGTTTAGTCCTTACTTCCATTCAGTCTCCTTTAGTCTGGTGATCAATAGGACTAAGTGATGACTATATTTTTGGGAACTAAAGGCTGGTCTCGTTCCGTAAGCACTTTGAAGGCTTCATTAACACTCGTGTCTATGGAGGACATCATATGCCATCTAAGGTAAACCGCTCATATTTTAAGTAGGCCTACTCGGAAAGAAATGGAAATTGAAATCATATTCCCATGTGGATAATTCACTTTACACGTTAGGCAGCGGTATGCACTAACTGTTTTGTGAAGAATAACTTGAGACTCCTTTTGCAAAGATAATTCCCTTCGATCTTTGCTTACAGGAGTAGATGTACGCGTTTGGCTGAAGAGACCTTCTGGGGAGGTCTACTGAAACATTCCTCTGACTGTACTGTTGGAAAGAGATATTCTGGTTGGTTGTCGATGCAGGAGGCCTCCTGTCTCTATGCAGGTGGAACCGCCTTTATAATGATACCATGTTCGCTGATGACTGCAGGCTACAGGTTTTCGGATGAGATGCCAACAGTCAATCTGAAGCTCTCACGAGTCGTGGTGCTGCAGAACTGCATTGCAAAACACTAAAGTGATGCTTGACACAATTTGTAGACCAGATGTGGGGCAGTGTTTGAGACTGTTTGGTGTTTATTAAATGTTAAGTGTTGGTTCCACAGAGGAAAAAAATAGGTAATCGCTTCATGTCTACAGCCAAAGTGTGTGTGTGTGTGTGTGTGTGTGTGTGTGTGTGTGTGTGTGTGTGTGTGTGTGTGTGTGTGTGTGTGTGTGTGTGTGTGTGTGTGTGTGTGTGTGTGTGTGTGTGTGTGTGTCAGTCAGGGTATTTGACTAAGACCCAGAATTTGTACATTTTCTATACCATAGGAATAGTTCATACGATTAATTTATCTGCACCTTGTTAACTCTTACCAGCTGGTGTTTTTCGTGCAAGCAAAACTTCCAACATGTTTAAGAGCAAAACAGTCACATAATAGTCTAATTGTGTTACTTTTAGAACTGCAGACTAATGATTATTTCCATAGAGGATGAGGGAGGAAGCGGGAGAATAAGACATGCACTGGAGTGAGAGTTGGATATGAAAATTAAGATTAACAATTAATCTTAGTCTGTTAAATGTTATAAACGATAGCAAATGCCATCCCAAGTTCCCAGAGTCTAAGGGGATGTAGTAAATGTGCTTTGTTTTATCTGATAAGCAGCAGAGAAAGAAGATTAGAATGATCCATGCAACTATATGAATTAAATTTCAACAATAAGCATCAGATGTTTATTCCTACTTGCTCAATTACTTGACAACCAATTTATTATCGATAATTATCTTTTGCTATGTTCAAGGTACCGAAGGTGCTCTGCTGCAGACTGAGCCGTCTTTATGTTGGGGTCGTGACACGGACTGCACTCCCAGTGGAGCGCAGGTTCTGCACAGCGTTTAGTGTTGCAGCCCGAGTTACTTCAGCTATGTGCTGATGGAGACTGCAGTGATTCAACTGCTGTCTCACTGCAAGAAAAGGGCACGGAAATGATTCGTGATTCGTTTTGGTAACCACAAGTGCCAGCTTCCTACTATGGTCTATACTATTCATTGTTTGCCATCCACTATCCATTATGCGTGCAAGTAACTGAATAGAAATGCTGCAATGTTTGAACTCCTTGCAAGTGGCGCTTCCACACTGACAATAAAACAACGAAAAGCTGATAGAGTTCTGTTCCTCTCAAGGCGCCAAGAAACGGTTCTCACTCCCACTCCCGCTTCGCTTCCTAACAATACTCCTAAATGCAATATAGGTTTCTGATCTTTTTAAAGCTCTTTAGTACCACACGGCTTAACGTGACGCGTTGAACGAAATGTGTTGCTGATTTGTGCGCGCACACAGAGGAACACACAGGACACGCAATACTATGAAGCACAAGGCAGCAGTGGTGCCACACAAACCCGAGGACTGGGTACTGGTTTAGACTTGAGGAAACAAACTGGAATGTTCCTAGATATCTTTTAAGCACATCTATTATCGTTTCTCTGAGATGTACAGATTCTAACCCCTATAACTGGGGGGGCAGGATTGTGTGGTGGATGAGCTCCTTGTCAAAGGTTCTGGGTTGGATCCCCGATATCCACAACCTACCTGTAGGCACGATGCCCGTCCTCTTCGTGCTCCTATGTGCTCCTGCTGTTATCTATTCTTGGGCCCATAATGCCCCCCCACCCTGCTGGACGTGGTGACTCTAGAACAATGTGTTTGGGTGGAGTGCCCTGACGGAGTGTCCTCTCCCAGGTCCTAATGTCCAGCCAGTGGAGGAGCTGATGGACTGTGGTCGTGCCCCCTCTGATCCGCATGCGGGCTCCCTGTCACAGGTGAACAAGCTTTTCTTTCTTATCTTAGGAATGTTGCTCTGTGAGTCTCTCCTCTCGTACTGTTTCCCACTAGATGGCTGCTTATGCTACCGGCTCATTCTGTGAACCTCTTCAAGGCTACGTCGCTCATTCACTGTTTATAAGAGCTCGCTCTTCTGGCAACAAGCAGAAAGCAAGTCTATAAGAGCAATTGTTGGTGATTATAAAGTCGTATTGAAACATATCCTTAAGAGTGTGTGTGTGTGTGTGTGTGTAGGACATTCTCAATGGAGAGGACGGTCTGAGCGAGGAGGAGAAGGCAAAGAAGCGCGCGGAGCGACGCAGAGCTAAGAGGAAGGTATGGCGGCTCGCTCACTCCTGTGTGAATGTGTCCGTTGGTTCACTGAGTTAAGGCATTAGTGCAATGACCAGTGCCGCCTCCGCAGGCTGGACTGAGGTTTGCTTCATAACTATTATTATTTATATTTAAATGCATTACCCTCTTTATTTCCAGCGTCAGAGGGAACGTAAAAAGCAGGAACTGGTTAAACAGAGTGAGAACGCTGAACAGGTACGGGTCATTTTAAACTGCGTGCGTGTTGTGCTCTTTTTCAGTGACTTCCAAAATGTGCAATGACGTCTTCGTTTCTGTACTTTAGGACGAAGACGAGGATGGCAGCGCAGACTCTGAGTGCGACGAGAGTGAGTCAGACTCAGAGGTGGTTGCCGTGGACGACGCTGAGGAGGTTTTCAAAGTGGAAGAGGAGAAATGGGCAGAACACGCGTCGGTTCCTCAAAGTGAGGAAATGCCCCCAGCCGTGGCTCCTTTAGGGATCAAGGGTCATCAGAGGAGCCATGCCAGGCCCAGTGAGGAGGTAGGAAGGAGCCGAGCTCGCTCAGGGACGCTAGATGTTGACGTGTGAGGCATGCCCTGTTTCAGCTGGCATTGGGATGGCCGCTTCCATGAAGGCGGGATATGATGTTGCATATGAAATCCAATACGAACCATGGCGTACGACTATTAAGTTCCCTAAAAGCTTAACGCTCTCTCGGACGTGGCCATCAACATCTACTGCTGCACAGACGAAGCTTCACACATCGACACGCACACCGCTCGCGACGAAGGCGTCTCTTCATCATGAAACGGATGTGCCTCTGAATAGGCACTTTCACTTCACAAAAACAACACGTCTTCAATTCAGAGAAGATGGAAAGTTCCAAAACTGGTCGGCGGAGACGAGCAAATACAGGAATGAACCTGTTTCACTATCATTAACCGAATCACGTCTGAAATGAAAGAAAATGGATTCACTGCTCCTTTGAGTCATTGTTTGGCTGCAGCTTACAATAAGTGTAACTTTTGATTACCTTTCTAACGTAATTATTTCCTCCTAAAGATGACAAATGTACATCAGGGGTACTAACACCCAAAGTGATGTCTTGCAATTGCTGGTTTGGTTGCTGGCAAGAAATAAGCGTTCATTTCAAGATTTGTAATAGAAAAGCATCTTAGTATTTCCACCTCTGAAATGCAACATAGAAATGTCGTATTATAATGTATTTCTACTTGATAAATGTCCAAAATAACTAATCATTAGCTTTTGAATGTCTGCTAACGTAACGTCAGCCCTGGGTTATCTGCTGTGAACGTAACGTCAGCCCTGGGTTATCTGCTCACCACCCAAGGAACCCGAGTGGGATGTGAGCAGTGCTTTCTTCGCCAACGCTGCGAGCCACATCAAACCCAAGGGCTCGGGACGCAAGTCTAAGGAGAACAAGGAGAACGAGACCAGGAGAGAGGTGACTAGGAGCTTCAGGAGGAACTGAAGGGGAACTATTAATACCAGCATGCCTGCTTTCATTTAGCGGCAGTATGTAATCACGACTCGGTTAATGGCTTCAGCCTCAAAGTCTGATAAAGGAACATGTGAACGTTGAACCAAGAATGTAAACAAAACGATTACAATCTATAGATACAGGCTACCGGCCATAGCCCCGCTATAGTATTCACTCATTGACAAAGGATGTTTAATTAATAATTTGTTTGAAGCAAAGTTATACAAAGTAAAAAGAAATCAAAGAATTTTAAGAAAACACTTAAATGAAGCAGAATCAAAACAATTCAACTATAACTTACTTTCCTTTCAGATAAATGGTGGACCAGATAATTCAAATAAGAGAAGTGCTTCGTTGACAGGTAGTGTGTGTGTGTGTGTGTGTGTGTGTGTGTGTGTGTGTGTGTGTGTGTGTGTGTGTGTGTGTGTGTGTGTGTGTGTGTGTGTGTGTGTGTGTGTGTGTGTGTGTGTGTGTGTGTGTGTGTGTGTGTGTGTGTGTGTGTTCAGTCCTCTCGTTGTTGGGCACTGATCTGCTACATGCTCTCGAGTGTCGCTGTGAACTGTTTCTGTTGTGCAGAGAAGGGGATCAAGCTGGTGCAGGAGGGCCAGTACTCTCAGGCAGTCAGCATGTTTACAGAAGCTATCCGCTGTGACCCCAAGGACTACAGGTACGCCACGCGTGTGTTGTTGTAACATGCTCCAAGGTCACCAGAAGCATTCAAATTAGCCCGATTTCATCTTCTAGCAGGACATTTGTTCATGAAGAGATATACAAATGACGCAAAAGAAAAGCTGAAAGGTTAGGTCTGACCGAGGTTTCTGCTGTTTTGGTGTTTGCGTCCTCGTCCAGGTTCTTTGGGAATCGCTCGTACTGCTACAGCTGTCTGGACCAGTACCCCCTGGCCCTGGCCGACGCGGAGCGCTCCATCCACCTGGCCCCCGCCTGGCCCAAAGGACACTTCCGCAAAGGCACTGCCCTCATTGGCATGAAGGTGGGCCCGGTGTGATGGCATGAGGGCAAGACTTCAACGTAATACACTGTAATAGACGGATGTACCACTACTGCTGGAGTCAATGGTTAACCGTTATCGGCCGTGGTTATTCCTTTACCTCTTGTTTTTCTGTGTTTATTTGCAGAGGTACAGCGAAGCAGAGAAAGCCATGGCACAGGTTTTAAATCTAGACAAGGACTGCGAAGAGGCAGTCAACGATCTTTTTCACTGCAAAGTGCTGCAGTTGATGGTAAATACTGTAAACTGTAACGTAATTAAGTCATTGCACCACTTTTTAAGGGAGGTTCCTATAATGCACCTTACAGCTCAAATTGTTCTGTACTTTTGCACATTGGTAGTATCCGTGGTTTACCTCATTCGTCCATTTGGTTCGACCCGGGGGTCTTAACTCTACCTACGGGCATCCTTGTTGAAGAAGCTGCCTGCCCTTTAAGGACGTATCTGTATTCCCTCTGGTTCTCTTGAGTTTAAAGTGTCTGTTAATGATTACCGGACCCTCTTCACCCCTCCTGGATCCTGTCTCGCTCTCCAGGCACATGGTTTTGAAGAAACTCAAAGTGTCCTGCTCCTGGAGAAGCTCTCCACGGTGCAGGCGGTTCTGTCGTCGTTCCCGGATGCTGCCAGAGGTAGGTGCTCGGGGTTTGCTCCAGTACACCAAAGCCTCCTTCACACACACACCTACACACACTTCTTCAGTCAAGGCACTTTGATCCCCAAGCACATAACAACATGTCCATTAAATGATATGCCCCCCCCCCACAGGCTAATCCCATAGACCCCCCTACTGTTGGCTCAGTGGGTACAAGTCGCTTCCAACCACGGCACTTTTCAGAAGCTAGCTTACTGATGTGTCAACCTTTTTTTGTTGTGGTTGTATTAACAAATCATTGGGATAATGTTACATTTTCCTTTTCTCTTTGCAGTTGGGAGCCAGGATTCATCCTTGATGCAGCCAGAGTAACTATTTGCTCTTGGTTGAAATAACATTTAATTTTTCCCATTGAGTGTGAAACCATTTGGGTTTAAAATGAATAGCTCAATTGGAGAGTTGTTGTTTGCTGAAAGGTGTTTTTCTGATCATCAGAAGCCCGTGTCTGTCGCTGTGGGTGGGGAACGTGACGACAGAGTTGACGGAGAAACACCTGCGGGACCTTTTTAAAACGTATGCCCTGCTGGCCTGCACTCACCGCCCTCACTCAACAAGGAAGACATTCGATGTCTTTTGAATTCCAAATATTTAACCACAATGTTATTTGGTCGAAGGGATGATTTTTGAGTGTTCATAGATTCTACACTTTTTTTTTCGAAGGTACGGTGAAATAGACAGTATCCGTGTGCTGCATGAGAAGTTTTGTGCCTTTGTCAACTTCAAGAACGCCACCATGGCGGCACGCGCCCTGGAGAAGCTGAACGTACGAGTCCGCCCGCCGCCACCGAAACACACAACCCACAGCCCACACTCTGACCTCTTTAGTTCACATTGAGCAGCGCTGTCGTGGGAGAAACGTTGAGTACAGTAACCCCATTAGCCGAGAACACAGTCAGCTAGTCTTCCTAGGGCGCACAGAACACACAGACAAAACAGAACTCGCAGTACAAAAACATGCAGATATGTGTGTGGTTAGTGAGCATGACGTGACTCAGAGCAGACGCTGATGAACGCCGGCGGATGCTGCCTCCACAGTGGACTCCAGATGTTCCAGACGTTCACGTCGACTCGCTGTCTGTCCACAGGGTTGTAGCGTCGAGAACACGCGCCTGGTGGTGCGGTATCCCGACCGCCGCACCCAGAAGGCCCTCTCCACCCCCCTGAGAGCCTGCCTGCCGGCCATGCAGCAGGCAGGCATGCAGCAGGCGGGCATGCAGCAGGCAGGCATGCAGCAGGCAGGCATGCAGCAGGCAGCCACGGCAGCCGGGTGAGTGGCTGCACAGCAGCCGAGCTGGGGGACGTTTTGCACTCACATGTAGGCCCTTGACGTACGTTATGGAAAGAAGCAAAGTTCTTGAATAGCTGCAGTTAAGGTTTGTGCTGAGTTTGAGTTTTGAATAACTTGATGCATGTTAGCAGATTAACCGTATTAATGGATGAATAAATAAGAAAACGGTTTGGGATATTATATATTATATCAGCTAGACATCCCATTCCAAAGTGCTAATCATATTCGACAACAAGATTGTACAATGTCTGGATAAAAGCTCCCAGAGTGCTCCTCTACCGCGGTCCAACACCTTCACTAATCAGCTGCTGCTCCTCCAGGCCGAGGAGACGAGGGCCGGTCAACGAAGAGGAGTGTTACTTCTGGAGGACGACCGGCTGCCATTTTGGAGACAAGTGTCGCTACAAGCACTTTCCTGATCAGAAGGGCAAGGACAGGAAGCCCTGGCAGCCTTGACCCCCGTTTCCCTTTTTATAAGGTTGCCTTGGCAACGCAGGGAGCCGGGATTCCCAGGCCTGACTCGAGGGACGACTTTCCGAAGGTGGGATCCAAAACGACGTTCTGCTCGCCGTTTGTGGGGACGACCAGACCTGGACTTTTGAAAACGAGGACCACAGACAGTACGGTAAACGGATGGAGGGTCACGAACCAGGCCTCCGAGCCGTGACGCCTCACTGTTCCAGCCCCTGGCCATGTGGTCCAGTTACTATCTCATATCCAGAGTTACCGTGCTAACTGTGACTCCATTTAATGGACACTTCTATTTAGTTTATTTTAATACTTTTAGTGTCGTTTTATCAAACTTTTTAATTTCAGGTAAGCACGACGTGGTTTCAGTTAACTCTAATACTTTAGTTTTTATGCATTGTTTTAATAGTAATTCTGTGTTTAAATTGTCAGATAACAACTTTGACTAAGTTTCTCCGGTTAACCATTGGATATTTAGAGTTTGCTGGGGAGGCATTATGTTTTACTTCCTCGTGTTAACACTGCAGAGCTGGGGTCATTTTCCCGCTGGGTCCACCGGGTGCGACATGCAAAGCTCTCCCTGTCGGGCCAGACGGCAGCCGGCTCGTGGCAGCCTCTGATTTGTGGTAGAAAGCCACCCTCTCATCTCAGCCTACGTAGCCTCTCTCTCTTCCTGTGCCAGACCAAAGACCAACACACACGTTTGGTATTTTAAGTCTCCCCCGTCGCTGTCCACACTGGTAACTTAGAAGGCGCCTATAACTTTCTTTGCTGCTAAAAACGTTCAGTCCAAACTCGCAAAGAGTCATCAGTGATTGGAGAGCTGAATCACATGACGTAGAACTGTACGTTTATGAAGTCATGTGTCGATTCGGTCGTAGGTTTTAGGACCCCTTTGGCGGGCCTTTCTAAAATACTAATAATTATTCAAATTGGGGGGCCAAAACACTCGTGTGTTAAGCAGTTATACAACTATTGATTATCAATGAATGAATATCTACATTTGATCCCCTTATGCAGTTCTACAAATGCTGTCAAACATCGAATTAAAACTGGGGTTAGAGTTGAGGTATTTTCTAGCTCTAGCTACTTCATGATGCAATTAAGTGTGGTGTGCTCTTCTGTATCCTGTGGCTAAGAGGAAGTGACAGTTGGACAATTTGACAAACTATCCGTATCCGCTTCTTTTTTCCCCCTTTCTCAGTTTTGTTTCTCTCGGGCTCCTTATGGTTTGAGGACCTTCCACCCAATTCAAAATGCTGCCACACCACACAGTAGCTGTGTGATGGCTGGTCAATCTGGCAAAATAGACCTTGATTACAAGGCGTACCATATTCCGGACAATGCCCGTAACATGCATGTACTTAAAGTCAGTGTTTTGTTTTTGTTTGCTTAGATTTTTTATTTTTCCTTATATTGAGAGGCCTGCAATTCAGTATTTCACTAAACAATAGCAAAATGCTTCTTTTCTCTGGCGAACAAAAAACACTAGCTTAAGGGAGCGCTAGCCTATTGGCTTTACTGTAACTTTGACTAGAATTCAAACTTGGCACACTACGTTGTATCTCAAACTATGCACAATATAGCGTACATATTTATTTTTATATTTATACCTAAGCGTAACCAAACTCCATATATTTAGCTTTGAAATTTCCTTTCTTGTGTAGTGAGAAATAAGAGGGGCTTTCACAACACAACTAGACACGTTTTAATTTTTCCTTTACAAGTAGCTCTGAGAACCGTTTTAGGGAAAAGGCACCTATTGCTTTTTGTCTTAAGAGTTGGGTACAACAATCTGTCACAATGTTTAGTTCTGCTTCCCTGTGGTTCTTAAGTTGTCGCTTTTTTATTTTTCTTGTAGTATGGACAAGAGTTTCAAGGCCAAGCCATGGGGATAGCCCACAGATAGAACTTATACTCCTAATGGTCATATACAAGACTGATACTAATGCCTTTTGTGTCACTGTGCTTTACAATTTATGCACAGCACACACAAGACTCAAGTTGTTCTTGTGCGTTATGTGGTATTTTATTTTATTCTTCTAATCTGATGCCTGTTTTCAAAAGGTGGGCATTGCGATGGGTTTGATGTTGTATATTTGGCACAGAATCTTATGTTCATTCCATCTAGGCAAACTCGAATATAAAAAAAAGAAAGCTTTTAATTGATTTAACCTCAGCATTGCACTCCCCTCCCTCTTTTTAGTTACCAAATATTTTGTGCTCAGTTATGTACTGAACTGCAAGAGCCTTTTTTTGTATTTAATAAATTTATTTGAATTATTAATTATTTGTGTCTCTAATTACAATCAACAAATGTGTTTTACGGCAAGATTTTAATAGGATTAGTTCATTCACTCCGCTGACTATTAACGTTGTTCATGCTCACCATCACTAGGGGGCAGTGGTGTACCTTTTGTCTGAACTGGCCTACCGACATTCACAGTAGACTCGCATCCTTCTCTCGCCATGGCTAGTGCTGAAAATGAGCTTCAAATCATTCCTGATGCCCCGACTCTTTCCCCCCCATTGAAGAGGTTAATCAAAGCATGCAGGCCCATGTGGGGTATAAGGCAGGCCTGTCATCACTGCTGGGAGACAGTGGCGTGGCCAGACGTAAGGATGGGAGTGGGGAAACCAACCACTCAAACCAAAGGGAGAGGTAGACTCTAGGAATGTATGGGAAAAGCGTCCGCTCAGTATCTCCACCAGGCTGAACCCATGCCAGTGTGCAAGTATAGGCCAACTCAACGGCTATTTAAATAAAGTGCAGGGAGTGTGCAAAGAGGAAACTAATAATGAAGCTTGCAATATCCATCTTGTGATGCCGTTATAGCTCCCGTTAATTCACTGGAATTCGACAACAAAATCTATATTTATCTTGTTTAACCGGAGTACTTAATTCCTCCCCGCCAAGGCAGGACGACAACACTCAGTTCTGTACCGTTGTGCAACCGATTCGGTATGACGTTTTCATTCAATGAAAAGATGCAGGGTGTTTGAAAGGTCTACGTTCAAAGACCACAGAAATAACAAATATCTTTTACTGTTTACTGTGAAGTCATTTTATTTATCTTATTTGGTGTCTGTTGGCAATGTTGAAACCTCGCTGTTTGAGACGAACATTATGCTACGCTTGCTCCCTAACACATGGGCCATAGCGACTCAGTGGGTTTTGACGACTGATGACTCAAGCTCATTGGATGAAGGCATGTCGTAAACACTGTAACGTCACGTCCATCTAAAGCCCCTTTGTGCGGTGTGCCAGCACCTGAAGGTTCCCTTTTTCAAGCATGAACATGATTGAAAAGGGGATTGTTGGTTATATGGACTATAAAACAATATGTATCACAGTAAAACACATTACAATTCTTAAATGGATGAGACATAATCACATTAAATATGGTAACTTCAGGTTCCTTTCGTCTGTCGCTTCAGACCAGATTTTTAACCATATAGTCATAACTTCTCTCTTACTTCGTTGTGATGTACTCTAAGGACTGGAAAATCTTTAACCTGGTCTTCCTGAATCCTACGGCGGTCTGTCTCGTGGCTCTTTAGAAACTTGCTTGTGCAGCACATTTTTTTCTAAATTTTGAGTTACTCTGTTCGCAGCCTCACTTGAAGGCACTTTGGATAAATGTATCGGCTAAATGCCCAAATGTACGGCAAATGTACTTCACAGAGAAACATAACGTAGCCCAACCCCTAGGAAGGCAGGGCCTGCGTGACGTCTCAACAGTGTTGCGACTTCACAGTGAGGGCTAATGTTTCATGTCCAGGAATAGACCCTGTTGGCCTAAAGCGGTGTCGCTGAGGTTTGCTTAAAATCTGAAATACACTCTAAACAAACTATCAACACAACACAACACAAGGGCGCCCAAAAAACCAGCCCGGCGGCTAAATTAGTCAAAAACCTTCCCAAAACGACTGTGTTAAATAAACAAACGCCTTCCAAACAAGTGGAAAGACGCTAGCTACACCTGGAGAAAACCCAAATCTAAACACGCTGGAAATGCAAGGTAACAGAACCAAGAAAAAAACACCATCACCATCTATCTTGAACACATCAGAAACAATCTACGCTACGTTCCCACTGGGGTTGGATGATGAAAAGCCAATGGTAGGACCAAAGGTTCTGGTGGGGGTAATCATGAACACATTTATTGTGGTACCATGCCAACCAACCGGAAAAAGGGATGAGATATGATATTCTCAGCAGGTCTCCCCATCTCACTGTGGCTAACGTCCCTACACCCAGGGCTATAAGGGGGCAGGCCTATTTTAAAGTGGTGGTTTGTGGCCTACAACTCAACAAGGAAATATCTACCCTGTGGATCTGCCCTGCTTCTTTTGGATACTCAGGAACCCACTCTTTTTTTACTTCCAAATCCGTCCCAAGTATTGATAGATCGTTTGATACAAAAGCCTTAAAGCAGCTATCTGTAACAGATGTACTGTACTTAATCATATAATGAACATGATTTCTCATCAGAGATTAAGGAAAAATGCTCGAAACAATGCTACAGTATGGTCGTTTTTATTGGACTTCAATATTTTATACCCACACAAGATGGCTCACAATATGGGCCCCCAATCCATTTATGTTTGGGACAAGTGCTCCTTAAAATGGAATACACACAGCAAATTCACCTCCTCAAATAAAAAAAATGAAGTTGTGTAAGATGTGGATGCATACATAGCATACACCTATAGAGGGCGATATACATTTCAAAGGCAGTGAGTTGTAACCCACAGAAGGCTATTTATATTGCGTGTATAACAATCCACAAATATACGTAACTTGTGCTCTGTAAAGTGATATCTACACAAATATTTTACGATGTGGGAACCTATTGGCCTCCTAATAACTATTATGATATATATATATATATATATATATATATACATATATATATAGGCTATATATATATTTTTTTTTTTTGGTTATCAATGAGGTGAACGCCATCCATAAGTGTATCCACAAATGTGTATTGACTTGTTTGTGTGTCTAATTCTGTCCTGAAAGTGAGATTTTCTTTGCATTTCTTGGTCATGAAATATTTTTGTGGATATCATTTTACAAAGCGCATTATATTTGTTGATTATGGTACAGGACATGTGAATTGCCTTCTGTCGAAGTGTGATTAAGAGTATTTCCTTTTCATAACACTCCCCCCCTACCAGAACTCTCAGCCTACTCTAAAATCTCAGTGTTCGTATTCTGGCTGAAACAGTGGGTTCACTGAAACTACAATATATATGAATTGATCACTTTCAGGCCACCACTACATATTTACCTATTTTACAGACCCACACATCTACAAAAGCAGCACCATTTATTCTCTGAAACGAGGCATTGAGGTATAATGTTCCGATCTTATATGCAACGGTTCAGACCATTGAGCAGGAACATCAATGAAACATTTAGTGTTTGTGTGACTTATTTTAAAAGGAGAGCCAAAACATTTAAAAGTGTTTGTGTGACTTATTTTAAAAGGGGAGCCAAAACATTTTAGTGTTTGTGTGTTTTATTTATCACACCAAAATTGTACCGGGGGCGAAGATTGTACCGCCTACGTCATCTGCGTTCGAAAATTTCCAAACCTGCCTGGCAACGGACGATCGCGTCGAACGTTGCCTGGCAACGGACGATCGCGTTGAACGTTGCCTGGCAACGGACGATCGCAACGAACGATGACGTAAGAAGGTTCGTGAATATTCACGCTCATTCACTGAACGTCACAAGATGAAATAATATTAAACAGATAACACTTATTTTACAAATGACATTTATTAGCGTTGCTAACTTTATATTTGTATTATATTTAATGGTTTTATCGCATTTAGCTAGTAAACTGAGTGTTTTAACACAAGCTAGCTAGACTGATATATACACTCTGTTTACTAGCTAAATTCAATACAATGCAAATATAAAGTAAAAACACGTGTTATCTGTATTATGTTATTTCGTCTTTGGAAACATGAGCGCAAATGTTTTTTGAAACCTGCCTCTGGCAACGGACAATCGCATCGAACAATGACGTAATGTTTCGAACGCCGATTACGTAGGCGGTACAATTTTCGCCCCCGGTACAATTTTGGTGTGACAGAACCAGTTTAATGCGCCACATTTTAGAATATTTGAAATGTTCAATCTCAACTGTAATGTCAATTCACTTAGAATATCCTCTATCTTGTACATGGGTTTGTTTGTAGAATGATTGAAATGTACATCTCATGTGCAATGCAAATCAAAACCTCACTCAGTTGGCGGTTGGCAGTAGCTCAGGAGGTAGAGGGTGTTGGCTGGCAACCTGAAGGTTGTTGGTTTGATCCCCGGCTCCTCCTAGCTGAGTGTCGAGGTGTCCTTGAGCAAGGCACCTAACCCTAACTGCTACCGACGAGCTGGCTGGCGCCTTGCATTGTTGACTCTGCCATCGGTGTGTGAATGTGTGCGTGAATGGTGAACGTGAGGCAATATTGTAAACCGCTTTGAGTGGCCAATGGTTAGAAATTCTTTATTTTCTATCTATTTTTATTTTGGTATATGGCTGTTAGTGACGTTTTGCTACGTATATGACTGTGTGGGGGTTTACCAACTACTTGTCTTGCCGGTTATATTGAAATTAATTTGATCTTAAAAAAAAGAATGAACAGTGCTGATTTTCCTAGCATTTTGGCAAAGACAGGTGTTATCTGAAACCTTATTCTCTTTTCGGGTTCAAAGACAGGTGTTATCTGAAACCTTATTCTCTTTTGGGTTCAAAGACAGGTGTTATCTGAAACCTTATTCTCTTTCGGGTTCAAAGACAGGTGTTATCTGAAACCTTATTCTCTTTCGGGTTCAAAAGACAGGTGTTTATCTGAAACCTTATTCTCTTTTGGGGTTCAAAGACAGGTGTTATCTGAAACCTTATTTTCTCATTTTGGGCAAAGACAGGTGTTATCTGAAACCTTATTCTCTTTCGGGTTCAAAGACAGGTGTTATCTGAAACCTTATTCTCTTTTGGGTTCAAAGACAGGTGTTATCTGAAACCTTATTCTCTTTTGGGTTCAAAGACAGGTGTTATCTGAAACCTTATTCTCTTTTGGGTTCAAAGACAGGTGTTATCTGAAACCTTATTCTCTTTTGGGTTCAAAGACAGGTGTTATCTGAAACCTTATTCTCTTTTGGGTTCAAAGACAGGTGTTATCTGAAACCTTATTCTCTTTTGGGTTCAAAGACAGGTGTTATCTGAAACCTTTCAATCTTCATTTTGGAGTAAAGTAGTGTATGCAGGGTTTAAAAGGGAAGGTTTTTTTTTCTCATCTCCAACCTTTACTTCTGAGTAGATTAGCTTTACTTGCCTATCCACCATTCAGTCGCTAAATATTTTTTCAAAGATCGGATGAAGTGGGCCCTATACATATCTTCGCCTTGGGCCCAAAATTATGCCAAATCCTCCACTGGTTCTGCAATATGTACAGTCCATTTTTCTCCATGACTTCGCTTAGTATTTCTTTGCGATAAAACATGTTTTTTAGTGCTCATTAAATATTTTTGATAGTGATATTGACATTGGCAAGAGATTTAGTTTGAGAATCCGGACTGGGTGGGTGGGGAATGGAATCGGTTAGCGTGGTGTGGTGGCAAAATCGCTCCCTTCATTAGAAAAAATAAGCAGGTCAACTTTCTGACAATTCATCGTCGCTTGCCATTGTCAAAATAGAAGAATGGCGCTCGCCCTAAAATATAACATTGCGCTTCAGTTTCCACATGTGAGCGTCTTAGAAATGGTGAGAAGGGGGTTGTGCAGATAAAAGTCGCCAATATTAACTGCAGTACCCATTTTAAACTCTAGGTTTCCATGTTACATGATGTACCTTTAACCTGGCCATCAAACAACTTAAATGTCCCCCTTGAAAAATGCAACGTGTGTCAACATGTTATTTTATAAATGTGTAACATCCATATCTCAAAATATCCATAGAGAAATTATATAATGACGTTTTACCCAGTTGTCCCCTCTGTTTCTTTTATAAATTGCTCTCCACATAAGATAGACCATTGACAAAAAGGTCTTTGTATAGTCTAACGGCATGTCAATTGAGAAAAGAAGAAAGAGTGGAAAGACACAGAGAGGGTATATGGGTGGACCAGATGAAAGAAGGGGTGTGCGGGAGGAAGAGGAGAGGGAGGGAAGGGAGGACTGAGAGGAGAACGTCTAGTAAGTAAACTCCTTCACTCACTCACTCCTTCTCAGCCAGTGGTGTCCAGGACTGCAGCACTGTTTGTCACCAGGTAGGTCCCGATCCAGCCTCTGCAATGGGTTTATTTGTTTCATATTTAGATTTATTTTACTTTTTACAATTGTTTCTGAATGTTTTGTCACTTAAGCCTACTTAATTAATGTTTATTTAAAACACAAGCATTTAATGAAGTTAATCTTAAATAATGATTTTTTGTTTGATGATTAATATGGTTATATTGATCTGACAAAATGTAGGCCTAAACGTCTCAACGTTCGACATTAATGTCTTTAACGCCTCAACCACGATGATTTACTGCTAACCTTTTGTATGAACCCGCTTGTCTATATCTGAGTATTGCCCTAGGGTGTCACAGTATTTCCGTAATGATAAGTTTAACTTATAATGTGTAAGCTGCCAATGTAGGCTAACAATTACATGTCTACATTTGCATGAATAAAACAGGCCTTTTCCTCACGTTGAGGCTTGGTTTCAACTGGATTATTTAAACACGGTAGCCGGTAATGATTCCTGATAATGTTAGGAATCCAAGGTAGGCTATTTGATGTTCAATTTGATGGACAATTGTGAAACCGCAAGCTCCAGAAGGTACATCCTATAAAACCTGCAAAAGATGTCCTACAATTGAAAGACGTTAATAATAAGTTGTTATTGCCTTTGCCTCATTTTCGACCACCTCACCGTTCGGTTGCGTTGGCCATATTCTTTAAACGCATTTTTATTTGCTGATTGGCAAGTGCCTCAACGTTCACCTTTTAACACCAGCCACATAGTCGATGCTTAACGCTATATTGATATGACAATAAGCCCACTACATGTAGGCCTAGGCTATGTTATTTAAGTTGGCAATAGTTAGTATGGGGCAGTGAAAGTGAATGAAGCTTACCATATTGCCGCATAATCGACTTAATGAAGTTGTATAACTAAAGCCTGTAATTACGCTCATTCCCCTTGGCTCTCCAGATACGATGATACGCATCGTGACCCTCTGCGTGAGCGCGCTCCTCCTGCTCGCTCTCTGCCAGCCGGGAGAGCCACAGCGGCAGACCTCAGCGCGCCGCTCAGCCCGCGCTCCTGCCGCCAAAGTGCGTCTGGCGGGGAATAGTGCACGAGAAGTGAACGAGGGACGAGTGGAGGTGCTGCACAACAACACGTGGGGAACTGTTTGCGATGACGAGGTGGACATCAAGCTGGCCAATGTGGTGTGCCGCGAGCTGGGCTTCCAGAGTGGAATCACGTGGGCACACAGCGCCAAGTATGGTCCAAGGAGAAGGTGAGAGCTCTTTCAAGATCAGCACTACGTTTCAGTCGGGGGTGATTTCAATACACTAACGTATGGCTGAAAACAACCGAATGAAAAAACAAATGTGTGTCCAATGTGAAGACAACTAATAATATCAGCAGCCTGCTTTCTGTATTATTTTGTTTATCATTTAGAATATTTACCAAATTATATTAATCCCAGGGAACATGGTTTCTGACCCAATTGCACCTTGAGATAGATAAGTGCAGTCAGTTCATGCAGGTAGGCTTACATCCAGACCAGAACACTGCTATCTTAATCACTGCCTCTTCTCAAACATGAACAATTCCCACACTATAACCGAACACGCTCATCAACACTCCAAGAGCTTGGCTTCATAACAGAACACCAAACCATAATAAAACTACAACTTATTGTTATGAGATGTCCATACATCTCATTACAGCGGCCGCGCTGGCTGCAGGGGAACACACAGGGATAAAAAAGGCATTTGTTTAAAGAATAATGCCAGCACTGGCACGCCAGCGTCGTGCAACACTTGCTGTGGTTTATGGACTTTCTTTATTGCTGCCTTTCAATCCAAATTAAAGAGAGGCTGGGCCAGTGGCCCCCTTCACTGGGGGCCCTTGGTGGAATACAGAGTGTTCAGTAAATCTATTTACAAAAGCGCACGCTGAGAGGCAGTCCTTAATCAGTGCGCCTGTAAAAGTCAAGTGCTAGGTGTGCAAATGGGTTCCTATACACGCCTAGCCCTGTTCTGCTCTGTTCCCACCGGGGGAGCCTCTGGCCAGAGAGACCCCCACCTGCCCTGCATAACGGGTGGGATGGTATAGTAAACTATAGTGGTGTTTGAGTGTTGGAGTCCCGGTTCAAACCCCAAAGTCTACCTGTAGGCGTCCTTGAGCACGAAGCCCATCACCATCGGCTCTTCCCTGACACTTATGAGCCCCCTGGATGAGGCCAGCCGCTCGGGTTACTGAACAGCAGAGGTTCTGCGTCCCTCTCAGGCCCCATATGGATGGACAACGTGCTCTGCGAGGGCTCGGAGGCGTCCCTGAGCGACTGTCATCACAACGGCTGGGGTGTGAACGACTGCAAACACAAAGAGGACCTGGGCGTGGTCTGCACCCCCGAGCGGCCGGCTGGACCCCACGGCCGCCAGGGCCAACTCCATCGCCCTGCGGCCCGACGTCAGCCCCTCGGCCCACTGGCAGAGCATCCTGGACAGCCGCCGGAACCCATACCAGGGCTACTACGGCAACGGGCACCCCCAGGAGCTGCCCCGGTTCCACCGGCCCCCGCACCACTACCAGGTAGGGGCTCTCCGTGGCGGGGTCATGTGACCCGCGGTATCTTCTGGTTCTTCGTACTCATTTGCCGGCTCCTCCCCTATTAGCGCCAGAGCCGTGTCCAGGTCCAGGCGGTCCGTTTGCGGCCGATCCTCATGGCCACCAAGAAGAAGACGCTGGTCACGGAGGGAGTGGTGGAAGTGAAGCATGCTGGGAGATGGAGGCAGGTGTGTGACCTGGGCTGGAACCTCAACAGCAGCAGGGTGGTGTGTGGGATGCTGGGCTTCCCCCAGGCCACCCAGCACAACATAAAGACCTACAAGTAAGTCCAACCTTCTGACAGTCTGTGGCTACAACCTGTACAGAACTGATACTACTTGCCACTGATGTTTAATACTACGGATGGAGTTTGGCTTACTTCACTTCCATTATAGCTGCAGAATCACTAAACCAATATTTCTTACTTGTGTATGAGATCTTTATGTTGCTTAACATGAAGATTATATTTTATCAGCAAGAACACAACAATACAATGAAAATACGGAGAGAGAAAATATTAAGCCTCCCTGATTTACGTTAATCTATAGCTAGCCAAAATCTACCTTTCAAGTAGCCCTTTGTCTTACACGTCTTTAATTTCAACCTAATCGATCTCTCTTTATCTCGCTGGTTCACACTTCAGAGGGAACGTTATTTGACCCTGGTTTCTAGAACCGTTTTGGTTTTAATCTGTGCTTCTCTAATGCCACCGTCGGCCCATCCCCTTGGACTAACAGCTTCCCTTTGCCAGCGAAGGAGGTTTCGTATCAGCTGTTATTGGTATTGTATTGTCCCATAGATATCAATGTGTGGAGCACAGAGTGACAGCCATCAGACAGTGTAAGGAGCCTCCATATGTGACGACCTGCAATCTTTGCAGGCGCACTTCCATCGTTTTATCTCAATATAAGACATAATATACTATGGGTATCTCCCACTGCCCCATGGCCACGCAACTGCACTTCCTGTGCTCTCTTTCGAACGCTGAAAGGCTTAAAATAGATGGTGGTTTCTTGGGAAGGTTCTGCTCTGAACCACAGAAGGACCACACATTAACACAAAGAGTCATTCCAGTCCCATAATGGGAACAAATTTGTCTCTTGTCAAGAGTGGGGATGGTGCTACCAGCTGGCTCTTGTAACCAGAAGGATACCAGTGTTTCGTGATTCAGGGTTAAGGAACTCTCTCATTCACTTTGCTGGCCTGCGTCTGAGTCACTAGCACGAGACCACAACATCTGCTCTGTCGCCGAGGTGCCAGATGTGTTCCTGCCGCACGGCGGCTACTGTTGGAGGGCAATTCCTTTATTTTTATTATACATTTCAAACTAGTTTATAGACTTTCCAAACTGCCCCATATCAGGGGTATAGGACTCACTCCTCCAGAAGTGTTTGAGCATTGCCCTTGAATTCACTTATCTAGCCCGAACTATGGCGTTCAATGTAAATAGAAAGTCAGTGGAGCCATAAAGGACCCTTGTATTGTTTATCAGGTACCACCTCCTTAATGGGATAAACCTCGTCAAGGATGCTCTTCAGCATATCATCGAGGTCCACCGTCTGGATCTACATTTTTATTAGTGCTACGAACACCCCCACCCCTGCCCCCAACATTTCCAGTTGAATTCTTGGCAGTCCACACTTTGTTGAGTTCAGGAAATGTAGATATAGGGGAGATGAAGACCTACTGCTGAGTCAGCTGCTGGTCAGACACAAAAGCTCAGACTCTGCGGGGTAAACATCCAGCGGTAGCCGCTACGTTAGCAGACGTGTCTGGTCGCCGAGCAAAGAGCTGCCTCAGAGAGATGGCTGAGGTCACTGGAGCTTGTATTGTCTTGTCCAAAGTGATGCTTACAGCTTTTATTACATAATTATGGCTCATTAGTGAAGAGAAGATGCAGAACTGCAGATGTAAGATGCGGATAGCGTTCAACCCTTGAGATGTAGGCAGGAAGTTGGGGACAAACAATGTTTGAAGAATACATGTGCGCATCCTTGAGCATGATGCCTAAACCCGCTCCTAAATTAACACACGATGTAAAGCACTTTGCTGTAAGTCCCCTTGGATAAAAACCTTACAAGTTAGTAAGAACAGGGAACATTGTAAAAAGAAAATGCACAGGTTTGTGTTCCAAGAGCTAGCCAAATGGCGCTTGTTTCACCTCCCTTTGCTCCGTTACTCCTCCCCCCTGTGCTTTACATCTCCCGGTCCATTCTTAGAAAGCCCAGACCGTGTCATGTCTCCCAGCCGCCTGTGTCTCTTGGACCAAACTCTAAAGATGCTGTAATGACTGGTTGGGCAGGACGAGGGCGCTTCAGGGTTTATGTGGAGAGAGGAGAAAAAACATCCCCAATTATAGCCGTGTGAGAGAAAGAGAGTTACAGACAGAAACCGAGAGAGAGAGAGAGAGAGAGAGAGAGAGAGAGAGAGAGAGAGAGAGAGAGAGAGAGAGAGAGAGAGAGAGAGAGAGAGAGAGAGAGAGAGAGAGAGAGAGAGAGAGAGTTACGAGAGAGAAGAGAGAGACGAGAGAGAGAAGAGAGAGAGAGAGAGAGAGAGAGAGAGAGAGAGAGAGAGAGAGAGAGAGAGAGAGAGAGAGAGAGAGGAGGCAGTGGATGAAGGGCAGTGAGTGAGGGTTGTGCTCAGACGCTTCGCTACTGTAAAATGTCCCAATTACCACATGGAGCGTGCTGCTGTGTCAGCAGGCCGCCCGTCTCCTCCCGTCACCGGGGCTATTTGGGAGTCTCAGCCACTGTTCTCTATTCAATGATGTTTTTAATTCTCCTTAAGATGGAAGGTATCGTTTTACTTAAGGGGGGATATTTCTTGGGGCCGTGTCGTTCCGGTGGGAGTCTCAAGACCTTGTGATCCCTTCAATGGTCCTCTCTCTCTAATTTGGGCTGGCTTTTAATTTATGTATGCAGGCCGGTAGCTATTCCTGTGGTTTGGAGCCGGGTGTGGAACTATGGAAATGATTTGAAGTGGCTTACATTGTTCTGTGTGTGTGAGCGTTGAACCCCAGAACTATGGTGGCCTACAAGGCAGCAGAAGGGGAAACAGGATGGTTAGGGTGGTTCAATTAAGATCATTCAATCCTATTAAAAAACGATACTGTGCACAGAGCATATGGGGATATTAATAATCAGAATTACATAAAGTCTTACACAATACCCTGGAAGTAAAATTAAATAATAAATATTTTCAAAAGTCTTGCAAAAAACGAAAAGCCTTATATTTGATTCAATTTATCTTTAGTTCACAATAACTTCTCTACCATTTTAATAATGCAGTGAAATGGTCTGCTGATTTTTCTGCGGTGAGGTCTAAAGAAGTGACAAACGCGTTTCGTTGTGGGAAGTGTTTGTGCTAGTCTGATTCTATTCCCAATTATGTGTTTCTATAGCGCCACATTGTAAATTCAGCTGAAATGTTTAACAAGTGTAAACCTATGTAGCCTGGCTTAGTAAACCACCGACAGGTCTAGTGACTCTGGGAACGTTGTATATTTGATTTAGGAGGATTATTTTTGCCCCAAATATTTACAACGCAATCAGGTAACACTTCAGGTGCCTTTAAAGTTATTCCTGGATAATTGACAGTCATTATTACTCAAAGCTACTCAAACCTAACCCTAACCCTACATAGAGTTTCTTAATACATTTTGCAGGTCAGAAGTTTTGTCCCTGAAATATAGAAGAACCAGATTATACCGACCAGGTTGTTCCCTGTTTCAAAGGGAATCCTACTGAATTGGATATTTCAAGGACATGATTCTAGTTTCTATTGTTCTACTAGTAGAGTAGTAGACTAGTAGTTATAGAGACTATTCTACTAGTAGAGTAGTAGACTAGTAGTTATAGAAACTATTCTACTAGTAGAGTAGTAGACTAGTAGTTATAGAGTATAATCTACTAGTAGAGTAGTAGACAAGTAGTTATAGAGACTATTCTACTAGTAGAGTAGTAGACTAGTAGTTATAGAGACTATTCTACTAGTAGAGTAGTAGACTAGTAGTTATAGAGACTATTCTACTAGTAGAGTAGTAGACTAGTAGTTATAGAGACTATTCTACTAGTAGACTAGTAGTTATAGAGACTATTCTACTAGTAGACTAGTAGTTATAGAGACTATTCTACTAGTAGACTAGTAGTTATAGAGACTACATTTACTAGTAGAGTAGTAGACTAGTAGTTATAGAGACTATTCTACTAGTAGAGTAGTAGACTAGTAGTTATAGAGACTATTCTACTAGTAGAGTAGTAGTTATAGACTATTCTACTAGTAGAGTAGTAGTTATAGACTATTCTACTAGTAGAGTAGTAGTTATAGAGACTATTCTACTAGTAGACTAGTAGTTATAGAGACTATTCTACTAGTAGAGTAGTAGTTATAGAGACTATTCTACTAGTAGAGTAGTAGACTAGTAGTTATAGAGACTATTCTACTAGTAGAGTAGTAGTTATAGAGACTATTCTACTAGTAGAGTAGTAGACTAGTAGTTATAGAGACTATTCTACTAGTAGAGTAGTAGACTTAGTTATAGAGACTATTCTACTAGTAGAGTAGTAGACTAGTAGTTAATAGACTATTCTACTAGTAGAGTAGTAGACTCATAGTATCTAGAGATCTCCTGCTAGTAGAGTAGTAGTTATAGAGACTATTCTACTAGTAGAGTAGTAGACTTAGTTATAGAGACTATTCTACTAGTAGAGTAGTAGACTAGTAGTTATAGACTATTCTACTAGTAGAGTAGTAGACTTAGTTATAGAGACTATTCTACTAGTAGAGTAGTAGACTTGGCCTTTACTCTTGGCTGGTCCTCATGTATCTGAAGTCCCTGGCGTGTCTGTCTGTCTGCCTGCCTGCCTGCCTGCCTGCCTGCCTGCCTGCCTGCGTGCGTGCGTGCGTGCGTGCGTGCGTGCGTGCGTGCGTGCGTGCGTGCGTGCGTGCTGGGTGCGTGCTGCGTGCGTGCGTGCGTGGTTGGTGCATTCGGCGTGCCGTGTGTTGTGCGCATGTGCTGCTGGCTGCGTGGGAAGCCTGCTAGCATGGTATTTGTGGGAATACCAGTGGAACACAGGGTTGTCCATTCCGCTAACCTTGTTGGCACATGGCCGCGCCTGTTTTAGACAACTCCCTCGTTCTCTCGTGCCTCGTTCTCTCGGACATGCAGGCCAGCGGGGTATTAAAGTAAAGAGCTGCATGTTTGTTTTCCTTTGCATGCCTGGGCAAACCCTTATTTCCGTGAAATGTAGTACTTTGGTGCTGTTGAAAGATTTGCTTTTTTGGTAAACTATGGGCGGCTTTAGACGCTAAAGGCATGTTTTAGAACGCTTTCTGTTATTGTTTTTTCGTAATCTTTTTATATGTTTTGGACTCCCAGGGTTTAAGGACAAATTCCATGTTCTGTAAATTTTATGGTTTTTAACTTTGGCAACATTGGCAACCCGTTAATCCAATTTCAAATCAAGTTAATTCAAATGAGATTAACATATTTTGTGATTTGTCAACTAATTATATAAAAAAACGTTCATGCAAATGAAGTCTCATGAATATATAATTTGAAGGTGTAGACTGTACTACTTCATAGGTATGGAATAAACAAGTAATACATTCGTGATGTTAGATCAAACATAAAAAAACTAAAAGACAGATATACAGAACATTTGCAACAGGATACATTGTTCTGTTTTCCCTTTATGGATTGGATGCATACGGATTGTAAAAATGGCTCCCCCCACCCTAAACCAACGCGCTGCTGAGCGATAATTAAAGGAAAAAATCATGTTATTTCCCTAACTATAGTCACCCCCCTGCCTGTCGTTACCACATATCAGCCGAATGTCCCGCTTCCTTTGACCCCATTTTGTAGCGTGTCCTTATAATCAGGTTCTTTCTGTAATGTCTAAAACAACCTACTCTCATAAAATCTCAATAGAAAACTTCTTCAGTGACACAGAAGAAGCTCACAGACAACGTGTGTCAGCAAACCTCTGCAAACAGACAGAACCCACGGGGCTAACCAACTACTCCTCCGCTCTTGTTTCTCTTTTTCAGGAAAATCTGGGACAGCAAGGTCGCCGATCCCTCCACAAGGTAGGAAGAGGACTGTCGAGTCATCCTTGTTAGCCGTGCTGCCCTGTGCTTAGCGCGCTGGAGGTTTGAGTCTCGGACCACTGGCAGACCGCTATGACTTCACGTTTTATGGGTGACTAAGAGGATCATTCCTTCCTCCACTACTAAACCCTCAGACTGAGCATCATGTCGAAGAAGAAGGGATTCTGGGTGGAGAAGGTGCATTGCATGGGCACTGAGAACAGCCTATCAGAGTGCCACACGCAGCTGTCCATCGCCCGAAGCCCCTCCCCCTGCAAGAACGGCCGGCATGCGGTGGTCAAGTGTGTAGCGGGACCCCAGTTCGCACGCATGTCCTCTGGAAGGCCGCAGGCCCCCGACCCCATTGTGGTGAGACGCACACAGTCATATGACAGCCAGTGTCAGGGGGAAGCTCGATCTGAGGTGGCTTGACCCCCAGCTGGAGGGTTCGGGGTTCTTCCAAATGTCCAGATGCATCACGACCTGCATTAACGGCATGGCAAAATAATTATTCACTAAATGGGGACTTGGGTTAACATGCACATGCATACACACGTATGACTGCCTGTGGATGTTAAAACGTGTGTGTGTGTGTGTGCGTGTGTGTGTGTGTGTGTGTGTGTGTGTGTGTGTGTGTGTGTGTGTGTGTGTGTGTGTGTGTGTGTGTGTGTGTGTGTGTGTGTGTGTGTGTGTGTGTGTGTGTGTGTGTGTGTGTGTGTGTGTGCGTGTGTGCGTGTGTGCGTGCGTGCGTGCGTGCGTGTGCCCACAGCCCGTGCGTCTGAAGGCAGGGCCCAGGCTTGGCGAGGGTCGTGTGGAGGTCCTGAAGGAAGGGAAATGGGGCACCATCGTGGACCACCTGTGGGACAGGACAGCGGCCAGCGTGGTATGCAGGGAGATGGGCTTCGGAACCGGCCAAGGAGGCCCTGAACGGAGCCTTCATGGGCCAAGGTGAGGGAGCAGACCATCAGCACGGGGGGTACCCGCTAATGCTCGTGATACTGAAGCTGTTCTTCTGGTTTGTGGATGTAATCTAGGATCTGGCTATCATCATGTTGATTTGGTGACTTACAATTCATGCTGATAGAGAATGTATGAGAGGTTCAACCTACACTGAACCTAGCAGCTGCCGAAACACACACACACACACACACACACACACACACACACACACACACACACTCACACACACACACTCACACTCACACTCACACTCACACACACTCACACACAGAGCACACAGAGCACAAGCCCTAACCTCTAGAGTAACAGTCACTAACCCTAACCCTAACCTCTAGAGTAACAGTCACTAACCCTAACCTCTAGAGTAACAGTCCCTAACCCTAACCTCTAGAGTAACAGTCACTAACCCTAACCTCTAGAGTAACAGTCCCTAACCCTAACCTCTAGAGTAACAGTCCCTAACCCTAACCTCTAGAGTAACAGTCACTAACCCTAACCTCTAGAGTAACAGTCCCTAACCCTAACCTCTAGAGTAACAGTCACTAACCCTAACCTCTAGAGTAACAGTCACTAACCCTAACCTCTATAGTAACAGCCCTAACCCTAACCCTAACCTCTAGAGTAACAGTCCCTAACCCTAACCTCTAGAGTAACAGTCCCTAACCCTAACCCTAACCTCTAGAGTAAGTCCCTAACCCTAACCTCTAGAGTAACAGTCCCTAACCCTAACCCTAACCTCTAGTAACAGTCCCTAACCCTAACCTCTAGAGTAACAGTCCCTAACCCTAACCTCTAGAGTAACAGTCCCTAACCCTAACCTCTAGAGTAACAGTCCCTAACCCTAACCTCTATAGTAACAGTCCCTAACCCTAACCCTAACCCTTGGACGACGGCTGACAGTCGGAGCAGTGCCATTCAGCCCCCCCCATGGGAGAGAGGAAGGTGGCTTCTTGCCACCAGGGACTGGGGGTTAAGTCTGTAATCATCCTGATTGAGTGGAAATGTGAGATGATGGTTTGGCTGGTTTGGTCAATTACACACAGGGGGGAGCTGTATATTTTTCTGTGCTATTAATAAGACAGATTACGACTTTTGCGATACCTTGCTTTTTTTCCGATGGGCGGAAACAGAACAGCCCATTGGAAGACATTGGGAACGTCCCCTTCCATTGAGACTCCAAAGAATGATCAAAGGCCCACGCTTTTATGACCTTAAGAACGCCTTGCAGTTGTCCATGTATGTGGGTCAGGTTTGCATGGATGTACTTCGAACAACTCTATTCTTAGAACCAAAACACCATGATACCTTTCCACATGTGCGGTTCTGGTGTGGCAAAATGCTAGGTTTACCGCTCCCTGCTACCTCCTATGGGTGTAGTATAGGGGGAACGGCAGGTTTTTGCTCATAGTGCTTCTCATAACTGTACATATCCATATGGGCCGGCACACATGTAGTTGTGCACAGTGTGTAACTGCTACCCAGGGTCATTGAACATCAAAGAGATCCAGTGGCTTCCTGTCTATAACCTTCTGCCTTTTAGACATTTTAACCGTGACATATAATTTTCAATGCACTGCTGGGTCCGCATAAACATAGGTCTATATGGTGTCGGAAAGATCCCAAATTAGACTTCTGATGACAGAATGATTCCCTGCTCAGAAAGACAAAATAGAAAGCTGTGTATGTTTGATGTAGTTACAAGGACTTTATTTCAACGCATTCTTTGTTGTCCTACATGCGTCACCATGATTCAGCGTACCCCTTCTCCTGCGTCTCCCATCACATTTATCTTATCTTGTTCCCATCTTCGAATCTTCATCGCCGGTCGGATCAAAGGGTCTCTGTGCATGGCCTCAGCGCTGGCGATTGTGCATGTGTGTGGTCTGGGGAGTCTCAGAGACAGAGCAGGTCGTCCTTCTAAAACCTCCCAGTACGATGAAAAGCGCCAGAGTGTGATAGAGAATACGCATCGCTGCCTATCTGCCCAGCTAAGGACAAGAGGCGGCACTCTGGCTCGGGCCGCTGAAGACGAGCCCTCTAACGTTCACATCATGCAAATTAAAACACGGGTGCAGGTAGAGGTTACGTTACCATGGAAACCGTGCGCCGATCAACACAATGAGCATCTCCAACAGGATGGGGGCGCGTTAACTGCCTACTTGCTGCCTACTTGGAGGAAATGTGACGCTTGCATTAGGATTTACAAGAGATCCCATTGAACAAACCAAGGTTGTTCCGGCGCTTCGCGGCTTGGCACACGGACGGAATCTATTTGAGTGGTTCGCAGATTGGATTGGCTGGAGATGGAAAGAAAAACACTACAAGCAGAGCATTAAGTGCTACGGCTAATTTAAGAGCAGAGGGTTTCCCGGCCAACCACAGACCGCCTGTTGATGCTATTCTCCAAAAGTACAAAACCATATTCACGCGGCATCTAGCACTTCATGGCAATTTTCTCATTTGTCTGGTTGATCTGTCATGCAGGACGGTTCTGGGGATGATTTAAATGTAGACCCGATTCAAGAGTCTGTACTTAAACTCTGCTTCCTACTCTTGCCTGCTCTACAGGGGAGACTTTAATGGGAGAGGCTGGACGGGTTTCTGTCACTGCTCAATCACAACTCGTTAGTGAGGTGAAGTGAGGGGCAGTCTAAACACGGCCAAGGCTCCTCCACTCGGACCCAACTTTTAATTTCAATCACCGTAGCAACATTTCAGAATCAGTGAGGAAAATTACAGGGGTAATGTCACTGATTCCCTTTGCCCTGTAGCCCAACGCGCGGGTATTTCTGGCTCCCTGTGTAATTCTAACCCTGAGGGACGTGCAGTGTATGCTGTTTTAGTGAACGTACTGTGTGTGTGTGTGCGTGTGTGCGTGCATATACGTACATGAAGTGTGTAACTCTTCAGATTCTGTTCAGGCCCGCCTGTGTTTCCCAGAAAAGGCCGTCCAAAACCGGGTCAGTGACATTTTGAAGGATCCTTTATGTGGTCGTCGTGTTTGCCTCGATAGGGTAAACAGTGGGAGTTTAGAACCCAGCTCACAGTTTTTATCGTACCGACGGAGGCGGAAGTGGTGTTTTTTCGTTCGGTGATGCTAGCGTTGACCCACGCATTGTGACCAACATACGACCAGGCCTGCAATCTGACAAACCAACTCAGAGGCTCCAGGCTAGCCCTCAATCTGCCGTCTGTTCCCCTACCATCTAACCAAGCCCCCGTCACCGCTACGTTGTCCATTGGATTTGATGGTATCACATTTCGAAGTTAGAATTTATTTCCTTTTACACAATGGCCCGTTTTTATACGGCCATTTCCCACACATTTAAAGTAATGATGCTTTGTGATGACTTTGTTTTTTTCTGATAAGTAAATTATTCCACTTGCATCTTTTTTTTTCGGAAAATGACAAAGATTTGGTTGTGCTCTGCAGTGAGGTAAACTCATATTGTTGTGATTTGCTCTCTCTGTCCCCTGTAATGGACTCCCCGCCAAGGTGGTTGTAATGCTCAGAGGCAACAGAATGGAGGTAAATGTGGTGTGACACAAACACGATGCCACCTCTGCTTGGCTGGCGGGGGTACGTCCCTGTGAGGAATAGGATAGCATTGTCATTGTTAAAGTAGAGCTTGTTTGGTAAAGGTATGCTCTTTTTCACATGAAAGACATACCTGGGTTTTATCTATTTCTAGATGTGTGTCTGTCTGTCTCTGTGTGTGTTGTGTGTGTGTGTGTCCGTCTGCGTGTGTGTGTGGGTGAGTCTAGCTGTGTGTTTGTGTGTTCCCAATGCCTCACTCTGCGAAGATGTTGTGTTTCGGCCCCAAGGCAGTGTGAAGCCTTGGTGTCTAGTTCAAGCAGACCTGCGTAGATCAATGGTTGAGGATTGTTTGGTCCTCTCTCTTGGACCCTTCAGGCACGCTATCCCAGTCCCCCATACCACAATTGGACTCTGTCCTACGTGTCTTGGAACGTGAGAGCATCATCCTCGGTCACTGTTCCTACCAGGAAAACAGTTCCCCGTGGTACGTCTCAAAACACACCAACGGGACTCTCTCTCAGTGCGTTGAACATTCCCAAGACGGCTGCGGAGCAGACGGTTGGTGCTCTCGATGATCTGACCGCTCTGAGACCTCGACCATCTGTGTAATTGTGAACACCACAGTGATCATGCTGGGAGTGAGGACGTGACGTTCCTGCTTCTTAACTCCTTGTGCACGTACCGTCTGATCCACACTGTGTCCACACCCTCTCTCAGGTGCGCTTTGTCTGGGGCCGACTTCCAGGGAGGGCCGCGCCTGGAGGTGTTGTGATGGAGGTGGACACGGCCGGAAGCGCATGGGGGTCCGTCCCCTGGCAGATTGAGAGCTGGCCCGGCATCAACGGGAGCCATGTGGGTCTGCCGTCATGGTAGCGGCTGGGCTTTGCCTCAGTGCCCACCGGTAGTCCTGTCCTGGGATGTCACTTCATACATCAGTCCAGAACGTTGCGTCACACCTTTCTTTAGTGACGCAAGCACACCATACAAATGAGTTCCGTTATACCCGCTGAGGACACCTGGGTGATGGGACCGGGGGACCCTACTGCGGCCGAGCTGGTGCTCAGTGGGACGCACTGCGTGGGCACCGAGCTGTCCATCCAGCAGTGTCGCCGGAACACCCAGCTGCACTGACTACACAACGAGGAGGCGGCACCTAAAGTGCAGCGCGGAGCATGGTCACACTGTTCCAGAGAGTGAGTCGAGTTGGTTTTGACTAGATATATAGATATATAGACGTATATATATGTGTCTCTAGTGGCCGACGCTGCTCTACCCCCCTTCCCCCGGCATGCGGGCCCGGACCTGGTCCTGGAGCGCCCAGTCGTGAGTGCGGAGACGGGCCTACCTGGAGCGGACAGATCCTCCGCCACCTGGCTGGAGGCTGACGCAGCAAACGAGGAGAGCTGCTCATGATGTCGTCCTCTCAGCGGCACGCTGGATGACCTGGCCCCACGGCCACCGCCGCCTGCTGCGCTTCTCCTTCCCGCATACATGAATCTGGGACGCTACCCGACCTTCAAGGCCAAGGGCCACCGGGAGAGTGGACCTGGCACCAGCTGTCACAGTAGGCCGCTCCAGATTGGGGTCAGTCCTGGGGTCAGTCTTGGGGTCTACCGTGGTCTCTGGGGTTCAGTCCTGGGGGTTCTGGGGGTCAGTCCATGGGGTCAGTCCTGGGGTCAGTCCTGGGGTCAGTCCTGGGGGTTCTGGGGGTCAGTCTTGGGGTCAGTCTTGGGGTCAGTCTTGGGGTCAGTCTTGGGGGTCAGTCTTGGGGTCAGTCTGGGGTCAGTCTTGGGAGTCAGTTCTTGGGAGTCAGTCCTGGGGGTTCTGGTGGTCAGTGTCTGGGTGTCAGTCCTGTGGGTCAGAGTACTTGGGGTCGAGTCCTGTGGTGCAGTCTTGGGGTCGTCGCTGTGGGGTTTTCCTGGGGGTCAGTTCCTGTGAGAGTTCAGTTCCTGGTAAGGGAGTAGTCCTTTGGGGTCAGCTGGGGGGTTCTGGGGGTGTGGGTCTGGTCCCCTGGCTGTGGGCGGGGGTATTGTGGGCCGAGCGATCATTCTACACTCCAGGGCTGCATTTCAGGCGATTCCTCGGCTAGCTTCAGGAGGATGAGGTCAGGGCGGCTGGGACTCTGGTCTGGTTTTCAGGCCGTGTATGGGTCTTTTTCAAGTCTATGCGCTCTCTGGGTGTAGTATGTATAAAGAGGGAGGGAGGAGCTGGGTTGGGGCGCGGGGTTATTGGTAATGTGTTCAGCAGCACTGGCATGGTTCAC
>OLKM01000628.1:228115-256553 GCA_900291075.1 Melanogrammus aeglefinus | reverse complement strand
AACAGCCTTTCGAGTTGCACTTGTATTGTTAATTTTCCCGGTCTCGGAGCACTTTAATAGCCTTCCCGTTCGTCTTTTTTATTGGTGTCATGGAAATTGGCTAGTCCGTTGTTTATTGTTAGCTACCATTAGCCCTCTTTAACAAACCAGCTTGAAAAACAAACACAACTTTAACATTGTATTGCACACGCATAGCAAGCCGGTGGCAATGCATAATTGTAGTGACGGAAATAAAAGTAGAAATGTAATCAAAGCGTGCTACCATTTAAACTTTGACATTAAAAATGAACCTACTTGGTACAAATACAATAAAAATAAATCTCTTCACGCACACAGCCATTTTTGTGAGAGCGTCATCACTGGTCGACAAAATAGGGGGCGTGTGCCTCTGTGAAAATGCCCCCAAAATCTGGAGAGTTCCCCACTTCCAACGGAAGGCTGGATGTCTGAGGCATGCTGGAGCCACAACCATTAGCCAGCTAGGTGGACACACCCCACCTTATGATTTCAGGAAGAGGCAGAATTTCCAAACGGCTGTAACGGCTAAGCACGCTCCACACACCCTGGTGGTATATTATGGTCACCCTTAAAGGTTGGTTATGGGATTTGCGAAACAATCAGCAGATTTTGAAAATAACAACTACAAATGGTCCTCCTACCCCCTTCTCCTTCCACGGCTGACTCTGGATCCACCCCTTTCCAAGTACATGGACGCGCAATCATGCCACGAGCGGTGAACACAGATATGCGCGAGAGCGAACCATTAGCTAGTTAGACTAGCTCCAGTAGCTACCGCAGGATAACAACAAACAGAGCTGTGCTCTGGGCCACAAGCTTTGAGTACGTGCCACGAAGGGGTCACGCGGGGAGGGGGGGAGGGGGAGTGCAGTACGACCGTTTGATGACGTACTTACTATCCAATGCCACTCGGTGGTTCTGGAAATCATTGGCTGGAGTTTTTTCAAGCCCTGCCCATTCCATAGATGATTGACTTTGTTTAATTTTCATGTCAGTACTTCTAACTCAGTGGCTGTAAGTGAAGTTAGGATTAAGGATTTCAAGTAATTTTGCAAAAAAATGGCCCAAAAAAGAGAATTCCATACCCAACCTTTAAGGGGGGTACTGATCTCTGACTGTCTTTTTGTTGTTTAGTGTTCATTCTCCCCCTGTCCACCAGAGATGTCCTTTGACTTTTCCAATCACTTCCTCCCCTTCAACTGTGCGTCTCCTGGCCAAAATTTCTTTGCATACTCAGTGTACTAAAGTACCACTAGTGAAAATCTTGTTTTGTTAGCCTTCAAAACACACTTTTAGTGCAATTGTATTGTATCACCAGTGTGTTCGAAATATATACTTGCATATAGGCATTTACAGTCCAATTGATAATAGTGTAGAAGTGTATTTTGAACACACACTGTTTTCATACTCATACTTTTTATCCTAGCATGTCGTAGTAATATTTTAAAATCTTTCTGACTGTATTTTAATACTTTTAAAGTGTGCTATTATGTTAAAAGTATTTTATAGTGAAGTTCTATCACAATTGAAGCATCATAAAAGCATGTATTTTAAGGTCTATTGTATTATAATGAAGAGTAGGCTTGTGTTTTTTATCCCTGCTTATACTACAGAATATAAGTGTATTTTAAATACAATGCTGTTATACTGTAGGCACAAAAAATGTACCGCTGCTTATATGGAGATACACACCACGCCACGCACACACACACACACACGCACACGCACACAGCGCACACACACACGCAAGCGCACACACGTTTTAAAAGTATACGAAAGAAGTTGAGGTTTCACTGCCACTTTAATGAATGCTAGCTAATAACTCTGGGTGTGTGATCCAATGATGATAATTACAAGTGTAATCAAATATATATTTTCAAAGACTTAAAATGCAACTCTATTGAAGTACACCTTTTTAAAGCAGTTCATTAAACATTATTATACTGCATTAATAATAAAAATATTTCAACATTGCAAGTACACTTATACGTATATACTAAATTAGCAGTTCTATATATTTGAGATTGAAGTTCATGTTATTTTGAAGTGATATATATATTTTTTCACATATTATTAGTATTTGTAATTTAAATTTATGTATTCAAAAAGTACACCGAAGCAAAATGAAAAATTTGCTTCATGAAATGAATGCTTATGAGTTCACTAAATTACCACAAAGTATTCGCTATTAAATATACTTTTTAAAAAGTACTATTAACAATACAGTAACAAATAAGGACACATTCTATAAGTACACTGAAATACCAATTAATTTGGTATTTGAAGTTTGAATTTAATAAAATCTTTTTAAGTACACTTTTTAAAAGTAAATGTTAATATTTGAAGTGACAAAAAATTAAATTATTATTTAAATAATTCAGCACCACAATATCTGTTCTCGTATAGAGCTCTGAAAAATCTGTTACATGCAGTATTATTACATTAGGAAATGTCAATCACGTCCAAATTGCTGCCATAATTAAAAGCATTAAGTAGGCCTAAATGTTACATTCACAACTCATAAGTTTACAGCTACCGTATACATTTTACATATTTCCATAGGTCCAAGGGCATTGGTTTTGGTCTGAGCTTTGGTGGGGAGACTACCCACAGTACCGGAATTTAACCCTTTGTGTCCCGCATGACGCTTTTTTTTTCGTTTTAACCTGAATATCGGTGGGGACATTTCAGTCGTCATTTGACATTGGTGGGGACACGTCCCCTGGTCCCCACCCAAATCTACACCGATGTAAAGGTCACATTGTAGTCGCTGGAATAAACTCCTATTCTAGTTTTGTAGCAAATGAAGTTTCTTTTCTCCATGCAATCCCTAAACTCCAGGTTGTTGTTCTTCTTGTGTCGGGTTCCACAATGTTTCCACTGTGGGGGCGCAATGTGGTAGACCTTTGGTACTCTGCATCTCCCTCCCCATCGGTCCCACTTCCACTCGCCAGCAAGAAAACGAAGGCCTATCCAAACCTGACAGAAAGAGTGTTTGAAAGCAATTAATTAGAGAATATATTTTCAAGAACTTAAAAAACAACCACAACAAGGAATATTTTAATATCAGATATTTTAAAATGTAAATACTTTAGACTAAATACCATATATCTCCAAACCACCAAAAATAGGAAGTAGCGAGGTAATAAATAACTAACATTTAATTTGCTTCATATTGCTGCTTTCAATGATCCCAATGTGCCTCACAGTCAGAGTAGGAGAATCAATTTGTGTTGATGTGTGTGGCTACAAACCTCATTGGTCACAGCCGTCTGAACACGCAGGTTGGCGTATCTGTGGTCGTACGCTGAGCTGAGCAGGTCATACTTGAAATAGTTGTCGTCCAGGCCCCGACAGTGCTGCAGGGCTTCCTCCCATGTCTTGTTCTCTGTGACCGTGGTTAAGGGTTCATCATAGCACACAAAAGGGTAGGCCTTGTCACATTGATCAGCAAGCAAGCCACGTGTTCCCTCATTATATAGGCCACAGTCGGAGCTCAGCGGTGGGTGTTCCGGGAGCCACTCGTAGAAATCGGATTGCCCTCCAGTCCACCTCCAGATTCCGTCCACCTCTCTGTGCAAGCCCACCCAACCATCGTATGTAAAGTCTTGGATATTCGCGCTATTAACGGTAGAGAGTTCCTCATGGTCATGTCGACATAAATCATTAGCTTTGTCCCAGGGAACTATTCCGTCGCGAAAAACATTATTTGAAGAACAGTAAAAGTTCATTCTTTTGGAACATAATTCAGTACTCATATACGTTTCTTTTTTTTCGGTTTTTGCGTATGCACAGTCCTCGACGTCGATATCAATCCCGCCTTCGTTGTAACTGCAACAAACCAAGACAAGCAATGCACACACACACACACACACACACACACACACACACACACACACACACACACACACACACACACACACACACACACACACACACACACACACACACACACACACACACACACACACACACACACACACACACACACACGATTGGTTTTAATGATAGTAATGCAATTAATTGTGTATTATTGAGAATTATGGTTCATGGTTATGGTTTTACCGGCTTAATCAGCTGTAATCAAAAGATTCTTGTGCCATATCTTTTATGAGTTGTCATGGACATTTCTGGTCTTCTACAGTTCTATTTTGATCGCATTGATTTGAAACTGCTAAAAGGCAGAGAGGTGTCCCCCGTTATTGAAAAAATAAAGCTCAACCCTTGGAACGTTATTAACCAATCAGGATCGTTATTTAACAATCGGGGTCCTGCATTACCCTATTGGGTGAGCAGGATTTATTTTGCAATAACGACTGTCTCTGTCTGTCCACTGACTATAGAGCTGGCTGGATCCCTAGCCTGGGCTGCTATTCCTAAACTACAGACCGTAGAATGCCGTCATTTACCAGATTGATCAGTCGAGAATCTCAAAAAGTACAAGATATGTTACCCGATATAATCATAATACATTTTAAAGCTAGTAGTGCCGTGTGTGTGGACGGAGTAATTCATATTCATTGTAATGAGGACATTTTTATTTGACCACGGCTAGGTGTGCTGTCCTGCTGATTTGACCACATTTAAAATGTCCAGTTGACTACCGGTGGTGTAATGTAGGAATATATTGGTTCCATTTTCCTTTATCAGACTAAGATGGAGGAAATCAGAAAAGACTGATGAACCAATGTAAATGATCCTTCTTACCTTGTTTCTATCCAGCTCCATGGCTGACTCTTTGCAGGCTCTCTTTTTAAGCCAACCCATACCCTAATAAAAACTCCCAGAGAGTTAAGGGCAAGTTGGTCCTCGGGCAAAAAAGATAACAAATCAGTATATCTACTTTGGCAGTACTGACGGGATTCTTTCCAGTTCGTTCTGTGTTCAACAAGGTAGATCTTTTTGTTCAGGTTCAACTTCAAGCTAACGCGGGAAATTAACCAAACGAAGATTAGAAGCTTGAAGGAGCTTGTCACTCCTGCCATGACCGGATTTCAAACGCTTACATCCAGCAGCACTTGGAACTAGGCTATATGCTGTCGAACCGAAGACGTATGGTAAAAAGAAAAGTAAAGAAAGCCTACAAAAGGAATCCTTAGACATCAAGCAGGAGTTCTGCTTTTTGATATGGTGGTTGGATGACCTGCCACCTCCTATCCAGTCTAGTGTTTAGAGAGAGACAGGAGAAGGTTGGACAGAGCCACTAGGGCAGCTTCAGCTTCTGACCAATCTCGTGCAGCAAGTCAGAATGGTGTGTAGAGCTCAGTCCCCCTGACCACTAAAAGATGAGGGTGACGTGTGTTATAACTACTACCTGGTAGCTGCACCTGAACTCAGCAGACCAATCAAATCTCGCCACGGGCAGAACCCCTTACTGGAATCTCGACCAGTGGCGTTGTCTGCTGACACGCGCACGTACACACATAAAACACATTTTTGGAGCCTTGCAGAGTCTACCATCTCTCTGTATCTCAGGCTAACACATATGTATCGTGTCATCTTGTATGAAGGTGCCATTTGTCTTGAAGAAAATGTCTCCGAGTTGTTATTGCAGTGGCGCCCCCATGGGTGCCACGGCCACCCCGATGCATTTGCTCTCATTCAAATCATGACATTCAAATATGATTCGTGTCCATGCTTGGATGAAACAAATAAGGCTACAAGCAAATCAGCATTTGAATCCTTAAGAGGCTATTTACAGCACACTCAAAACTAAATGAAAGCATGAAACAACATTTAAATGTTCATAAAACACCCTCTATCCTATTCTACAGAAAACTGCATTCAAATGAGTGTGTAATGACCCATTGCGTAATGTTACATTTGTTGGTTCACAACATAAATTATGGCTCATATGCTTTCCTTAGGTTTGTTCAAGCAAAGGTTATAGTAGTTGTTATGCATTTGTCTGAGAATATAACACACACACACACACACACACACACACACACACACACACACACACACACACACACACACACACACACACACACACACACACACACACACACACACACACACACACACACACACACACACACACACACACACACGATACTGCAAATGCGATGCCTTATTTGTAAAGATTTGTGTGTCTTGTGGATGGCTGGTTTAAGTAACCCCACTTGGCCAATGTTAGACAGATTAGACTCTGTGGCTGGGTGAGGCTATACACATATGGGAAATATGAACACAGGTTAAACCAGCCAGGACACACATTTAAGAGGACTCAGACATGGCAGCAAGGATCACCTGCTTTACATTATCCATCAATCTACACCAAACCAGTTTTCAATATCATCACCCTGTGTCCTGGTTTTGGAGAGGGCCAGTAATAGCCACAAAGGCAAAGTCTGGCAGGGGGACGTGTGGTACTGACATTGCGAGAGTGGCACACAATTTCCCAAACATACCGCATAAGGGATGTCTGAGGAAGCAGTGAAGGAGGGCCACAATCCAGCACTACCACCATCAGAGGACAGCAACAGACACCTCTCCATCTTCACTTTCTCCCTCTTGGCACGCTAGTTGTCTTGGGGTGCTCGTGTCTGAACATATGATCAGTGGATGGCTGGTGGGGGTTTCAGGGGCGTTTGCCAGGGGACTCATCTGTGGATGGGGACGCAGGGTGGGGGGGTGCTGCACAACTACTCCCCCCTCCACATTTTTTGGGTACTGGACGGGACTCGAACCGGCTACCCTCCGATTGCGGGTATCCTTGACCAGTAGGCCATGGACAGCCCATGTCTGTGATCCCCAGCGGAGGACAGTTGCTAACCATCTGAAGCTAACTTTACCTGGTGTTGGTTGTCCACTGCAATACTTCTACAGAGAGGAAACCAAGTGAAGTGGAAAAAGACAAAGTAAACAAATAAAGTGTTTTGTCCAGAGAATTAATTATTCAAATCATTGAAATTCAAATATGATATAAGTTTCCAGTCTGCTCACATGAGGCAAATGAGGCTACAAGCAAATAGCAGCATTTAAATCCTTAAGAGGGTATTTACTGCGTGCTGAATAAAAAAATATCATTTCTTCTGTTTTTGGCAGTATGTAATGTACCTCTTGTTGGTTCTCTACACAATCGATATCGCAAACATGTTCATTATTACGCAAGGTTACAAGTTATTACGATTATTACGAGGTCCACATAGTGGACACAAGGTTTTGTGTCCACTATGTGGATACCATGTGTATGTCTTTGTAAAAGTAACAGTCTGACCTAGATTTAAAGACACAAATTGTCATATTCACTGTTTATGTGTACCTTAATTGTTATGATTTTTTTTGCTTTGTATTAAATTGACTATGCAAACCAGTTTGCTGTTAGTTTGGGGCCATAGCTTATACTTCTATGTCTAGGTGTCCAGGAATTTAGTGACACTGCTCTATACAGTGTTCGTCAATGCTAGGATTCAACACTTTACCTAGTGTTTGATAATGCTGGGATGTGACACGGGCACATACAGTCTATGTTAATGTTGGGATGTTTACTTCGGAGGGAGAGGGGTGTGGGGGGGGGGCATGATGATCTACTCTCGGGGTTTGGTTCTCGATCCGTAGTCTACTTTAGGCCTCCTTGAACAAGAGAGCCCTACCTGGAAATGTGCTGTATCTAAAATCACTAAATCACTGGAAATTTGGATACAAGGTCTGTTCAATTCCATTAATAACATTTGAATTTGAAAGAGAGTAGAAAAGAACAAGAGGGGAAGATTTTGAAGCTAAACAACCCAAACAACCTCCCCTCCCTTTCCTCCAATGTTGCATTTCAGGCATCTGTGATTGGTCAGAAATGAGCATGGAGTTCAATATTAATTATCTTGTATGACGCAGGTGATATTACATATTTTTACACTACATTTGACACACTGATAGATGTCCAAAGTCACGCTGAAATAGCAGCTCTGAAAATGTCCCTGCTACAGCCCGTATAAAAGAAGAAGTTCAGTGTTTCATAATTTTTATTTTTTCATTCTCGTCACTCTCAGCAACATTACAGTAGCTCTGTAGCACCTCCGTCTCCTCCTTCCACTCAGCCGTCAGCGCACATCGATGGGGGACACGGATGGATACAGTAGTTTGGATGTTAATCTGCCATAACAACTTAAACACTTAAAGAGAGACAGCTGGACTCGGGAGAGGCACACAGACACAAGAAACACTTTCACTGACTCACCACCTAATCAGCAAAGAAAACAGAAACTAAACAATTGACAACAGAGTGACGTACCAAACCCCCTCAGATCGCGCTTCGGCGAACCCCTACTCCAGTAGCAGTGCTATGGGGCTTGTCAATGGGTCAATGTGTGTGTGTGTGTGGTTGGGGAGGGGGGTGGGGGGTGGATGTGACATGGGCCAGTCCATGGCTGCCTTCCTTGGCTGCTGGGAGGGTCACTCCTTGGAGTGCATGTACAGCAGCAGGTCAGCCACGCGGTGGCTGTAGCCAAACTCGTTGTCGTACCTGGAGACAGAGCAATGCGGGAAGGACGGATGACGGATGACAGTGGTACAATGGTATTACATTAAATATCAAAATAGTATGTAACCACACTGTACATAAGGGTACACGCGTTTCGCGTTTGCGCATTCGCGTAATCGAGCAATCAAAACCCAAAATACATTTCAAAGTGGACCGGCCCTCTTCCCAATCTTCTCGATCTCTCCAGTCCCTGCTGCAGAGCGAATTCAAATCGCCGGCACAACAGGCTGGGGGTCTAACGCCGTAATATATATAAACTATAACCGCATTCACATTAATCACAAATATCCCCGCTGCTTCGGGTTTTCCCTCTGTAGGCGCGTTGAGAGGAGGCGCGGGCGAATCCCGCCGTCAGTGCGTGTGCGGTGTATCAGTGATACGCGGGTTCATCCAATAAGTGGTAGTGTACCCGCGCACCATTGGCATGTATGTGCGCTTGTCTCTGTGTGCGTGTGTGTGTGTGAACGAGAATGACGGGGAGAACGAGTGCTATGCGGAGATGAATGAACGGAACGATATTTATATTTCAAAATCGCAAACAAATAAATAAAATAAAAAGCAGAATCAATTTGTGGCGCTCGGTGTTCATTCTGTGGCGCTGCCCAACACAATGGTCTATGTATGGGAAACACTGATGGTCTTTCAGAAGAATTTTGACGGCTATATTTTTATATTTTGACGGCTTTGGAATAATTTATCATTTATGATGCGTTTATAGCCTAATTTATGAGCAGCATATCCAGCAAATCTGTTTGCAGATGGGCTATGCTATGCATTGTTTTTATTGTAAAGGAATGTTATGCTGCTGAGGGATGTACAGAAACACAACAGCAGACGGCAGAATCACGTGCTCCTGAGAGAAACCGAAATTAAAGAACTTACCAGGAAATAAGCTTGACAAAGTTGTCGTTCAGAGAGATGCCTGCCCCGGCATCAAAGATGGAGGAGTGGGTGTCACCAATGAAGTCAGAGGAGACAACCTGGAACATGGACCAAAGACTCCATGAGACACTCACCTGGACTGTAAGAGTTGAACATAACACAGAGGTACACAGACACCGACCTGACCTCTTATGTAGAGCTATTGTACCTGGCCCCAGGTATGGGGCTACGCATGAAGACTGTTATGTGTAGAGATTATTTACTGAAGGGATGGATACAGTAATTATTTTCATGCCTAATCCCCTAAGCATAAACCTGTAAATTGTATTACTGCATTCTAATAATCTTTTGTAACCAAAATGTATAATAGTGAGTGAACTGTATCTGTCATCTTGATATAGGAAATGTGTATGTCTAAAATCCCAAATTCCACTATATTACGCAGTATCACCATTATGAAGATGTAATTGGCATCACATCACAGTAAGACTCAAAGGGCGTGTCTCCTCTGGGGGGTACCTGGTCTTCGGTGTAGCCCAGCACGCCCTTCAGGGGCCCGTCTGCGGCCTTCTTCACGGCCTCCTTGATCTGGCTGTAGGTGGCGGGCCGGGTCAGACGGCACGTCAGGTCCACCACGGACACATCGGCCACTGGCACCCTGAACGCCATGCCGGTCAGCTTCCTAGAACGACGACGCCAATGACAGGGGTAAGAGGGGACCAAAGACTAGTGTGTAGAGGTCCTTCTCAAAAAAGGCTGCTGACCAACAGGTCCACAAATGACCTAAATGTACATTGAGACAAGACGTTCGCCCCGGACTGACCTCGCCTAACTCCCGAGGGTCCCACACGGCAGGCTACTTTGAAGACTTATTTTTTGCATTTGTATGCTTTATTATAGAGGGAGATGAGACAGGAAGGTATGGGAGATAAGAGGGGGAGGACACGCACAGGCAGGAATCGAACCCGGGTCGCTGCGCTCAGCGCTGAGCCTGAATGGTACGCCCCCTATCCGTTGAGCCACCGGCAGCAGCCTGTGTAGCCTCGAATTTTGATCACGATTTCGATTTTAACGTCAAACGATCACAAAATTAACATAATCGAGATTTTCAACTTTTCTTTTTTTTTATTATTCGTGCTGAGCGCGGCGGTGCTTCCTGGTCACTGACCCGTTGAGCTCGGGGATGACCTTGCCCACTGCCTTGGCGGCGCCGGTGGAGGCTGGGATGATGTTCTGGGCGGCGGTGCGCCCGTCGCGCCAGGCCTTGCTGCTGGGCCCGTCCACGGTCTTCTGGGTGGCGGTGTAGGCGTGCACTGTGGTCTGCACGAGGAACAAACACACAGGACACGGCTGTACGCCACTGCACGATAGATACGGACCCAGACACCTTATTGGTATTGTTATGTATATATACTGTACATACACATTATTATTATTTAAACTATTTTGTTCCTTGTAACTCGTTTTACTCTTATCTTATACTATTTTTAAAAGTTGTATGCTTTTGCATGGTTCGGGAGAGCTTGGGACACAAAACATGTCCTTGCCAGCTGCAGTATGACGGCTTGCCTGTTATGTCGTGCTTTTGATAAATATAATCGCTTGAGCTTGAACGTGGGAGCCAGGCCCGGTTGGTGGGCAGCCCTGGTGCCAGGTGGAAGGCTGACAGCACGTTGTGCAACGGGGCTCTTGAGGGCGTTTTGCGTTTTGCGTTGGAAGCTATCGCTCGCTGGGAGGGATTGAGGTTTGGACTCTTGTAATGTTATTGACCTCTTCCTCAATTTGATCCAATAATGCAAAATGTAATTCTTAACACACTTTCGGGTTTGTAACGTCAGACATGTCAGTTCTACTCTATGGGAGGGACGATATTGTTGCTTGTTTTATTGTAAAATTAATAAAAAAACAGCCCCATTGAAATAGGGCCATCGATGATACTACTTTATACTAGTGATTGAGTTATAAACAAATACCAATTTTACTGGTAGTGGGCTTTGACAGTGACACGATGGACACAAATACACGCCATGTGAAGGATACGAATGCCACTCACCATCAGAGCCTCGTCGATGCCGAAGTTGTCGTTGATGACTTTAGCCAGTGGCGCCAGGCAGTTGGTGGTGCACGAGGCGTTACTGCAGACAGACACCAGCAGGAGGTTGGTAAGAATTCAACAGACCTCTGAAACACCACGACCACCGAGCCGAGGTGTGTGTGTGTGTGTGTGTGTGTGTGTGTGTGTGTGTGTGTGTGTGTGTGTGTGTGTGTGTGTGTGTGTGTGTGTGTGTGTGTGTGTGTGTGTGTGCGAGCGAGCGTGCGTGCGTGCGTGCGTGCGTGCGTGCGTGTGCGTGTGTGAGTGTGTGAGTGCGTGTGCGAGTGCAGGACGTAGGGTTCAATACCTGACGATGGTCATGGAGGAGGGGTCGTATTTATCCTCGTTGACACCCATGACGAACATGGGGGCGTCAGGGGATGGCGCCGACACGACCACGCGCTTAGCCCCACCCTGGACATGAGCCTGGGGGGACAGGACAAGGTTAAGGCTACGGAGAGAGATCAGGCTCATAATTAGGAATACCAATGGCAGTCCACTTGTAAAAGGTAACTTCTAACTTTGGTAGAAAAAAAATATTTCTTTGTCCACACGCATTAGTTGCAATAAAGCCCAAAAATGTGAACCATTGAATTGTTTAATATTATTTTTTCATTTTGAGACAAATGCAATAATTTACCTTACTTTCAAAGACAATGCTTTTAAGGTTGGCCATGTTATATTCAGGACAGGCAGAAAACATAACTGTATATATTGTATACTCAAACTATTACTGATGCTGAAGATCGGAAAGAATGATTACGTACAATGATAAATGTGTTTTTGCCCGTGCATGTGTCCGTGTGTGCGTGCGTGCGTGCGTGTGTGTGTGCGCGCGTGCGTGCGTGCGTGTGTGTGTGTGCGCGTGCGTGCGTGTGTGTGTATGTATGTGTGTGTGTGTGTGTGTGGAGGGTACGTACGGTGGCCTTGTCCACACTCAGGAAGACTCCAGTGGACTCGACCACATACAGTGCTCCAGAGTCGCCCCATGGGATCTCTGCTGGCTTCATGCTGACCAGAGAGACACGGGATGAACAACGTGCTCACAAATCATCTAAGTCATCCCAAAATCAACCAAAAGCCCTCTGCAAGAACTGTATGGTAGCATAGTAGTATAGTAATATCAGTCTTATTTTATAAAGTATTAACCGTGGCTTTGCCCAGCGACAGTGACGATCACTACATATTCCATTTAGATAGACATGAAGCCCAAACCTTTCTACTCACCACTGGAAGACAGAGATGGACTTTCCGTCAACGATGAGCTTGCCGTCCTCGTAGGAGACCTCTCCCTTGTAGCGCCCATGGGTGGAGTCATACTTAAACATGTAGACCTGCAAACGGACACATTACAACTCATTTAAAACCTTCCATCACTTTATAGTTATAATATTCTGTAAAACTTTGCATTCAACCATTATTAAACAATAGTTTATGCTGTAAGGCATTGGTTTATAAGATTAGCATAGGGGTTTGGACTAAGGTCAGGGTTAAAGTTAATGTAACCCTATTAAATAATGCATAAATTAATACCAGTTAACATGAACACCATTAGTAAATCACTAGCCACATAAGTTAACTGATAATTAACTGTTAGTCAATGCTAATAACTATTAACTAATGTTAATAAATGGTTAATTAATGTACCCTTATTGTAGAACTGAAGAATTGTTACCTATTATTGCTATCACTAATTGCGTCGTTTTTTTGTTTGCGTATATTTCGTATTTCGGATCCGAGTCTGGTTGGTGATCTTAACCATGTTCTATTGCGTGCGTACCCACCATGTACTCCACGTCGATGAAGGGGTCGTTGATGGCCACGACCTGGATGCCCTTCTGGAGACAGGCCCTCAGGACCAGACGGCCGATGCGACCGAAGCTACGGGGACGCACAGGGTCAGAGCGTCACAGCATAGCCACCTTTCTGTCTGGTCGCACCAGGCCAACCTTTTTCTCCATTTTCCTCCACCGTCATTTATAAATCTCTTTAGCCACCTCTTAGGGTTAGGGTTTACCCTATACTATGTCCTGTAGTCTTGCCATGTATAAGTATCGTGTTCTTGGGCTGTTCTCAACTGCTGGCCAACCATTATAGCTGACATTGCTGTAGCTGTGTAAAGTTAAGCTGTGGTGGACCTTGAGTACCGTCTTCAGGTGGACACGGGTTCGCTTATTTTCGCCCACACCAGAGATTTGATGTGGGGTTCACTAATACCCAAACAGACCACACATCATGGGAGATCACTCCAGGGTTAAGGGTTATAAACTCACCCCTTAATGGCATCCCTATGAGTACGAATGTTTCAATCTAACATATTGTGAGTACAACTAAATCAACCAGTTATTTCACTTTAGTTGGCTCGAAAGGCAACCTGTCGAGGATGTTGTTTTGAGACTCACCCATTGATTCCTACTGCGAGTTCTGGCATGTTTGCTGGTTGCTGATGGGTACTGAGTTCTCTGAAACACAAAAGATAGGTCACGTTAGCGGTGTGTTACCGGTCCTGTAACATTGGTACGAATACAAACCCAGTATGGGTTGTCCAACCTCCCTGAAATAGATAATACAGCATTTTCAATTAGTTTTTAGCAAAACGCTGTATTTCCGAAGAATATTTATTTAAATGATTAAATATTAAACCTGCACTATGCACGTTTTCCTTTAGCAGCCTCTAATAGCTTTAGTTGTAGCTACACTGTGACCACAATAAAACGATTTAAAGAGAGATGGATTGACCCCTGGATAGGTATAACGATACAGCCATTTCTATATCAAGGGTTAATCTTCTTTTCGTGTCTACTTTGAACAAGTCTTTTACTATCCTTCTCCCAGCTAGCCCTCCAGCCTACTGATTTAATTAGCTCCCTTGAATGTCCATGCGGGAACACATGCAGCACACAGAGAGAGAATGCAGGGGGAGACTATTATGGGGTGTTACATAAGAGCCAGACAATGGCTCTTGGAACGGCAGAGAAGGATGCCGGCTCTCCAGCCAACTGTATCACCCCCTCGTTCCCCTCCTAGGGGTAGTCTTTGTGCCCACTTGCATCCCCGTGACCTTTGCTAGTCGAATTCACATGTGTCTCACACATTTATCCTCACCCTTCTGGTTACAGATATGTTGTGTTTGTCGTTGGGAGTTGTGTTATATTGCGCTTGTCTGGTGGCTGTGATAGGTGTGTACACAGTTTGTGACTGAGTGTCCAGGGGAGAAATGCCATCCAGTAACATTATAATGTTGAGATTATATTGATCCCCGTTGCTATTATATTATATATAAACCCAGTGTGACTGAAGCAGTGTTACCCAAGCATTTGATCAAACCGAATCTCAACAGACACCTTATACCACCAAACAGGGAAGGGTGAAGATCATTTTATTGGAAATGACAAGATATTTTTTTAGATACTTGAGTAATTGCGTATTTAAATTAATAATTGTCCGAAAAAGATTTGCTATTAATACTACACAATAAAACAATACACTCATAATCTCATGTACAATTTTAGAAAATATTTGGAATACTCTTTAATAAATGGCCTTAAGGGTTTAGATTGTACTAATTAACTCAAATTGAAGGCACTAAGTCTACGTTACCTTCTGTCTTGGCAGTATATATTGTTTGCTGTTTGTGAGCACGACAGATATGCAGATACAGTACAGAGGATAGTCTAGAATGCCCTTGGAACTTGCTGGCTGCTACTTTAGGATATGATAATCTTTTAATCTTCTACGTGTCTTTGCATCTCTGCAGGGAGCAGGTAGGCTAGTCCGTTCATCTGTCGCAGTGCATCATGGGAACTCTTTAAATAGAACTCAAAGCGAAGGGAGGCCTGAATGGAGTTTAAACCATTCACAACGTGGTCAAAAATTTGACAACATTGTTATTTGATCAATATATGTCTAACATTATATGTCAAACAAAGCACACTGGTTCTTGAGTTACCATAGTTAATATTATATTGAGAAAAATGTATTTTTTTTCATGTTATTTCTTCCATTTAATTCTTCTAATCATTCATCATTTAATTAATTAATTAATTTGCATCATCATTAGACATTAGTCTTTTTTATTATTGTCGACATAGAAAAGGTTTCTGTTTATACATTTGCATGCTGTTTTCAGTACCAGCAATGCGCCCTGCCTTTGGCTCTGTCTTCATTAACTCAATAGACCCCCCCCCCCCCCTCCCTCTCTATGTGTTTCCACTGGTCAATTCTCACTCGCCATACTTTTCCCCTCTTTCCGTATCAATATAACAGCAACACATAATGGGACACTACACTTCATCTCCTCAACCACACTCCCCCTTACATTTAGGATATTTTACTCTCAGTAAACACTAATAGCCTCTCGTTCTCTCTCTGAGTGGTAGCTTTAAACAAGAATGGAGGTCAAACATTGTTTTATGCAGGACCAGGGTGCCCCTAATACTAGTTTTGCCTCCAGCAGTGTAAACAATTAAAGGTGATCCATAAATGTCTGCCTTGCACTAGTCAATGACCAGAACTCTTTTTAATGAATCAAATGTCAACCAGGACCTTTTCATTTCATAACATGGAGATGAACTAGCCACTGAGATGCCTCACCAATGGAGGCAGATGTATTGGCTTTTTATCAGAACTAAATCACATTTACCCGGTCATTCTGCCGCCACCTACTGCAGTCCAGCTGCAGTACGCCGTCAGAAAAAACGACATGCAAGCGTTTTCCTTTAGCATGGGCCTCACTTTCAGACCTAAGGCTGCCACTGTGCTGAGCTGTGACCCACTTGGCCACGCTGCAATGTGGCCTGGGTTGAAAAAGTAGCAGTAAAGCAGAATCTGTGTTGGACGTGACTGGCAGTTGATGTCCACTAAGCATCTAAAGAATTGAATACTGTTCATTGTACAGTATCTTTAATGTCAAACTATGAAAAAGTGGAAGATATTCTAAATATATGCATTTGTTAAAAGACTCACAACTCTCTTTCTCCTAGGAAAGGGTTTAAAACAAGATAATGGTCCATATAGGCTATAACTATAGGGTGTGCTATATATATATATAGCACACACACGCACCCATGCACAGACTCACACACCTACTAGGTGTGCCTTATCATACTGCAGTGCTTCATGCGTCAGCCCTCCGGGGTGATGTGCAGATGGCCTACACATCCAGATCACTGTGCTATGTAAGGCCTACTACTGCCCAAGATGATATGTGGGCCTGCAACAAATACTCAAAATCCATTCATGGATGGAGGTCAACAATTATTGAGGGAAATTCTGGACAGTAAATGCAATTATTTGAAATAACAAATATGGCCAGGATGTGATGTGCCCAGATCCTCTAGGGCTGTTTTGACCTTGAGATGGATAGACTGATCCGTGGCTGCACCACAGGCCTACATCCACAAATCCAATAGGAGGCCCAGTTCATAAGTGCACCGCATTGCCCTGAATAATTAATTTGATGTAGAATTGTATCCATTTTTTAGAAAAATGTTGAGGGTGTGTTTCATCACTATAACTGGTTTGCTATGCATTTGGTTATAAACTGAGGCTCCATCACGCGAAGCTAGTCTAGGCCCCACGGATGCCCTTCAGCAGAATCACGGAGAAATTACGATGCCACGACTTCTAAAGATAATCAAAATATATAGTCAATAAGGCTATCGATCGGTGTCGTTTTCATTAAACCCGTCGATTGGCCGTTCGCATCGATTGCCTACTTCTAAAGTTAGCTTTCTTTGCGATACACCTTCAAGATAAACGATGACGCAACGAGGATGCGTTGGTGCGTTGGGCCTATAGGAGGAGAGGCACGTAGCCCACATCCCGTCTCCTCATGCAGAAGCAGAGAGATGCTCGACTCATGCCATGGAGCATCCATACGCAGAAAGGCCCCGTGCAGGCTATGCCAGCTGATCGTTTAGTCAAACAGGATGTGCCATGCTCATTCACGCGACACATATTTATGTAATAACAAAATATTCTCCGAATTTTTAACTACCATTCAGGAAGTAGGCCTATTTACAGAATGAGTTAAACGTTTAACTAATCGAAATGCAGTTTACTCTAGTTTTGGTTAATCCTCGAACGCAAGAACAACGTTGGACAATATAACTGCGAATGAATGAGCTAGCCTGAATCCATTTAGACCGCACACCGGTATTGCGATTTGTTTCATCATCAGTGCAATAAAGGCCTACCAATGGTACAACACCGAGTTTACCCACACGATGCATAACGCAACAAGAGATAGGCCTACTCTGAGCCCGCTGGATAAATCAGGTGCAGCGGTCACATCCTCCCCACGTTTTGCGCCTCCCTGCCAGGCTACAATCTAGTTTTATTAATTAAAAAAAAACGCATATTAGAGCTGCTGCAGCTCTATGTCCATACTTCACCAACCGTACATTATTTCATTTGAACAGGAACGTTCTTAAACCAATGCAGGCATTTAGGCTCATTACAATGCACGGTTTAAAGTACAAGATCAGTTTAAAGAGCGTCAGCGAACGCTTTCTGCTTACCGTACAGTAGATGATGCTCGTGAGTGTCTGCACGGACAGGACCGCCCCCTCTCCTTTTTATAGAGGACACGTGACCCCCGATCCCTGTTACTTGGTAACGTGACGTCATATCATCCGCTTTCCCGCGGATCCATTCGCGACGAGGGCTTGGTCACGGTCACCCACATGGCTGCCATGGTAACGACAGGCCGAAGGAGGCTGCCGGGTGCGAAATGGAGGGGAGGCAGAATGATTCAGCATTCGGTGCTAGCAAGCTAATGCGTCGCTATTGCTAACATGTTGCGTAAAACGTCAGAACCAGTGTCCTTGTGGATGCAAAGTACAGACAAAAGAATGAGATGGACGGGTGTGTAGTAGGCTAAGTTCACCATGCAGGGGTATTCAATAAAAGTGCAAGTCATTGGTCCTATTTAAATGGAATATAGATGGCTGTAATGATGCATGGGAGACTGAAGGTCAAATGGCAAAGGCCTATCGAACCCTTATATAAGAAGTAGCAAACCTGGATGTTCTACATTTACACGGAAGCAATCTTAATTTATCATACCATTTGTAGTTTAACAAACTAAAGCGCTAGGCTTGACCGAGATTTTAACCTAGTTTGTATAGATTAGGGTTTGGGTTACCGATATCCTAATACAATGAGCATATTGTATTATTCCTTATGAACAGAGGAGAATTAAATCGGAATACATGGATATTTCCTACTTCCTTCTTTTCCTTAAACTCCAAGTGCTCTTCTAAATGACACACACCAGTGACTGCTGGTGCATCAAAGGGTTAAATCATTCATCATTCAGTTATACTGATGATCAGAATGTTGTATTTCCCTTAAGAAAGGAAAATAGGGAACATTAAAGTGTTAGTGAACCTTCAGTTTCTGCCCAGAAGGATCTCCACGCGTCCACACACATCTCAATGCTGGTGTCCCATCGTTGGGAATTCATAAAGTATACCCTTGTAAGACACTTCAATGTCAACATAAGAACGCCACCTGCGTTCAGAGCAGAGTATTAACATTCACAAACTGGTTTGCAGAGATTGGTATAGCATAAGATTACACTTTTGATTCCTCTAAATTAACGTCTATTTTTAGGTAACGTTGTGGCACGATAATATAAGATGTATTATCCCCCCAAAAAATGTGTTTCATTTTGGGTTTGTGACCCCATTAAGGTAGTTTGAAGCCTCTGGTATGGATGATGGATGATATAGGTTCTTATATTGTTTTGCTTGACCTCAATCATCCACCATTCCAATAAGGGTTTAAATAACCATTAAATAACCATTCAACTGTGAGCTGCACTTTGTACTTATATCCGATGTACCTATATATTCAAAAACTTCTATATTTCAATGTCTTTCAGGGCCTTCTGCTGTATGCAAACATTGCACATGCTAAACAGCACCTTATATTTAACTGTTTTTGTTTAACTATATTCTGCTCTTCGTGCAGATATTTTTTAGTAGTTTAGTTGATTTATCGACTTTATTTTATGTGTGAAGGGAACTTGCAAATTAAGAATTTCATTGCCCAGTGCAAACTATGTTTCCATTGTGTATGACAACAAACGATCTTGTATCTTGTATCGATCTTGTATCTTGTAGGCCTATCTATTCAAAATTGTATGAATTAATACCTTAGTGTTGGGGTTGTGGTTAACTTGATCACATGACCAACGCGCACTCAATTAGTAAGCATACATTCCAATAATAGGCTAGCTAGACCATTAGCTATCTGTTCATTAATTGTAAGTGCAGTTCATAGTGAAGGCTGATGCCTCCGATAGTGGTGGGCGGAGGTCTTTCTCAATCTCCCCTACAGACCAGAAGATCCATCTCCCCCTCTTTTTCCACCTCTTTCTTAACCTCACACCAGGTGCTAAAATTAGCCGTGTTTTTCCTTATTCATAGCCTACCTTTCATTTGGGTGTACGTGCAACATGATAAACATTAAGTAGGCCTACCATCTTCGTAATAAATATCTGCCTAACAACAGTAATGACGTTTTCATGGTCCAGGAATTATGTTACGATTTTAAATAAGAGCCAAAAAAAATCGAGCTTGGACTGGGTCACGAACAAGAGAAAGATAGAGGAAATTTGAGCCAAATTAAAGTGGTGAAAATGATGATAACGTATTTGGGACATTTAAAAAAAATAAAAAGGACTAGCTTTTCCAAATAAATCGACTTTTACATCACGCATAGAATGGGATATGACGCCATCTGCTGGTAATCCTCCTCAAAAAATATTAAGCATACAAAATGTATCTCTTCAGATAATCCAACCACAACAAAATCGAAATTGTTGTATTGAAACATTGACAATTCTTGAGATTTTAGAAGAACATTTAAAAGTGGCAATGCTACGAAATTAAGGGGAGGGAACACATGCATGAAATAAGGTAGTTATTCTAAAAGAACGGTCATGTCATTCCTTCATTGTCCAACAGAGGGCAACCTTGCACCAGTGGTTAAAACTAACTTTGAAAGAAGAATGTACCGTTTGAATAGTTAAATATAGACGGGTTTGTAAGATAAAATGTGTAAAAGATAACATTTTATTTGATGCATCTTAATTAATCTCCTATAATTTAACAAACATTGGGTTCTGCAAATCTATAGCCTAGCCTACATCACACCTTTCATGTGTTAGTCTGCCTCTGATTTTGAAAAGTAAAGAGTGCTATAATAGGACCCCTTTAAGCAATATTCATACTGAAATATATTTTTAACAAGCTGCTGTGTTAAGCCTCAACATTGTTCAACACATTATATCACTATATCTTATCATTGACTTTGTTTATAAAGAAAACGGCATTTTCTTCTGTTTTAGGAAGCTACTTTTTAAATGCAACTCCCCCCAAGAAACGAAATCATTATTCACAAGTATCCAACGAACAATTGATTCATGGCTTACATCGCCCGCCTTATAATTTCCATTACACGAATATCCAATTTATATCTCAGATTAAAAAAAGAAGAAGGTATTTCTTCCTCACACTCTCAAACCAGTGAAATTGATTTAGGGCCCCTCCAATGCTTTGGGCCCCGGCTGCTCAACATGCTGCAGGCGTGTTGTGCCGTTAAAATAGAATAGCGTTCAGATCCCCTCAGGCAGCAGCAATCTGGCCCTCTCTGATAATATTTTGCTAGGCTGTGAATTATAAGTGTTTAAAGGGGCACTAATGGCGAGGGTTAGATAGATGCCAAGAGCTGCTTAGCATCAGTCAACCGCAAACTGACGGAGGAAGGACTCAAGGAGGAGACTATAACCAGACTTAAATCTTTCCCCTGGAAAATTGTATTTATGCCTTTTCTTATAGGAGCCTATTCAGTGGAAAGAAGAAGAGAGAGAGAGAGAGAGAGAGAGAGAGAGAGAGAGAGAGAGAGAGAGAGAGAGAGAGAGGAGAGAGGAGAGAGAGAGAGAGAGAGAGAGAGAGAGAGAGAGAGAGAGAGAGAGAGAGAGAGAGAGAGAGTCAGTCAGATGCTGTCCAACCAAATTCTTATCCTATCAGACTGAAGCCAGTGTGCAGCATGTGTCTTGGTCGGCTGGGCTTCTAGAATGTTCCATGCTTTGTCATACTGGGCTATTTGAGCTGGTAATATAGGACGGTAACCATCAGGCGAGCATTGGGAGCATGAAAGGTTGCTGGCTTGAATCCCTGGCCCAGCTGAGGTAAGAAAAGTGAGTGACTTTCTCCTTTGCTTTATATCCTTCTTCACTATTATCCAGTGCCCTTACACCAGGTATTCCATTATGAGGACTCTACCTTGACCCCCCAGGGCCTGTCAGCTGGTGTTGAAGATGAATGATTAGGCCTAGAGATCACTACTCTATAAGTTCCTTTAGATTCACTGGGTGCACCACTTTATGTCCTTTAAGTTGTCCGGAATCAATTAGTATTATTGTTGTTGTTGTTGTTGTTGTTGTTGTTGTTGTCGTTGTTGTTGTTGTTGTTTGTATCCAAATCGATCTTAAGTGATTTCTATATGTCCTTAAGAAGAAGGAAGGGGTTAGGGCCATATTGTGAAAGGAACCCCTATGGTAGGCTGTGAACATTGGGGTTTGAACCCAGAACCTTGTCCATCACCCCCCCCCCCCCCCCCCACCCCCTTCTTAACACACAAGTGAATTATTTGGGTACACTTTTCTGTTCATGGTTTGGGCATAGTTGATTAGTTTCATCCCGTGACTGAAAATAATAAATAAAATCCTTATCTGGGGTCGGGAGCTTTCTAAAAACACAGTTATCAATTGAGGCATAATTTGTACTGCTTTAATAACTACAGTTAGCCTTACTTCATCAGAGCAAGGATTTGGGAGATACTATTAAAGACAGTGGAATTACATTCTGAGCATATCTTGTCAACTGGGGCGGGCATTTCTCTGCATCGCACATATGTTGTACATTAAAGTTGTAGCCTACTTGGTATTCTACACTAATCTATAATGCTTCTTAGCTGTTGGAGAAGCCTAGCATATGCTATATTCAAAAAGGGTTTTCAGAAATACTTTTAAAATATTACACATTTTCTCTGAAATGTGTCTCGTCTTCTATGCTTAACCCTTAATTGCAGACACACAATAAATATTATTAACGTCTGTGAAAAATCGAACTGGTTAATCAGTATACATACATATCTTTGGTAGGTATGTTTTTTGTGAATATATAATAGTAGGAAACTGCTAGACTTTTCCTTCTCTTCCTCCATCTGTTCATTTACTGCCATATCCTTTTGTCCTTTTTTTTTTGTCTTATCCTCTTTTGAGATCTTAGTTCATCCTCTCATCACTCGTTTTTACACCTCAATAAGCTCATTGTCCAGCTGTAGACTTTCCATGAATTGTCAGTCAAATACTCCCTCCTCCGTGTTTCTATTCTAGCTCGTTCTCCTTTGCTCTCTCTCTTATTCTCTCCTAAGTGATTCTCATGGATAGAAAGGTGGTTTTGTCATTTAGTGGTTGTGTTTTCTTTAAAGCTTGTTATGTTCGTAGGTAAACAGCCAAGAAGAAACTCTTGCTTGCTGCCCATGTGTTTCTGTTTTTGATGGGAAATATTGACGCAGTATAATTGGAGAATATACAATAAAAACATTTCTTACATTTAGAAATTAGATATGGATTGCTATTGGATTTTCATTGTTAAACCCCATCTCCATCATCATCATCATCCTCCTCCTCCTCATCATCATCATCATCGTTATCAATGTTGCCATTATTTGTGTTAACAGAGAGTTTAAGCAGCAAGTAAACTGGGTCAACCAAAAAAATATTAATTGTTATTATACACATTTTTTTTAGACATTATTACTTTGTGTTTTGGAATAACAGACAAACTCTTCAAAAACGATTGTACAGAAAAAAAGCATTCTAGATTCAAGCGCACAATATTCCAATGTTAATTTCCTTATGACCACCACACCAGAACAAGGGTGATGTGTATTGATATTTGTTGTTCTTAATGATGCCTAGAGATGTTGTCCTGTGCTATTTTTGTGTTTTTAGTACATGGTGTATGTGTCCATGTGCTGTAAAACTGAAAACAAAAACAAAAAAGTGAGTTTGTATCTGTGTGTTTTGTGAGTGTGTGTGTTTAAGCGCCATGCTATTTGTGTATCTGAGTGTCCTCTGAGTGTATGTCAGTTGAACACATGCCAGGTACAACTGGAGAAGTGGGATTGATGGCCCCGCTGGGACTCGGCAGCTGGAAGAGCGAGCATTAGGCAGACAGAGAGACAGACGGATGGACGGATGGACAGACCTGGTGGACTGTGGGAATAAATCACGGGGAGAGAGGAAACCGGTCATGGAGGGGATGTTGCGAGCAAACAGAGGCAGAAAGAAAGGAGAATCAAGAGACCTTAAACAGGAGGGAACATATTATTATTGTGGGGGGGGGGGGGGGGGGGGAGAACAACCCTGTTGATCATTTCTCTCAAAAATGCCCACCCAAAACGTTGGTTCACTCCCACATTTTTATGAGTAACGTATAAGCACAATGATGGTGATGAAAATGATGACCAATTAGGTCTTAATCCTTTTCTATTAAACAAGTGTAAGTCAAGTCTATGCCTATGGTACATTTAAACTGTAAGGAAGTGTGCAGGAGAGTTTAGGTTTTAAGAATAGAAGACAGGAGAATATTTTCAAGATTGAGGTTGGGAGGATGAGAACAAGTAAAAGCTGACAGTAATTTCAAACGATGAAGGAGACAGAAGACCTTGATGACAGGAAAAGGAGAGATTCACTTGAGATGGGAACACTGAGCCCACTGGCTCTAACTCAGAGCACTACTTAAGTCTAATGAACCAAACATTTCTATTATTCATGCAATAAATTCGTAATTGATCATCCAATCGGTTATACTATTGTGTATTTAGTAAACTGTAGCTTTGGTAATAGATGATTTGTATAATTAAAATCAATCAATTTCCGAACGGTTGTCCGACACACTCATTTTAGAAAGATATTGAAGCTAAAGTTAGAAATAACTTATAATATAGCATTATAAAATCCACGGACAGTGGCCAGAAGTGGATGCCCTGTTTGAAATGATAATGTTGTTATAGTAAAAGCCCATATTATTTTGTTTACTTATTATGGTCCATAGTCAGCAAAAAAAACCTTTAAAACATTCTATCCAAATGAAGAAACTGCAAATACCATAGAAGTGATGTGATGCAAGATTTCAATAATAGACCAGTAGACGGCAATATGTGCAGTCATTCAGAAATACCGTTAGACCATAGGAAATATCATATAATACTAATATGTTTGACCACAAGTGAGGAACACACTCACGCACACACACACACACACACACAGACAGACAGACACACACACACACACAGACGCACAGACACACACAGGCATGCAGACACACACACAGACACACAAAGACAGACACACCACACACATGCACAAGCGCAAACTCGTAGAGGCACTCTAGCACCCCACACACACACACACACACACACACACACACACACACACACACACACACACACACACACACACACACACAGCCACGCACACACAAACACACACTCACGCACACACACAGCCACGCACACACAAACACACACTCACACACACAGCCACGCAAACACACACACACACACATACACACACACACACACACACACATGCACACACACATACACACACACATACACACAGCCACACACACACACACACACAGACACACACACACACACACAGACACAGACACACACACACACACACACACACACACACACACACACACACACACACACACACAGACACACACACATACACACACACGCACACACACACACAGATAGCCATACACACACACACACACACACACGCACGCACACACACACACATGCTTCTCCTTGCCACATCCCCTCTCTCATCCCAACCACCAAGTCCTGTGGTAATGAGTGTGGGGGGGAGCTCGTGGCTAGCCGACCAGCAGAAGTATTTTTAGCACTTCTAGCGGTTTCACCATCAAATATAAACTCCAACATCATATTTCAACATGAAAACTAACCTTAAAAGGAGAACTTGAACGTTTGCCAAAGTTAATTTTAGGGATTTCACGTTTGAAGTGGCTGGTTTCAGGTTTGATAATAACCTTTTGTTCAAATCTAGTTGAAACATGCAAATCAAATTTAAAGAGACTTAGTGAAAAAGTTGGAGTTAGTAAAAGCGCAAAGGTTTTCCAACGATGCTCTCCTCTTTCCAACGCTGCTATTTCAAAGTTGTGACAAAATATGTTACTCCAACCCAGAACCAAACATTTATCCTGTAATGATAGATGATAAGGTGGAGGACAATTTTATATGAAGCAAGGTGGAATGAACTATATCATATGTCATACTGTATCATAATCATCATGCAAATCCCCATATAGCTGGCTATACTATTGTAAATTAAATGTTTGCATATCACTTGAATGCATTATACAAGTCCCATATTATCCCCCTCAATATCAGTTCCAAAACACCCACCGGTGTTCGGGTCGCCATCCAAGATGCTACCTTGTGTGGTTGCATCGATGGATCTATCTTACGGTGTGGTGCTGCTCCTGACCAAACCACCAGAGGGCAGCACAGGGGAACCAGTACCGTTGGCAAAAGGCACAAGCTGGCGATAATATGCAATCACCAAGCGGGGGCCTATTGCCAATCAAGGGTGTGCAGTCTAGAAGGAAAGCTCCAGAAGCACAGAGACAGACCGAGAGAGACCTTTGTAGACCTTGAGGCCTGAGGCCTGAAGCCATACGGCTGATTCTGTCTGCAGTACACGTTGGCTCGTAGGCCGACCGTTCGTAAACGCGTAAACGCAGGAGGTGCAACCGATTTCCCGGACTTTTTTTTTTCAAATATTTATGATCTACATTGAATGTTTTTTTTTTTTATGTTTGTATATTTTAATGTATATTTCTAAACCTAACCCTCTATTACATTGAAATTGGTTGAGAAATGTAGGAGTTATAGTGCTTTGTGTCCAGAAAAAACTGCATACTCTCCCTTTTATTCGTATTTGTTGACAGGCCAGTTTGGGCCTCTGAAATACAGCGGCGGCATTGACGTAGCGCAGCAACGGGCTCTAAACAGTCGACGCAGCGTCTATGTATAAACGCTGCGGCCGCGACCCTCCGTGGCCCCTGGGCGGCCCTTGGGCGGCCCCGTTCCTACACACTACAGAATACAGTGTGTGTCTTTAACAAAACAAAAGCTAGGGTACACGAGTACAAAAGTAAAGTGAATTCCTACTGTCCCCATGCAATGTCCTCAGCTCCGTCCTCCACATGCAGGGTTACTTCTTTGTTGATGTCGTATGCTGTTGTTGATTCACCACGTCGCAGACGGATTTAGTCATCTGCTAGTTTTAATCTAAAGACAATATGCAACGATTTGATAAAGAACGAACTCATGGCTGGTACAAACCATTGAATGATGTGACAAAAGTTTGAGATATCATTGCAGAGTTCCTTTGTGTTTTTCTTTGTGTGGAAAAAGAAAAAGAAAGACTTTAAAAGAACAAAGAAGATGAACAGCTTTAGCTTGATGAACAACTTTAGCTTGTTGTTGCTTCCCAACCCCTTTGACCTGAGTTGAATACAGGAACTTGACCAGAGTATATTACATTAAGATTAAGTTTTGATTACGCTTTCGACATCCTGTCCAGTGACATCATTTCCCTAAGTAGGTCAATCAAAGTGTTCCATCTGCCATATATTTTAGAGGATGTGGGCAAGCTGGGTCTTGAAGCAACGACCACGGGTGAAAGATGGCGGTTGAGCAGCTACTGGTCCCTGCTGACCAATACGATGCCATGGCCAGTTTGGCTCAGAGCATCACCAGAGGGAGAAAGATAGCAAGGGCCCGAGAGAAATATAACCAAATAAACCCACCCACAATTTACAAAAAATACAGAGACCTCGCCATTGCAGCCGTTACAACCTACGGGAGGATAAATCATAGAATGAATCACTATTTGTTGGTGCCTACTGCTCCAACAAATGGAGCTGTAGGACTACAGACCATCCTACTGTCCAAAGGAGAAACAAACCCTCACAATGTACACAAAGATGATTAATGGGAGAAAAACACACTGTTTCTCCAGGACAGGTGGAAGGCTTTGGGACAATGGACAGCACTGTGTGTCTGTTTTGGGATGGGTTTATGGTTTGGATTTAGGGTAAGGGCTTGGTTTTCCTTCAGGGTTGGGCTTTTGTTGGATGGTTGTGTTATTGGGTTTCCTTTTAGGATCAAGGTTCTGGTGTTAGGGTTGTGGTTTGGTTTCCGGGTCTAGTTTTGGGTTAGGGTTAGGGTTTTCGTTTGAGGGTCAGATTTTAGGGTTCGTTTTTTTATTTCAGAGTTGGATTTTAGTATTAGATTCTCATTTTAGAGTTCTGTTTTCCTGCAAAAAAAAAAGTCTGTGGACGTTGTACTTGAGCTCGTCGGTGGATTACTGGGTCGGGCCCTCGGGGTCCCGGTTCCTTAAAATTCACCCCAGGAGGACCATGGACGGGGGAGGCTACCAGGATGTGCTGCAGACCCCGGATGGGCGTAGTGGCCACGGTACGTAATTCAGTCGTATGTTACCCGCATAGCCAAAAGTAGGCGCCACCGTTACCTTGCTTACGCACACCTCTCTGAGAATTAAAATCAACGGCAAAAATAAGTAGCCTACTAAACGTGGATTGTGACAACCACCTTTTCCATGAGGTAATCTGATGGAGGTAAAAAAATTATCCTAAGCATGTATGTGCACGCACATAGGCTACATGCATAGGATTCTGATATTTGTTAGTATCTATATGCATGCGTGCGTGCGTGCGTGCGTGTGCGTGTGTGTGCGTGTGTGTGTGTGTGTGTGTGTGTGTGTGTGTGTGTGTGTGTGTGTGTGTGTGTGTGTGTGTGTGTGTGTGTGTGTGTGTGTG
>OLKM01000628.1:203075-205381 GCA_900291075.1 Melanogrammus aeglefinus | reverse complement strand
GTGCTGGGTGCTGGGTGCTGGGTGCTGGGTGCTTGGGTGCTGGGCGTGCTGGGTGCTGGGTGCTGGTGTATGGCGGAGGTCATCCTGGACGCCCGCCGGGGGGTTTCGGCACTCTGGGTGCTGAGAGCCTGTGGCTGGGACTTTGCTGCTGGGTGCTGGGTGCTGGGTGCTGGGTTCTAGGTGTTCTTTGCTGGGTGCTGGGTGCTGGGTGCTGGGTGCTGGGTGCTGGGTGCTGGGTGCTGGTTGCTTGGTGCCGGGTGCTGGGGGGCTGGGTTGTCGGTGCTGGGTTCTGGGGCTGGGTGCAGTACTGGAACTGGACCCACCTAGACCTTCAGGTCGATGAGAGGAGGAAGGAGCCTAGAAGGCTAGGCTGCCAAAGACTGGGGAGGTGACACAGAGACTGGACAGAGCCTGACAGGAGGACTGGAGGTCTTGCTGAACGGATGCTGTGCCTGCAGTTCTGTAAAGGACAAGAGTTTCTGTTTGTCTTTGTGTTGTTCAATCTTTCTCGGCTGATGACATGAGATCTAGATCGGCCAAAGTGTCGGTCAGCTTGCTGTAAGTTCTAATCCCTTTTAAGTTCTTCTTCATGCACCAAAGGGAAAAGCAATGCCCAAAGTCCAGGTGCTTCCTCAGTTAATCCTTCGTTGAGCACTTTGTGAAGCCATAATTTGCCATTTTCTCTGGTTGTCAAAGTCGATTCTGTTCTTTCTACCTCGTTCAACTCTTTCCCTCCGCTTCCATCCGTCCCGCTCACTAGCGATGACGTCTCCTGGTTTTGAGGCAGCTAACCCAGATCGCGGCTGTCCCTGACCCTCTTGTCACTTTCTCTTGCACCTCCCTCTGCCTTCTGTTTGCCTGACTGCTCCACGTGTGCCTGTTTTCTCAGTTTTTCCGTCTGCCTCTGGTCTTATAGCTAGTGGGAGGGCCCCCGGGCCCTTTGGTGGGCTCCTCCCCTCCGAGCCCCGCTGCTCCCCGGGCTGCTGTCTAGAAGCAGGCCGGGGAGACGGGAGGCCACAGGCACAAGCAAGAGGCAAGAGGTTGTTTTGGCTGTAACACCCTCGCTCCCTTTCAGGGGAAATCCACTCCGGCCATCCCTGCTGCCGGTTGAGAAAACTTTGGCCACCGTTGGTTTTTATTTGTATTACTATCGAGTACGAAATATAAGACGTAGGCCTACATACATTTTTGAATGTTGTGGCAGAAATAAACGGAATAAGCGGCAGCAGTGGTGGTTTGGGAATGTGACAGGTGATGGGTGGTCATCGGAGCATATAGTCGTTGTTTCATACACTGGAAAATGTAATCACAAAACAATTCAAATCCCACTTAATCACCAGGGCTGAAACTGTTTTTCAAATTTCTGCACTCCTGTCTTCCAATTTTTCTGTATGGTGGACGGGGGGCTAATACCAGACGGCAGTAAAAGTAACAGCAGTAAGCTATGAATTTTGTAAACTTTAATTCGCTTATACAGTTGCCGTTGCTTTAAATGTGCCAATGTGAAAATCAAATTCTTTATTCCAGAGTTTTTTTCCTCAACAAGAAATTGGCAGACTTGAGGGCTGAAATAAGAGTTTGCCTTTCCTCCCCGTGTGGGTTTTGTCCTTCCATGGTCTCCCCCACTGAGTTCTGTGTGTGTGTGGAGGCAACAGACTCCAGGGCCTGCTACAACTCTGGAAGCTGCAGGCTTGGGTTGCGGTAGGAGCTGGAAGCTTGGATTATTTAGCAGAAGTCCAAGCCTTGAATCTTTCAACAACAAAAAAAAGTAATCCCCCTCATGGGATTAGCGTTTCCTTTAAGAAAAAGATTCAGAGGAGTAATAGTAGGAGCTCTTCAAGTGATGATAGTGAACTCACATAGCTCGGAGGTTTGCACGAAGGGTGCTGCTTCTGAGCTATAGTCTACACTCCCTCGACTAATCGATGCAACAAAAGTAATTGAATGTGACACAAAGGAGGGTCATTCACAGTTGGACAAGTGCCAGTGAACCCAACACCGTGTTTTCTTTGTTATGAGCGTCTTAATATGTTTTTGATGAACTTCAACATAGTGATCTATGCCATTTTGCCACCGTTACAGATATATCATTGTTGTTAAGGAAAAGCAGGTGCAGAATCTTTTCTACTCTGCTACGAACTGAAGTGCCTTTCTCCCTGCGATGCAGAAGTGTCTTTACAGAGGCACTTTGACATCAGGATGAAGGTATAAAGATGCCGAGAGGATAGGCTAACGCCAGGGTTTGTGAGGTGTCCAAGAGAGGGTTAAGTTCCTCCTACACTTTTAGTTTCAACACAGCAGTGTGT
>OLKM01000628.1:188075-198075 GCA_900291075.1 Melanogrammus aeglefinus | reverse complement strand
TGATCATTAATGCTACCATGAGCTATCATTATATTATTGAACTGAACGTTGGTCCCGTCCCCTGTCATATTTCCGTTTCAACTAGCCCATGAAACCTCAATATGAATGGAAGTCAAGATCATACATAATATGCATATTGTGTATTAATAGATCCTATGGCCAAGATGCAGTAGTCATGATAAAATACTATGAAATATATTTCTGTAAACATAGATTCTGTAATAGCTAGGGGTCAAGTAAAAACGCATGCATGGATTTCCATTGGTTTAAACAGACATATTCTGACTGTTCTAAACAATTTGTCAGCCAATGTTCATTTTATTCTCCATCTATAAACTACAGCCACCTTCCACCATCCTGTGGAAAAATAAATAATGAGAAAAATACAAAAAAAATTATGTTTTACGACGTTTTCTCTTACCAGGTTTGAGGGAAACCTTTATTTACCTTTATATATATATATATATATATATATATATATATATATATATATATATATATATATATATATATATATATATATATATATATATATATATATATACTGTACTGTACTGTATATATACAGTACAGTACAGTACAGTATATTTGAAACCAGGCCTGCTATACTGCTGACCATCTGTGTTGTGTTGGGACACATCAAAGCCCCTGGTAGCCCCTGGACAGAGGGATAGGGTTAGGCCTGTTAGCCCTCGACCACCGTATCAGCTGTGATGTCATGAGGCCTAATGAGGTGGCAGGAGGGGATTGGCCACCTGGCCCACTCACCACCATAACCTCTCGCTCTCTCACTCTCTCGCTCTCTCTCTGACTTTGTTATTTTTTTGTTCAGCTTACTGCTACATACATACTATCAAGAGATTTAATTATTTTCTGTTAGGGTTTTCAGCTTTGAAAAGCAATTCCAGATCTAGCACATTGAAAACAATAACAGATCCAGTCCAATGTGGCTAAAATTCGGGAAGACTAAGCACCTCTATATACATGGCTTCAGAAAGCTTTCTGAAACTAAATGGTAAGATTGGCTTTAGAACATTCCATGCTGTAACAAACCTCTGAATGCCACAAAGCTCACATCATTTGAGCTACCGCTGAGAGAGAGAGAGAGAGAGAGAGAGAGAGAGAGAGAGAGAGAGAGAGAGAGAGAGAGAGAGAGAGAGAGAGAGAGAGAGAGAGAGAGAGAGAGAGAGAGAGAGAGAGAGAGAGAGAGAGAGAGAGAGAGAGAGAGAGAGTTTGTGGGGAGAGAAAGAGAGAGCAAGAGAGAGAGAGAGAGAGAGAGAGAGAGAGAGAGAGAGAGAGAGAGAGAGAGAGAGAGAGAGAGAGAGAGAGAGAGAGAGAGAGAGAGAGAGAGAGAGAGAGAGAGAGAGAGAGAGAGAGAGAGAGAGAGAGAGAGAGAGTGAGGGAGAGAGAGAGAGAGAGAGAGAGAGAGAGAGAGAGAGAGAGAGAGAGAGAGAGAGAGAGAGAGAGAGAGAGAGAGAGAGAGAGAGAGAGAGAGAGAGAGAGAGGAGAGAGAGAAGAGAGAGAGAGAGAGAGAGGAAGAGAGAGAGAGAGAGAGGAGAGAAGAGAGAGAGAGAGAGAGAGGAGAGAGAGAGAGAGAGAGAGAGAGAGAGAGAGAGAGAGAGAGAGAGAGAGAGAGAGAGAGAGAGAGAGAGAGAGAGAGAGAGAGAGAGAGAGAGGGGGACAGAGGGAGAGAGGCCGAGAGAGAGTCATAACTAATTTTATTAATAATGCAGCATTAGTCGTTGCTGAAATATCACTGTTACAAAATGAGACAGATATATGACAGCAATACCAGTAATGTAAATACATTTACCTTAGTGAAAATTGGCAACAGCGTCCGTGTGTATTTGTGCATGCATATGTATGCGTGTTTGTGTGTGTCTGTGTGTGTGTCTGTATGTGTGTGTGTTTGATGTAGTCTTGTAAAGCTGCAGCTGGAGTGGTTTTACCCTGAGAGCCACCATTCTACTAGTAAACCACACCACAGAGACACACACACACACACACACACACACACACACACACACACACACAACACACCCACACACACCCACACACACACCACACCCACACACACACAGACACAGACACAGACACACAGCACACAGACACAGACACAACACACACACAGACACACACACACACAGACACAGACACACAACACACAGACACAGACACAGACACACACAGACACACACACACACACACACACACACACACACACACACACACACACACACACACACACACACACACACACACACACACACACACACACACACACACACACACACACGTGTACAGATGCAGTCTTTAATAAAACTATTGTAAGGGGAACACACCAGTCATATATAGATATAGATCCCTCGGAGCAAAATACAACCGTGTTGAAATGAATGAGGATTCAGTTCAAGTGTGAAACTGGTTCCGAATCAGTATTAAAACAGTAACCATGAAGCTATTTAGAGAATATTGTCAATGTGCTCATGGGGAGGTGGGGGGTTTCTTCCGCTTGGCGTACCGCCTGTCCCCAGAACTAGAGAGCTCTGCTGGCGAGCTAATAGCCGATGCTAGCTGGCTCTTCCTAGGCACAGGGTAGGAATAATAGTTTCCATGGAGCTGGCATGATATGCTGAGCGAGAGAGTAAACAGATCACGCAAAAAAACCTGAGACATTTCATCAGAGAGGGTTATCCCGGCGACGGCTCGTATTCCAATAAGGCCCATGGCTGTTGTGCTTCAAGCTGTCCATCACTTTATCCACATGCTTCTTCAATACATTGCTGTAACTGCCGGATGTTACATGAAGCTGTACTCTGAAGAGTTGTTTGTCAAACCTACCACAAAAGCGTAAGGGAAAGCATACAATAAGTGTGCGGTATTTCTTGTTCTGTCAGGACATTCTTCTTGCTTGGTTCCAGGTATCTCCAGAGCCCCCCCCCCCCCCCCGCGCGCACAATGCAACAGAGATGTGCCGATATTGCAGATTTTCACCTCTTACTTAGTAAATCAAAACAGTCTTGCTCGGCCCGTTTTTCACTCCCACACGTCCGCCTTCCGTCCGTCTGCGGAGCCACGGATCTCAAGAGCCTTGAGATAACACGATGCAAGACATCTTTCTGGAACAAGCTCTGGTTGGACGATCTCCCGTCTTGTACTCTGTGTTCGTTTAGGTACCTTTATTTCCAGGGAACAACGCTGTTTCTGGGCGCTGTTGTTGTGAGGCGGATGCGACCCTGAAAAACAGGACAAAACAGTCATGTTGCTATGTTGTATTGATTATTTAATTGAGAAACGAACAGTGATGGTAAGGCCTAGCCCTGTATATATGAACATGTTATCGTCGGTTGCGCTAGTGCGGTATACAGTCAGTAGTCGAAGAAGACATACTGGCAAAGCTTCCACATCTTTTAATTGTTACAGATCAATGTATTGGACCATATAAAGAGCAGCAGTGACAATGAGAGTTTTTGAACAAGAAAGTGTTTTTCTTGTTATCTGAAACCAAAACGACTTGTGGGACCATCAACCAGCCAGGCAGGCCTCAATACCAGCTTGGAGGCTGGAGGAAATGAGGGACAGGTGCAAGGATCCACAGCATTTATTCTAATTTTCCATTTGCGGCCACGTCTCTGTTTGGATAAACATTTGCTTCGGCCAGACTTCAGAATTAGACTCCACCGCAAATATCGACATATTTAACCCAAAGCCCTGTTCATCGCACGTTTGCATGTCAACAGATGTCTTTTTTTTTCTTCGAGTGCTTATATTCAATGACATCATTGGGCAGCTGACTAGGAGCAAACACTCCTATTATAGAGCCAGGGACCGTTTCCAAGGAGATGGCATAATGCTTTCCAGATGACTGCCCTTAAAGATTATTTCATTATCATAAACACCACGTGTGTGTGTGTGTGTGTGTGTGTGTGTGTGTGTGTGTGTGTGTGTGTGTGTGTGTGTGTGTGTGTGTGTGTGTGTGTGTGTGTGTGTGTGTGTGTGTGTGTGTGTGTGTGTGTGTGTGTGTGTGTGGGGGGGGGGGGGGGGGGGGGGGTCTGTTACTGCTTAAATCTTTACTTTTCAGACAATTACCAGAAATTTTCTTTTGAGGACTTTTTGTCTGCAAAATGGAACCCTGTGATTTGATGCTTTGCTCAAGGAGTGCAGCTGATAGTCTTGGACTGTATTGACTCCATTTAGCCAACTGCTCATACCACAAGACTAATCATCTTAACAGTAACAAGGGAAAGTCACTCCCAGGCAAGATAAAAGACAGCCGAAGTTATGATAATACACATTTATTCCCAAATCAAATACATTCTAATGTATTGAGAAACATTTGCTAACTCAACACACTCGATCTTTTAGCACCTAACTTCAAATCCTGTAAACTCAACAATATCTATATATTGTACCATATACTTTTTCAGAAATGCATGATAGATTTTTTACAAAGTAATATATCCAAATAAGCAAATATTGAATGGCCTTCTCGATGATCAATTCTTATCGTCAATGTCTGTTTTTCTTCTTCAGTGTGTTCCACTTCTGTTGCCATGCCGACATGCTGCAGGTGAAAAGTGTCATCATGAAAACTACGACCAGCTAAGGCTTGAGTGGAAGCAGGATCTATATGGTGTCAGGAAAAACTAAAATAAAAGCTTATGAGTGTATGAGTGTACGCTCTTTATCGGCTTATGTTGTCCCATTTATGGCCATGTCTTCCTCCCCATTGAGGCCGCTGTGTTGGTCCCCCCCGTTGCGTATATAACACATGAGACCATCATTATATCACAACATGCAGCTATTTGTCTTCAGCGGTAGCCTGTATCACCGATCATTCCTCACTCCGAATGCATAGAGAGCCAACTTCTCCTCCTTCCTCCTCAACAGCACTTTGACTTCCTCTTCATAAAATAAATTGGAAATCGGAGGAGGAATGAGTGGGAAGGACGGAGATGATGAGGTGGAAAGACGGGAGATGGAGGAATTGGAGGAAAGAGGTTGTAATAGGAGTAGTTTCCAACAGTAGCCCAGACCTGACACACTGCCCCGTACACTTCCCTCAGCCCCATAGTGGGAGCTTCCACATGGTAAAACCATCACACACACACACACACATACACGCACGCACGCACGCACACGCATGCACGCACACACATACACGCACGCACCACACACACACACACACACACACACACACACACACACACACACACACACGCACACACAAATGCACGCACACACACACACACACACACACACACACACACACACACACACACACACACACGCACGCACGCACACACACACACACACACAACACACATACACACACACACACAAACACACGCACACACGCACGCACGCACACACACATATATGCACACAGACTCACTCATAGTGAACACGGACACAGATACACACACACTCACACGAACGCATGAACGCATTCCCACACACACAAACACACACACTGACAGATCTATAGTCGTTTTTGGTGAGAGGTGGTTGATAAATTGGCATAAATATATGTATACACATTTACATGTATTTATCTTTTAAGTTCAAAGGTTCTAAGGTCGAGGTGTATTAGTAAAGTGCATGAGGACCAGTGAATAAGATGGAGGCCAACAGAACAAGTAAATAAACCCAGGATGAATACCAATTTAACATAATAATCTTAATCTTAACACTTGTATCAATAGACCGGGTTGCCTAGCTAATGACACATATTGCTCTAGTGTAGCTTGCTGTCATTCTGGTGGGATCATTCAGGCACTATTGAGCCCTGGAAGTACAACGGCAGACCTGAGACGTCCAGCTGACTCCTGGACAAACAACTATTGAACGGTCACAACAACAGCCTGATTAATCAGTTTTTAAATACACGTCAGTGTATCCAAAGAGCACCATTATCGATTACAAGTTCGAAGGAACTAATTATAACTCAACAAAAATAAAAATCAATGAACAATTCAATATACTTTCTACCATTTAAATGATTGATGGTTAGTTTAAAGGAAAATAAAACTGTAGGCTTAAATAAAGCATACGGCGTGTCAAAGAGGGTCAAATTCTAAAGGAGCGACCGACATCAACAGCTCCATTTCTGCAGGTGAAACACCGGTTATTGTGCTTGTACTTTTTGATTGTCCGGATGTGATGTGTGGCCCTTCTCCACCCAAACCAGGCCAAGGGACCCCACGGTGCTGTCCCAGAGGCACCATTGTCACCGTAGTCCCCCTCTTTAAAAGGGGGTGTGGTTGCATTTCCCGCCACAAGACGGGGCTAGAGCGAAGAGGGAGCTGGACGGTCTCTCAGACGACCCAGCGGTGGTAGTAGTGGTTGAGGAGTAGGGGGAGGAGGCGAGTGTTGTCAGGGGGTGTGTGGGTGGGAGGGGGCAGCCCATAATAACTACCAGACATGAGTCATTCACCGTGGAATACCACAGCGCCCACAGACCTGTCTCTGGCAGACCGGGAGCAGAAATCTGACCCAGCAGAGTTTGTGAATGGGGTAGCAATGAGCTAACCCAGAGGAAATTCAGCCGTGCTGCAGCAGCTTTCAAGCATTTCAGAGCCAAGAGAGAAAAAAAACCTTCAAATTATTTGCTTTAGAGGGTTTTTTCCTTTTTTTTTTTTTTTGGTGTGTGTGGGTTGGTATGTCACGTGTCTGAATGGGGGAAATATGATTTACAGATGAGTTGTTCGCTAATTAGCAAATTAGTTTATGTTCACGTTTCCGTTTAGTTTAATATCTTGTTTTGTTTCACTTTAAATTAAACATGGGCTATGGCAATTCATCAGGAACATTTTCTTTTCTTCCTAACCGACAGCACAAAAACAACATATCACATTGTCAGATGTCATTCAAGCCCTCATCATCATCATTCTTGCATAGACTTCCCCAACGGAGTAAACCATTTAACTTAAACTATACCATATGCTGGATATTCAATTCATTACTCTGCTAGAACACAAATTAAGGTTTTCCATGATAGAGGCCAGACGATCCAACGCGTTAATAATCCCGCTATAGAATTAACATATTTTGCAATTACAGTTCGTAAAAAAAAAAGAAAAGAAAGAAGCTTTATACGGGGAGCGGGACGGTGAGCCATCAGCGCATAAAAACAGCAGGCAGGAAGTGTTTTGCAACAGCGGAAAATCTTCAGGTCCAGTCTGACCACCAGACGGTCACACTTCATCTGGTCTCGGGGCTGCGGTGGACGCATGGATACCTTCCCTACCATAACGGTTGGATATGTTGTCATACATTTCTTCTATTGCTGCCTCTTTTTCCTTCTTGTACCCCCCCGCCCCCCTCCCCCTCCACCCTACAATTCCCTCTTCTGCTGTCATATCTAATTTTCACATACTGTACCTCCAACTTCCCTCAATCCTTCCACCCTAACTCGCCCCTCTTTACGCTTTCTTAACTTTCCCTGCTACACCTCAGACGCTGTCTCTTAGACCCTAACCCCCCCCCCTCTCCCTCTCCCTCCTCGCAGCCCCCTCCCTGTCTTCCTCTCAAACTTATCTTGGCATCCCCTCTCGGTTTCTGGAGCTGACTCGCTCGCCCCCTCAGACATTCGTATACCTTCCTCATGTTACCCCATCTCGCCCGCCCCCCCCCCCCCCCCACACACACACACCCCTTACTCTTTCACTCTGTTTGTGGTCAGCCACACTTAATCTAGCTCCGTCCATCTGTTTCTCTTCATTTGTTAACGCCGGCCTGGTTTCTATTAAGATTACATCAGGCTTTGACCTATTAGTGGGCCGTGATCCTTTTGAAGCCCTGCTGTGGTTCCAGGTTAGGCTTGAATCCCACCACTCTACCTAGTCCCAATCCTATGGATAGTATTGGGGGGGAAACGTATTAATAACAACGGTCCCTAAACTTTTTGTTCAGCCAGGGCTCCAATTGGTTTTCTTTCCCCGTCTCCTGATCCGTGATCATTAAATCATAACAGTATTGTTGTCATGTGGGAGCCCAGTAGACACAGGCCTGGAACCCATTTCAGCTCTCAACCCATAATTTAAGACACTGCTGTAATAATACACCCCCACACCCTTAAATGACAATCTGTAAATTGTAATATATAGTTAATTTCACTTCGCATTGGTGGGATTTGAAACTCATTTTGGTGGTGGACCTTTTAATACACAGTGGTTCAGTTCAAAGTAGCAGTAAAAACTCTTGCTTAACTTTCTTTTAGCTTGTTTGAAATTGAACTGTATTAAAAAGAATGTTTATTGAGTGCATTGTTTTAAACTTCTTAAGGCATAGACATTTATTGCCATTTTCAAAGGAATATTACTCTTGAACTATAACTGCAGCACACATTTACATTTAAAATATTAAGATGATTGTTTTTATTTGTCTTACTTTACTTGCAATACTATTGCTCCCATGTTCTAGTCCTTGAAGGAGACAAATCCATTCCTAACAATCCATGCAGTGTTTTCACCTCTTTTCCTAATCATTCCCAATTCGACCCAAGTTAACGGATACAAGGCTGACGTCAACTTTCCAGCTGGCGACAAAGATACCATTTTTAAGTTCCTGAATTAAAGGCTTCCCTTTTTCCCCCCTCCACATGGATACTTTAGGGTTTGATTGAGAGGTTGAATTGGTACATCATCATTACCTGTGGGGGTGGGGTCAACAAAGGGCTACGAAGCCAATTGACCATGGCGTGATACTTCACTGACATCTATTGGCTGAGTCACCGCATGGAAATATGTGAAAGTCATTGAGATTCATCAAGCTAAGTGGTCACGGTTGACTCCAAGGTCTTGCAACTCACCACTTCTGGTTGCGGGCTGTCCGCCCTGCCAGCAGTTCCCTGTTCTAGTGGAGCTCAGCTGGGACGAGCTCTGCACCACTGGATTCTAGTCAGTGTTCCTCGCCTATGATTACAATGACTCCTATCGCTCTTGTTCTCCAGGCAAATGATATAATCAGACTGACTTTGTCCAGGAATTCTCCCAAGGAATGATTGGGCCGGTTTGCTGAAGCCATTTTCCTTCCGGTTACTGATATCAATAGTTGGAAGGCTGGAAGGTTGCAGGCGCTTGACAACAAGCATTATATCAGGATAATACTCGATATGATATCAGGTATTACATTAGGATACCATTCGAGTCGCTCTTGCATTGTGCCCCAGCAGCAGCAACCATTTGTTGTGTCTTGCTGTCCGTTTTATGTTACGTAGCATCAGTACAGTTGGCCTGGCCCTCTGGACCCCTGAGACACCAACCCATTCGCTGTTGGGTTGGTGTTTCAGTCATACGTTGGCGGTGCATGTATTTGTGCGCCCTGGATCATGTCAACCGTAACGTTAAGTCCCCCCTCAGTATCGGCATGGGGCACTGCGGCCGGGGGAAGGCTGAGGGAAGCACAACCAGTTTGGTGCAATACAAAACGGCAATGTGGTTAAAATAATTTTTCGAATTGAAAGAATGTTTCTAACGCAAACAAAGGCAAACACAAACAAAATGGTGCTTCTTCTCCAGGGCATCACAGTTCCCAGCTGTCAATCAACACTTTTCAACTTTTGTGGCGAGGAGGTCTTTCTGGGTTTTGTCACTGAAAATCCTTAATTCCACCTATCGTGCCGACTGAGCATGCAATGGATGAGACAGAATGAAATATTGTCAAGTTCTTCACAAGCTTTCTCTGTGTGACAAATTAATTTGGTGTATCTAAAGTTTGTTTCACTATTGCAGAGAAATGGGGGAGAGCATCATTTCCGGTAAAAGGTGATTTCCTGTAAAGTTAATGCAAGCGGCTGTTCGGTTCAAACAAACGACTTGCATTTAGGAATCCCCAGATATTTAGAACAGCAGGCAAGATATTCGATCATCTGGTATCGCAAGACTACCCTGACTGATCTTGCACAAAGGCCTCCCAACTAGCAGAACATCAGCTCTGCTCCTTTACACCTCCAGGCCCCCTCTGCTCTCCTCTCCTCTCCTCTCCTCTCTTTTCCTCT
>OLKM01000628.1:153075-185575 GCA_900291075.1 Melanogrammus aeglefinus | reverse complement strand
GAATCGTTTGCAATCAGCTGAATACGTAACACAATCTCCCCTGGGTCCCCAGCTACATAGGGGGGAGCTACTCCAGCTGTTCAGTCCAGATCAAGGCTGTTAGGCTGAGTGACGCGGGACAGTACCACTTCAGGTTTGAGACGGACCAGCCCAATGGGAGATGGACCTCCCCTGACACAGTGTCCCTCACCGTCACAGGTTGGCCTCAGGTTCATCACAGAGACACTCCATGTTAAAGGTGCAGTCGCTGGAGAGATGAAAAGAGTGGGAAAGTGTACCATTTTGAAAAACCTTCCCTCCCCTCTGTTCCATTCTTCCATATGTTTCGCGGCCATTGAGAAGTTTTGCATTACACACACCTGTGAGTGAAAGGCAGGAGAGATATGTCAAACCAATCATGGATTGGTCTCGGATTGGCCTATGATCGAAAATGGGCTCATACAGAGGGGGGCGCAGTCATCTCTGAACAGATACTCTCTCAGCGCATTTCCCTCCCTGATGGATGACTGTGCCATTAACAATCACGCCCGCGTTAAGGCTCTTGAATTGAACTCACATTGAACTTGCCTTCAAAATGAAAGCAAGTGCTCTTTCTTGTTGTCCATGTGCTATGGTGTCTTGCGATGGCACATTTTGTTTTTGCTATAAAGGAGCTGAGATCACTTTTAGGTCTGCACGTTCAGAGTCTAAACGTCTCTGTGAACAAGTGTTGTGTAATTGTATTTGTAGGCTATAAAAGAGTATCTCGACATTTCAAATTAAATCCCGATTATTTCCATTCAGTTCATGAAGTGTTTGCGTTCCAGACCTGCAAGTACAAGTGCACCCGGTCAGACACGGCCACATGTTTGCGTTGGGAGACACCGTGTTCCTGGGCTGTCAGGCCAGTGGATGTGCTGCCTCCGGCCGGAGCCTGGCTCTGTACAGGTGTGTGACAACTTTTGCATTCTGTCACTGTAGGTGTTCAGCTGTAAACCTGACCGTTAAGAGATCACGGCTTCCCGAATAGAAATCCCGATTCCTCCCCGGAGCGTAACCCTGTAACGTTTCCTCGGCAACCAAATCCGAATTCGACGTTATTTGGCCCGTAAACACCAGGTCTCTCGGGAAGTTTCCTGTTTCCTCCTCATTGTTATTCTATTTACTATGAGATTTAAATTTACATGTAGGGCTTTTAGCAGAAGCTTTTAGCAGAAGCTTTTATCCAAAGCGACTTACAATAATTACTTTGTCAGACAAAGATAATCAATATACCGCTGTCGGTAAAGTAAGGATGTTCATGGTACCAATTACTCTTTGTGTATGAATGTGTTTTTAAGTGTGCGCGCATGTGTCTCACATGTTACCAGAACCTTCTACACTAGTGTTCATATGATGATGTTGTCCTCAGGAACGGGCTGAACCTGGGACCTTATGAGAAGTGGATGATCATCAACCGCTTCGAGCAGCAGCACGCCGGGACCTACACCTGTCGACCGATCCCTCCGCAGAATGTACAGTCCCCACCCCTGACTTTGGCTCTGGGACGTGAGTGGTCCTCCATGGCCTGATTACGTCATTCAGTATATACATGATTTACGCATGTAACTTTTGGTTGAATATGGGGTTTCCATTAATCTCTTCTAAACAGACAAGACCAGGAACAGTTGCCAGATCTCACATAAAGTCCCAAATGAATGTCTGCTTCGCTTCTGTTTTCCTACATGCGTCTCCTTTAACGCTATTGCTGCTCAAAAGCATAGACGTACGGATGTCCAATCGAAGAATAAAACCGAGACACACAGCTTCCATCAACACCTCACTGCGCACGTCACTCTTGCCCAACAAGCAGCATTTAGTCGACGTCCATGTCTCTGTGTGTTTTCATCACGAGCGAATCACACCGTAAAGCCCAGCTCTCTCTCCCCCCCCCCCCCCCCCCCCCCGCCAGATGGACCCCGGACCACTGTCATCACGGTGTCCCCGGTGGGAGAGCTGTCAGCGGGGGGGTCGGCCACCCTCTCCTGCAGCAGTGACGCCGCCCCCCCGGTCGAGAGCTTCGCCTGGTTCAAAGGTAGCAGTCCTTGCTTTGTGTTTTAATGTTAACACAACAGGCGTGTAATGGGTCATTATGGTGAACGGAGCCAGATGACGCTCATGGGGTCAAAGAGAGGACACTATGCTACGCTGCACGTTATCAGAAGCTTATAGTGCCGATATGACTGAAGACCAGGAATATAAGATCTAGATACAGTGGAAAACCAGGAGGCAAGGGGTTCAAATTAACTCAAAAGAGAGTTTTACCTAAAAAAAAAAAAAAAGGGCACGATAACAACTAGAATTCACATTTCCAGAAATACGCCATACAACTAGTGGTCCTTGGATTCAAATGTCCCTATATCACCTTTCACAGTGCCCTTCACATCTAGTGATGTGAAAAAAAAAATGATTTTTATAAAATCAAAAGCATTTTATATTCATACATATTGCATGTATGCGTGTCAAAATAAAAGATCTAGACTGGATGTTTAAAAAGATGACGTGCATTCCCTTAATGGCCAATGCAGAAGATGATGTTGATATTCTTCATTTTGAGAGGCAAGGACCTTTATATAGAGATGATTACGAACGTGTTACACATGTTTTGTCACGTTACGTTGTGTGTGTGTGTTTATTCCCAGATATGGAAAGTGACAGCATCCCAGCTAGTTTCAGACCCCAGCTGCACCTGATAGGGCTGACGTTCAAAGATCAAGGACAGTACTTCTGCGTGGCTCGGAACTCGCTGGGCACTGACCGATCCCAGCCCATGCTACTGAACATCACATGTAGGTTTCTCAAAACACAACAACAACAATCTGGTCCTTGAATCAACATTTTGGAATATAATCTGGGAATGATGTCATTGGATGAGGAGCAAAACATTTGGTGAATCTGTGTAGAATTAGAATTGGGTTTGTCGTGCATTGCAAGACGGTAGGTGAAGTTTTAAGTAGAACCAATCCTAGTAGGTGTGATAGATTTCGAGATTCTTGCGGTGGTAATATAATGCGTCCGAGCAATGTTGGAAATATTGCTAAGCTGTGATCTGATGCAAAGCAGATATCTCAGCGGCGATAAGACCTTAAAGACCTTACCGTCATTATGCATGTCACCAAGTGACTTTTTTAGTATCCACTGAACTGCAAAGGATTTGCACCAGTTTGCATTTGGTTTATTTGAGTTTATTGTGTTACATTTTTTTGGAATGGTTTTACTGATATTACGTAATGGATAAAAGGACATTTTAAATTATTATTTATTTCAGCATTTCATTCATTCCACACAATTTCCCCTTTCCAATTACCTTTCTTATTATAGGACAAACAAACTCCAAAATGTTGGTTAAACGCAGGTTTTTACAATAAATTGTTCTGATAGGCTGATCAGAACTAACATGTGAAAGAAGTGCTATCAAATAACTTGCTACAAAAAAATATCTTCCAATCAGAAACTGCAATGGAATTGTCCTGTTTTCTGTCCCTTTTTAAGGTTTGATTGAAAGTGTATGCTCACACTTTAGGCAGGAATAGGGATAGGCTAAATAGGGAACCTTTCTTTGTGTAATCTTGCTAATCTTCATCTGTGATGTTTCTGTCTGTCTTCCTGCCTTCCTGTCTAGACTCCCCCCAAAACACTCGGGTAGTAGTGAGTCCTCGGGGCGACATCAGAGAAGGCTACCATGTTAACCTCAGCTGCGTGAGCCAAGCCAACCCACCTGTCAACAGGTATCTGTCTCTGTGTCTGTCTGACTACTAATCACTACAAATAGACATTTCACACAATGTCAGCAAATATTTTAAACAGCACGATAAGTCCGTTTTTTCTTTTATACTTTAGTGAATGATGAAACACCACTCAGAAATGGACTTTTTCCATTGCCTTAGGTGACCTATCCGGATTAACTTTAGAATGCTTAATCATCCTCTGACCACAGGTTTGCGTGGCATCGTATCCTTGGTGACAAGGTGTGGGCCAAAGGAACGCACCAGAACATGTCTTTCCCATCGGTGCGCTCTCACAGTGCCGGTCAGTACTACTGCACGACATGGAACCACCTGGGCCACCAAACCTCCCCGGTCGCTACTCTCTCTGTACTGTGTGAGTACAGCTCACTGGGTCCATATGCATGGGCAGGTGTGTGTGTGTATGTGTGTGTGTGTGTGTGTGTGTGTGTGTGTGTGTGTGTGTGTGTGTGTGTGTGTGTGTGTGTGTGTGTGTGTGTGTGTGTGTGTGTGTGTGTGTGTGTGTGTGTGTGTGTGTGTATGTGTGTATGTGTGTATGTGTGAATGTGTGTGTATGGGTGTTTGAGGTGTGGTTTATTTGTTTAAACAAACGATGACACATAACAAGGAAGTTACCCAAAAACACAGGGACAAGACAGGCATGATATCATTTGTCCTATGACTTGTGTGCCCTGTGGACACTTTTTCTCTTTGATGATAGAAAAATAAACAAACTGAAACTGAAACTGAAACTCCTTTTCTCGCCATTCTCTCTCCGTAGATCCTCCTAAGAACACGTCGGTCCTGGCCCGTCCCGCTAGCGTGGTGGACGCCGGTCGCCCGCTGACGCTGACGTGTAGCAGTCAGGCCAACCCGGTGGTGGACAACTTCACCTGGCACCGGCTCCCACTGGACGGCGCCCCCAGGCGAGGTTTGCAATTGTGATATTACAAATAATTGTGTTCATGTTTCTTCCCACACTATTTATGTAGGGTTTGAATAATGAGAAGTTTAGGATTATCATCGTTGAACATTAACCACCATGATGGTATGTACCCCCCTCCACCCCCCTAGTGTGGGGAGTCAGGACGGGCCCCTCCTACACCTTCTCCGAGGTGGGTCCGGGGGAGAGCGGACAGTACTACTGCGAGGCCCGCAACCGCATCGGCGCCCACAGCTCTCCGTTGATCACGGTCCGGGTGAGAGGTGGGTTCGGATTGGCAGCCTTAAAGCGAGGACATGCTTTCCGCGTTCCGCATCCGCACGGACACGCACCCACGCACACAGGGACACGCACACAGAGGCACGCACACAGGGGCACGCACACAGAGGCACGCACACAGGGGCACGCACACAGGGACACGCACACAGAGGCACGCACACAGGGGCACGCACCCACGCACACACACCCACGCACACAGGGGCACGCACACACAGGCACGCACACAGAGGCACGCACACGGTTCCATTCACACTACAATGGCGCGTCCACGTTGGCCTGGGGTTCCATGCGTTCAAACGGTCCCGATCCACACTCCATTCCAGTTGGGGGTGGTAATGCACCATAACGATAACGTCAGCCATCTGCCACACAAATCAAGGAGAAGAGTTCAATGCCCTTTTAATATCATCAATTTAGAAATGACTTATATTTGGGGGGACCACTCCCCCCCCCCCCCCCCCCCCCCAATAATTGTCTCTCTCCAAATGTGAACCTTGGCAGCCCTGGTTATAACATATTAGGGACATGTTGTTACAAGTTATCGCGTTGTTTATTATATGTGTAATAACATTGTAACAAGGAACACTTATTGTATGAAATTAGCAAATGAAGCCCTTTGCGTCTGCAACTGTGATTAAGTGCTATACAAATTGAATTGCCTCGACTTGACTTACTAAGTATTACCCAGCTCTATAAACATGACCTCAGAATACAGATGATGTAACATTTATGAATAAGAAACACGGCACGACGAAAGCTCCTGTCCTCTCCAGGCCGCAGCACGCCAGCAGATATACCGCATGGTAGATTATCTCATAATGTTGTTCTGTGAGTCAGGGTGACTCAAATCTCTTTCCCGCTATGAGCATCGACGCGAGGGTTAATGGGGTGTTGTGGAAAATTACAGCAAAGTCTAGACGGATGATCTGAGGCAATGCAGCAGCAGATTAAGGACATGGAAGCCCAAGAAAGTGTGGTCTAGACGTCTGAATAACGACGTGCGAATGGCCTGGATTTATTTTCACTGCTGATCGCTTGATTCACTTACTGCTATCTCACCTTTTCACACTGTTGGCAACCAAAAGAGAAGCTGGTCATTCATTATTCCTTAACCTCATTTATTCCTTATTGTGTGTTATTTTGGGATAATTTTCACGACTACTCGAAAGACGACAAACCCTCTCAGAGAAGCGAATGAGACACATGCATGGGCGCAGACACACACACACCCACACACACACACACGCGCGCGCAGCACACACACACAGCACACACCCTCCTAATGCACACACACACACACACACACACACACACACACACACACACACACACACACACACACACACACACACACACACACACACACACACACACACACACACACACGCGCGCGCGCGCGAGCGCACCCTCCTAATGCACACACACACACACACACACACACACACACACACACACACACACAAACACTCACACACACGCACACACACACACAGCATAAACGAGGTACATGTATAATGAACTACGGGTCGGGGTTAGGGTTAGGGTTACCACACCTGTGCCTGTCTGTTTGGTCTGCAGGACGTCTAAAGGTGATCGCCCTAGCTTCTGCCGTGGGTGTGTCTGCAGCACTCATCACACTGACGGTGGCCATAATGATCAGGTATTATCTATCTATCCATATCTATATAATGATCAGGTATATCTATCTCTATATCGATATAATGATCAGGTATATCTATCTCTATATCGATATAATGATCAGGTATATCTATCTCTATATCGATATAATGATCAGGTATATTTATCTCTATAATGATCAGGTATACAGTATCTATCTCTATATCTAAACTTAGCATAAAAAGTAAGGAAATTTGTGTGGTACATTATTTCTCTTTGGTAACAATGCTTTTTGGCAATAAATCTTATACTGTTGGAAAGCCTGTTTAGTTCCCTTTTAATTGGTGCCCCATTTGTAAGGAACATGCACCTGTGGGATGAGCAGCAGAGCTGAGTATGTGGGTTGTGCCCATGAAAAATTTGCCAAATCTTTTCTGCCATTGCCATTGCTATTGACAGGTGCCTGATTGGCACCTGATTGGGCAACTTCAAGCTGGTGTTCCGCAAAACCAAGTTGCGGCATTATTTGGAGTGAGGCCTAGTACCCTCTCCAATCTGAAGGCCAAGTTCAATAAAACGGGGGGATGTCAAAGACAGGCCGCAAAGTGGGCGTCCCAAGAAGACGACACCCCAGGAAGACCGTTTCATCACCCTGTCAGCTCTCAGTCTTCTACAGATTTGCAGTCAAGGTTTGCAGGATGATATGGCCGACGGCTCTCTGCCCAAACAATTCGGAGAAGACTACACACAGCCAATCTCTGGTCTCATAGGGCTGCCAGGAGTCCTGCCATGACTGGAACCTGAACATGTGAGGAACGTTATGTTCAGTGATGAGTCCAGATTCTGCCTATGGCAGTTGGATCGCAGGGTCAAAGTGTGGAGAAGGCGCGGAAGAATGCTATGCTGATTGCTGCACCGATAGAATAACATCTTTTGGTGGAGGCAGTGTGATGGTGTGGGGTGGCATCTCCCTCACTGGAAAAACGAGGCTTGTCATCATTTGAGGCAATCTCAATGCAGAAAGATGTAGAGATGAGATTCTGCAACCAGTGGCAATCCCATATCTCTCCACAGTCTGGGACCAAACTCTATCCTCCAAGATGACAACGCTCGCCCCCACAGGGCGGGGTTTATCAGAGACTACCTCCAGAATGTGGGAGTGGACAGGATGTAATGGCCTGCTAACAGTCCTGACCTCAACCCCATTGAAAACTTGTGGGATCAGCTTGGGTGTGCTGTTCGTACCAGAGGGACCAACACAACCACGTTGGCTGACTTGCGACAAATGCTGGTTGAAGAATGGGATGCCATCCCACAGCAGTGTGTGACCAGCATTAGGAGGAGGTGCCAGGCTGTTGTGGCTGTGTATGGTTCTTCCGCACACTACTGAGGCTCCTGTTTGTGAAATGAATGAATTGTTTAATTGCAAATATGTCTTGTTTCTTCAAACTTCAATCATCCAATCCACCAAACACCAAACGAGTCAATGGCAGAATAAGCTGTTTGGCATTGGCAGAGAAGATTTGGCACATTTTTCATGGGCACAACGCACATACTCAGCTCTGCTGCTCATCCCACAAGTGCATCTTCCTTACAAATGGGGCACCAATTAAAAGGGAACTATAAAAGGCTTTCCAACGGTATAAGACTTATTGCCAAAAAGCATTGTTACCACAGAGAAATAATCAACCAAACAAAAATGTCCTTACTTTTTGTGCTAAGTTTGTGTGTGTACATCTAATATTACATAATTCAATCTTTTTCTATATGTTTTTATGCGATACGGAGACAGCTAGCGACCAGTTATTATAAATATAAATTAATGACTTGTGTATCTTTGATTTCTTCCTAGCAAGAACATGCACAGGGTAGACTTGGAGCTCGTAGAGAGCATTCAGAAGGTATGGGGATTGCCTGATTCTCTAACATACTGAATAATATCGCTGATCCAATGGCTGTCATTGAGACATCGCGTTCTGGTCTCTGTGTGTCTGTGTGTCTGTGTGTCTGTGTGTCTGTGTGTCTGTGTGTCTGTGTGTCTGTCTGTCTGTCTGTCTGTCTGTCTGTCTGTCTGTCTGTCTGTCTGTCTGTCTGTCTGTCTGTCTGTGGCCCAGCGCCCATCAGTCACAGACCAGACTGTGTTCTATGAGTCAGCCGCCCAGCAGACAGTTCCCTTGAGAACCGACAAGATGTCTGATATCCCGGTACACACACACGCACACACACACGCGCACACACAGCTGTTCTTATGACTATACTATGTGTGCTTTGATTATTTTATTTAATAATCTGTGTGTGTGTGTGTGTGTGTGTGTGTGTGTGTTTAGGAGGAGGAGTCAGAAGAGGAGGTGAGGGATAGCTCCCACCCTGCTATTGTCCCACTGAAGGACGCTCCACCAATCACAGAGCAGGCAAACGTCCCGAGTCCCGCCCCCAACTACATCACCGTCCACTACTCCAGAGTACCCAGGTAAACTGGATTTAGGGTTAGGGCTAGGGCTAGGGTTAGGGTTATGGACCTAGTCCGAAATCTACATTCATCTTCACCCATTCATCGAGATGAAATTCAAAATAGTAACAATTTACTTACCATTAATGGATTTTACAGACCAATGTGTGCGCTTACAGTCAATCAACAACAAGTCTACCGCCTACTAACTGCGAGGAGCTCAATCTTAGACATTTAACCATCCTTAATCATTTGAAATATGTTCTGACAAGCTGAGGTGCTATACTATTTACATTGTTATTATTATTGTTACTAGTATCCCTCCAACTCGGGGACTCATTCTGCTTTGTGCTCTTTGGGTGGTAAAGTGTGGACCAGGTGAAAGTCCCCAAGCTGCCTCAGGGTAGAAGCAAAGAACCAAAGGATTCTTCTAACGTTGTTTACAACCTACTGTCGCAGCAACGCCGCTAGACACAGCAGTCAGAGGAACCAATCCAAGGTAGCTCTCTCGGTGCCCCGTTTTTGATTCAATCCACTCTTTTAACTTGTGTTCATCCATTCATTCATTCATCATTCTTCCATTTAAAAGTGTGACATGATGTTGTTTACCTATATGTTTAGCATTACTATCGAACCAGACGAAAAAGGAAGGTCTGATATGATGGTTATACTTTTGACACCACATGATAGTCAAATATAAATATAAAGTGTTTTCACTCACTCTCTCTCTCTTCCCACTTTTGATTTCCTTGCAGGATAACTCATCACCTGTCCTCTGATAACACATAATTCACTCCCATTTTCCCAAGACCAGAGAGGATTGTGGGATACAAAATATAACATTATATGTGAAGGCTTTCCTAACTTAGCTGAAGCATATTGAACTTCAAACACGATACCCCAGCCTTTATTGGACCATGTGGTCAACGTAGGGCGTTCTGTCTCTAAAAGATAATTTATGTTACTACGCTTTTGTCTTCTGTCTTTAAACCTTTATGCTGAAGTGAAAAAAGTATTTAAAATACATGTTCAAGAAACAAACAGCATCCTATGTGTTTTTGCTAGCACTCCTTCAGAGGGAAAACAGATGACAACAACTAATTTGCATAATTTATGTCTTTGTTCGACTTTGGTATGCAATTCAAAAATTAATGTTGGTATTACTGAATTTGCTTGATTGATGAAACGGTGATAACAGTCATTTAAGTTGACATTTTCTGTCTTTAACGGTAAAAATGACAAAACATGATAAATGAGAAACCATCAATTTGCTTCACCGATCAATGTGTTGATCAATATTTAAATCAATTAAAAATCTTTTTGCTTGGTTTGTTATTATCTTTCGACATGGACAAAAATAAACACAGACCAAAATGATTGCTAGTGAGCTGTAGGCTAGCCTAGATAGCTCAATATTTAGTAGGTAAACAGCTTCGTTTGCATATAATCCGATATCAAGATTTATTTAGATTTTCACCAACCGTACTCAAGTCCACTTCAATACCGTGGCCTGAGCACACTTCAGAGAGGTGTGCTCAGGCCACGGTACAGAGGCTAATGAGCCAACACGCGCATACGCACGGCTACACAACCTGAGCTGGATGACGTATTATAGTCCATGCGACACTTCTTTCCCATTAAACAATAGTGGTGCGATAGTGAAGTTGGCTGTGTCTCGGGGACGCATCCTTCGAAGGACGCGGTCTATGAAGGTGTGGCTCTCAAAGGCCATGAGGCCGGACCAAAGGTCGAACAAACGTTTTTAAATGAGACGGTCTGCCCTACGGAGTATTTCAAGTTTGCGTAACAAGCCGTTAACAACCTTTACCTTGCGTGACGACGCGCCGCTTCTGTCACCTAGCAACCCTGACAGCTGCGGTTCAAACCGGATGGCGGAGGAGAAATATGGAGCCGTTATATAATAATTATATACAATATAACGTTAATTAGTTTAACTTTATATGGCTCGTGTAAATGTCATTTTACTTAGTCTCAACTTTATTTTAATATAAAAAAATGTTTTGACATAGTTTTGTCATTAAACATGTAATTTGCTGCAAATGCTGCTTCCGCTCTCTCCAACGCCATTTCTGAAAATAATCCAGCGCGCAATGAATCTTGGGAGACGTTGGGCCGTGAAGGACCCAGCCGGTGCACCCTTCAAATCCAGGAAAAGAAGGCTGCATTTGTCGGCCGCATTTGAAGGAGCCTTTGAAATGGGCCAGGCTGGACACGTCGCAGGCAGTGACACAAACGGTCTTCGAATGCAGCCTTCGAAGGATGCGTCCCCTGAATTGAGACACAGCCGTTGAGTTGTTGATCAATAATACCCCGTTCGTTACGGCGCAGGCTTCCTTGGTTCACTTGAGAAGGGTCCCCTGTAGAATAATTTGCACAACCCCGAATGTTTTTATTTTTTTATGAATGAAGACACCAAGAATAAGTTCACGTCTGAGTGTAGGCTACAAACACGACTAACTATTTACAAGTGCAAAAACGCCAACATATTCTTTATTTTGCTGACCACTTGTTTTTTATCCAGACGAAAGCCTGGTTAGGACAGTTCCTCTGCGTCTCTCTCGTAGATCGCACCATATATCAGCGTCTTTGTTTAATACGACTGCATTACCTTCTCTCACATGATCAGCAGCTCGTGTATTTCACTTTCTCTCAAGTTAAAAACTGCATGATGATATCCCTGGAAACGCGTTTACAAGAGAATGAAACCCAATAAACCATCAATGTGTGAAGGGTCTGGGAAGGGTAAATTGGGTTTCTCGCTCAAGTAGGCAATTTACCTCGGGGAGTGTAAACGTGCGGACCGTACCGCGAAAGAGGCATGCATAAAACAGACTTTGGCAGTGTAAAAACACTTGAGCACGGTACAGGTGTAAAAAGGACTTGGGCACGGTTCAGATGGCCTAGTGTGAGTGCGCCCTGTGACGACTCGATTGTCCTTTCCATATCACAGGGCGGCAGCGCCGCTTTGTGGATTAACAGGGCTACAACACCCCCGCGGCCGATTGAGATTAGCGTCAAAGAGACCACATAAACGCCTGTCATATAATAACTGCATCTAAAGGTACATAATAACATAATAATAGACATATAAAGAGCGAGATTAAATCATGTGAAAGCAAGTATGTTGGTGAACAAGGTGCTGATAAGAAGAAGTAAGAGCCAAATCCTCCACCTAAGACACCAAAATGTCCAGAGCCACATACAAACATCAATGTTAAATGAGTGGAGATATAATCATTTTAGGGAAGTGGATTTTTTTATGTTTCCCCATGCCTGTAAAAAAGGTAAGATTTGCTTAATGTGTGACATCATTTCCTCTGGTTTCCCTGAAGTAGGACATTTTGTAGGCTAGTTTCAATACCGGGTGGTTTAAGAAAATGACTCGCACAATTCTAGGGATTTTACTTATCATTGAAGGTATGGTCCAACTTTTTTAAATGATTTGTTGATGGGCTCAGCCTTAGTTTGTTAAAATGTATTTAGGGTTTCTCTGTGCGGCATCTGCTCATAACGTTCATTTTCTGACTTAAATTCTGTCTGATATTCTTATTGGTGACCAAAGGAATTACATTTAGAATGGTTATTACATCATTTATACAAGGTGCTTGGTTACTTTCTTCAGTAATTTAAAATAAAACCTCATCTTGCCTTGTGTTTTTCTCCTCCCTATAAAAGGCATGTGGAGCAGCGAGTACGCTGTTGTGTACCAAAGTCAGTGCGCTTTTAGAGGGACATCAGTAACAATACGATGCTCTTATAGCTATCCACGCGGTCATGGGGTCCCTTTGGTCACCTGGTTCAAAGGAGAGCCAAAACCTGGCGGGTGGACTGGATATACCTTCTTCCACTCCGCCTCAATGAAAAGACATTTTCAATACCAGGGTGACAGATCTGGTTCGTGCACATTGAGGATCAACAGGCTACTTGACTCTGACCAAGCAGGGTACTTTGTTGTATTAAGACAGAATGTTGTGATGAGTTCACTTCACCACATATTACTTTGACCGTTCAAGGTAGGCTACATACTGCTTGCTGTTGGTATTTTATAAATGGAATTTTATTATATGTTGATTTTGTTAAATAGCAGGCCTGCACCTTCTCTTTCTTCACTAGACCCAGGGATCACTGCCGTTGTACCGACCGTTGTTAAAGAGAGGGACATGGTGAGTCTGATTTGTAAGACAACATGTAATAGCTATCCCCCAGCCAACGCAGTAGTGTGGTCACGAGATGGAAAAGCAGTGGCAAGTCCAACGTTCCGGGCCGGGCTGGACGATGCAGGGAGGTACCAGTGTGCCTGGGAGGGACTGCAGTCCAACACAGTAACCCTCGATGTTCAATGTGAGTTGATGAGGATCCCTATACATACAGAAGGTCTTTGTGTAAGGGACGATTTCTTCATGATTGCATTGAAGGTGAAAAATATATTTGTTTAATTTATCCAATGCTTTTATCCAAAGAAATGTCCAGATGTCATGATTGTGGCAAAACAAAAACTTACTTATCAATGATGACTTTAAGATGCCACTTTTAATTTGAAACCTATGATTGGGGGTTTTCCTGACCAGACCTTCCACGGAACACAACGGTGAGAGTCGAACCCCAAGGAGAAGTGTTGAAAGGCAATAGCGTGAATCTGACCTGCAGCAGTGCTGCCAACCCACCCGTACACAACTACACCTGGTGGTGGTACAGTGGTACTGCACCACCCCCCGCCAGCTCCATGCTGGTCCCCATCGGAACGGGACAGGTGTTGCACCTGGCCCCTCTGGAGACCTCACATACAGGATATTACCTCTGCCAGGCCACGAATACTCTGGGGGAGAGCAACTCCTCTGCACTGAAGATTGAGGGAACCACACCAGGTCTGTATGTTTATATGGAGAGAGAGAGAGAGAGAGAGAGAGAGAGAGAGAGAGAGAGAGAGAGAGAGAGAGAGAGAGAGAGAGAGAGAGAGAGAGAGAGAGAGGAGAGAGAGAGAGAGAGAGAGAGAGAGAGAGAGAGAGAGAGAGAGAGAGAGAGAGAGAGAGGTCCTTCCAATAGAGGGACATCTGATTCCGTGTAGACGACCAACCCTCACCAAAGTAGGCAGATAACATTGCGCACACTAAAATAAACATTGTGTAGCATTATGCATGATTGACAATATTAAATCCTATCAACTGCTAGATTAAGTTGGTGGTCTGCCCCTTAACGAGCCCCTGGCCCATAATCCCACCCTACCAATGACTACCCTTGCTTACCATTGTTAATTTCTAACTATCTTTCTCCAGGCAGAGAACCTGTGTTCATCTTATCTGGAGTAGGAGTCACAGTCTTCGTTGCCCTCACTGTGCTGGTTTGCCTTTGTTCACGGTGAGTCAAGGAGACGAAAGAAGAAAGAATAAACAGTTAATAGTGAGATTGAAGGAACAGAATAGTAGACAGGCTAAACGCTGCTTATTACAATGGTGGCTACTGGGTAGGGCTGAGGGAAAGGACTGGGCAGGTAGACAAATGCAACTCCAATAACGTGTTATAGCATCACTGGTGGTGGTAGTACTGCAGCCCAATGTGCAATAGTCCCCTTGCCCTTTATTTAACTGCATCTAAATTAAAACGATTTCTCAGAGGCATTTTATATTTTCATGACATGCTGAAACCACCTTTCAGTAAATATTCTGTGTGGATTACTGCGTTGTCTTTTTCTCAACATTTGAACAGGAAACAAAAGACCAAGGAAAACCAACACGTGAGTGCATATCAAGTGTAACGTTTTCTTTGTAGACCCAAAAATCACACTTTATCTTATTAATCTAAGTCTGGGGCTTTTCACCTTCTTTCACTTTATTGTTGTTTTAATAATTCTTCTTGTAATCATGTTGCTGAAGGCAGGGATCTGTAAGAGAGTAATTTACTAATACCACCGAACACCACCCCGGCCAAGTGTCTGTTAAGGTTTGAAATGAACACTCTGTAGCCTGGCCACTCTGTTAATTCACTTCCCTCTCTTCATCCACTCACCCAATTCTGTTTCTCTTTGGTAGACTACCTCTGTTACAAAACAGGAAAAAAGCCGTTTTTTTAAATGACAGGATGCAAATAACACACACTGTGAAACAAACATTTGATAGATTGAGACATTTCCCCTACACAGAGCGTGGCTACCAGAAGACCCAGTGGGAGGAGCCTCAACTCTTCAACCCATCCCAACCCAGACTCCATGTATGCCAACGTACACATCTCTTCATTACCCAATCAGTCACTGACTCCTTCCCAGGTTCTCTATGACGTCCACACGCATGACTCAGGACAGGTAATTCTATTCTCTTCTCCAATACTATAAACAACTCAACTTCATTGTTCTTTTTCACTCTCACTCTATAGACCCTTTTCAAAGAGGCAGCCCAAGTTTTAAATCATAACACAAACTACTTTTATGTACCAGGGCAAAGGTAGTAGACTTATCTTCACTAGGGCAGCCTGTGATCATTAGTGTTATGAGTGACACCTGTTTGTCATGAGATGACACCTCTGTAAAAAGGGTATATTCTGCCTTCGCTGCCCTCCACAGATATCTAAAGACATCTGATCTTCTATTTTCCTCAGGATGGGGAAATTGCCTATTCCACCCTAGGCAATTTTGGTGGAACCAGACCTGTAAATCCCGGAGACCCAAAGCAGCAGCCATTCCAGTGAGTTGACCATAATGGTTCTATGTCCTTGGTACAGTGATACGAGTCTGTTGGTTCATTGCCCTGTCTCTTGTTCTCCCTCAGACCAACAGAAGCCGGGGATGCAGAAGGACACTCTGTGATCTACAGCTCAGTGGCTAAAGCAACATGAGGATTCGAAGGCCTTGATTGGAGGCCTCTGCATGCTTTTGGTTTAACATTTGTGTGTTTTAGCAATAGTCTTTTGTTTGTGTTATGATGGGAATCTACTGAATTTAACCCTTGATTGAAGAATCGTCGATGGTTTGCATTTTTTTTATCGATTAAAGAGTGGTGGATTGGCTGAATGGGTCAAACACATGAGTTCCACCATGGAGACCAGGGTTAAGGTCCTGTATTATTTTTAGACTAAGGTGACTTATTAATTGAAAACTACTTGGTTAGGTTTAAGCAACACAACAACTTGGTTAGGATTAAGCAACAAAAAAAATTGTTAGGTTTAGGCAACACAACTACCATGTAAACATAACTACTTGGTTATGTTTACATGGTGAGGGTTAGGCATGACGAATTCTGCCAGAAAAGGCCGTCCAACTTCTCCCATGTAAGGAGACCACGATCTAACCCAGTCTAACTCAGTTACAGTAGACATAGTATTCATGAATTTCACAGCTTCAAAATCATTCCCATGATTTCACCATTAGGATTTGTTTATGTATGTGAAACAGTAGTAGGTTGTGCATAACTTCTCCCTTTTAAAGTGAAAACACAACCAGAACACTTAAAAATGAAGGCAGTTATTACCCTACTCAACGTAACATATTGAAAATCAATGATGAATAAAAACTCAGTAACAACATTCTGCTTCAAGAATAAAACTAATTGTGAACATCATAGTTGTTTTTAATCAAACACATTAGGGGACCGTATCGGAACATCATTGCACAACGACATATTGGAATGTAAAAAATTCATAGTCCAAAATGATTATTGCTGCACTTCTTTAACCTGTGTTTCATAAAAAGGTCATTACAATCAGCCTTATAAACTGTTGCTCCTCTTCTGATATTGTGTGTTATCACAAATAAATACTTAAAAAGAATGACCTCCCTCCATGAGTCCTTTGCTAAAAAATCTCAAATCGTCGACCATCGATCAAAGCAATTCGGAATTACCCTCAATACACAAAACGAAGATTTAACGAGCTCATCACCATAGTGCTACAGTGGCTCCTGCTTCTGTGTTCTGCACCGTAAAGTAGAATCCTTTCAGCAGACAATCCACGCTTTACTACACATTAGTTAGAAGACAAGTTAGAAAATATTCCATATCTGATATGTTTAATACGTATTGCAATATTTATTCCAACATAGATGTGATATTGTTCGCTCAAGATGCGGTTTACTTACTTACTTACTGCCCTTTATGCCTACTGGCATGTAGGGCAGCAACAAAGGATCTCCACTCCTGTCTGTTTTGGGCGAGCTTTTGGATTGAACTCCAGGTCTGCTTCATGGCTTTCAGTTCTTTCTCCACTGTTCGACGCCAGGTTTCTCTGGGTCGTCCTCTCTTTCGCTTGCCTTCGGGTGTCCAGTGTAGGGCGGTTTTTGTAATGTCATCCTGTTCTTTTCGCATGATGTGTCCAATCCATCTCCACCGCCTTCTTGTAATGATGGTCTCTATACTTTCTTGGTTGGTCCGAGCAAGTAATTGCTGGTTGGAGATGGTGTTAGGCCAGAAAATGCGTATGATTATTCGGAGGTTTCTTGTGTGGAATGCAGAGATCTTGGAAAGGTCTTTCTCCGTCATCCTCCAGCATTCAGAGCTGTATAGTAAGGTGGAGAGAACACAGCTCTGGTATAGCTTGAGTTTGGTGTTGATGCTGTACTTCGTGGACTTCCACCCATTGTTCATCATTCTGAATGTGTTCCTGGCCTTGTTGAGTCGGCTTTTGATGTCATTGCCTGTTCCTCCATCATATCTTACAATGCTTCCCAGATATGAGAACTCTTCTGTTGTGGGTATATTTATTCCATTTATTTGTATAGGTGGGGGATATTGTGTGTTTAAGGTCATCACCTCTGTTTTCTTCAGGCTTATGTTCAGTCCTATTTGTTGTGCAAATCTGTTGACACGGGATGTTTTTTCTTGTATTTGTAGGTGTGTATGGGAAACCAGTGCCAAGTCGTCTGCAAAGTCTAGGTCTTCAAGTGTTGTAAATAGTGTCCATCTGATGCCTCTAGGTTGATCTTCGGTTGTTCTTCGCATCAACCAGTCTATGACGGTATTAAAGAGTAATGCGGACATCACGCATCCTTGCCTCACTCCAGTCTTGACTTCAAAAGTGTGGTTGCTGTTACCTACTTGGCATGTGAAGTTGGTGTAAAAACCCTTTATGATGAGGATGATTTCTTGTGGAATCCCATAAAAACGTAGAATGCGCCATAAACTGTCCCTGTGTATGCTGTCAAATGCTTTCTCGAAGTCTACAAAATTGATAAATAGCTGTCTTTGCCATTCTGTACACTGCTCTATGATGTTGCGCAGAGTGAAAATTTGGTCGGCACACCCTCTTCCTTTCCGAAACCCTGCTTGTTCTCTTCTGAGCTGCTTGTCTATTGCATCTGAAATTCTTTGTATGATGACTTTTGCTAGTATTTTACTTGGAATTGACAAAAGGGTAATTCCACGCCAGTTGTCGCAGTTTTTTAGGGAACCTTTCTTGGGGATCTTTACGATTACACCCTTTGACCAGTCGTTTGGTATCGTCTTCCCCTCCCATATGGATGTGAAGAGTGGTTTGAGCAGTTTTGCTGAAAGTTCTGGGTGTACTTTGAACAGTTCTGCGTTCAGGTTGTCTTGCCCGGGGGCTTTTCCGTTTTTGAGTGATTTGATGGCTGAAACTATTTCCTTTTCTTCTGGTGGTGCAGTGTTAATATAAAGGACAGTCTCAGGTTCCTGTATCTCTGCTTCGGCTGTTGGTGGCGGTCTGTTTAGGACCTCGCTGAAGTGTTCAGCCCACCTTGCCTCGACTTCAGCCTCTGATGTAAGAGTTTGCCCTTGTTTGTCAGTTATCGGCATATCTATAGGTCTATGGTACCTACCGCAGACTATTCTGGTGATTTTGTAAACCTTTCCTTGCTCTCCCTTGTTTGCTGCTTCTTCTGCCTGGTCTGCAAGACTGTTTATATAATTTCTCTTGTTTTCTCTTGCCATCCTCTTAACTGATCTGTCGGTTTCCCTATATTGTTGCTTGCATTTATCTTTAATCCTTTCTGACTTGGCTTCCATTAATTTCTTTTTAAGGGCTCTCCTATCTGCTATTACTTTCCAGGTGTCTGCTGTAATCCACTCTTTTCTGTTCCTTTGCTTTATTCCCAGGCAGACTTCACTGCTATTGGAGTAAGCAGTTTTGATCTGATCCCATTTAATGTTGACATCATCAGGTCCTTTTTGTGTGTTGTCACTCGTGTCTGCCAGAGCTTGGAATCTGTTTTTCAGCTGTAGTATGAAAGCGGCCTTCCCTTTGGGGTCATGTAATTTCTCCACGTCAAAATGTTGCTGTCCTGTTATCTTCTTCCCAGCTCTCCTTAATTTTAACTTAAGCACTGCTGTGACAAGGTGATGGTCGCTGCCGACATCAGCTCCTCTCCTGACTCTAACGTCCAAGAGTGATAGTCTCCAGGAGCCGTTGATCATTAGATGATCTATCTGGTTCTTGTCTCTTCCATTGGGGGAACACCAGGTGAGTTTGTGGATGTTGCAATGTGGGAATAGGGTACCTCCGATGACAAGGTTGTAAGTGGTACATAGCTCTAACAGCCGCTCTCCATTTTCATTCATGATGCCGCAGCCCTCCCTCCCCATGGCCCTGTCAAAGTTTCTGTTATTGCTGCCTACTTTTGCATTTAAATCGCCCATTATTATCTTCATGTCATGTTGTGGAGTTTCTTCTAATTCTGCTTGAAGCTGATCATAGAATATGTCCTTGATTATTTCATCACTGTCATTTGTTGGTGCATAACATTGGATGATTGTGATGTTAATGTGTCTCCCCCACAATCTGACTTTCATGAGTCTGCTGTTTACAGGTTTCCATTCCATCAGACATTTCTCCATTCCTTTTTTAAGGATGATGGCTACCCCTTCATGATGTTGGTTGTCATCCCTTCCGGAGTACAGGACAGTCTCTCCTGTGTTGGTTTTATGTCTGCCTGTTCCTGTCCACCTACTCTCACTTATTCCGAGAATATGCAGGTTATAATTTCTCATTTCTGTTGTTACTTGAGCGAGTTTACTTGTTTGGTACAAGGTTCGCACATTCCAGAATCCAATCCTGGTCTTGCATTTTGTGTTGAGGGCACCCACCTTCTTGTCGGTAGCTTCCTTACGGCTTTCACTACTGACATTCATTCTATTATCTTTCGATAACTCTGGAGGCCCATCGTACACAGTAGTGTTTTTTTCCTTTGTTGCTGTTTCCGTAACAATACTTTTTTCCACAGGACTGGGTTGTTAGCCCTGTGCCCAACCCCCAACCTGGAGGACCAGTGGATTGCACTTTGTCAGACCTCTATCCCTCGACCTGACCGACTTGGGTGACCCTACCAGGAGTCTAAGCTCCTGTCGGTATAGCTCTTGGGGTCATTGAGGCACGCAAGCCCCCAGACCACAACAAGGTGGCAATCCTCCTTGGGGAAAGATGCGGTTTGTGAAGATTATATTTGGTACATTTGCGTAATGCTAATTGTTACAAAGTAAATTGAACATGAGCTTCAATCTCTGCAATGTATCCAAAAATGAATGGATCACTGAATGCACAAGATAAAACATCTTCATTTATTGTTATTAGCCCTGTTTAAACAAGAGATTTAATATCATCATTCAATATCATCAGCTCTATTAACAAGTGAGAAGTGTGTGGATTCTCCATTTGTTTTTTAAATCTAGATTGTATCCAGATTCTAAACACGAAGGGCTCAACTTCCTCACCACCGCCTGAGCCTGTTTCCACACACACACACACACACACACACACACACACACACACACACACACACACACACACACACACACACACACACACACACACACACACACACACACACACACACACACACACACACACACACACACACACACACACACACACACACAGCTTTCTATCTGCACCACACCCATGGTCTGCACAATCTCCCTGAACGTCCAGGGTTCCACCTTACATTGCTTTTGAAAATGCCAACGCAGATCATATTTAATATTACGCTGAAAGAAAATGCAGAAAGAAAATAAGGCACAGCATGGTGATGCTTCACAGATAATTGTTCGCGTGACTTCCCCCCCCTCGCTTAATACTCTGCTTGATGACCGGCGACTTGAGCCAAGCATGTGACTTGACAACACTACCGTGAGGACGGCTGTCTACACGAAAAACCTACATGTAAATGGACTGCATTTATATAGTACTTTTTCTAACCATTGGCAACCCAAAGCGCTTTACAACATTGCCTCACATTCACCATTCATGCACACACCGGGTGTGTGAATGTGACATGCAAGGCGACAGCTAGTCGGAAGCCGTTAGGGTTAGGTGCCTTGCTTAAGCACACCTCAACACCTCAGCTAGGAGAAGCCGGGGTTTGAACCAGCAAGCTTCAGGTTGTCAGCCAACCCCCTCTACCTCCTGAGCTACTGCTGCCCCAGTTACCTATCTCAAGTCAACCTAGATTCAATGTGTGTTACACCATCCACGGAGGTGGTATTCACAGTGGTGGACTACATCCCCCACCAGGGGCTTAGTTATGTATGCTGCTTCCCCTTTGGGGGGCCACGAGGCCCCCCAAGGGCCCTAGAGAGAAAAAAAGAGAAAAAAACCACTTCAGGGTCAATGTCTTTAATGGCATCCTGGACATTATTATCAATCAGCTACTGCAGACGCTCGTTGCTCTGCGTGAAACCAGTGAACTCTTCCAGGCTATCCAACCCGAACTGAATAGTGCCACTGATGATGCCCGGTATGAGCATGCACAGCGCCTTGCTGACCACTACAACAGGGACATAAGCCCATGTTTCTTACCAGTTACCAGTCAGTGGTCAGTGGTCATTATCAAATTGATGAAGACCTATCTAAGGATTGCCATGGGGCAGGAACGACTGAGTGGATTGGCCGTACTCTCCTTCGAGAAGTAGAGAGCTAGGAAATTGGATTTCACCTCTACTGTGGTTAAATGGCCGCTGTGCCAGAAGTCTGTGTCCATTGGCTATGTTTGCTTTTTGGATTATTTGCATTCTGTTTTTGATCGTAGGCTAGTGTGTCACTGATGCAAGTAGTCACTGTCCGTGGTTCAAATAATGATTGTGTTTGATTCCTTTTCCCTCTGTGCTCGGATTTTGTGTTGTGTGACGTAGGGATGCTAAATCACTGTCCATGGTTCTAATAATGATTGTGTTCTTGTTCGTCTTTGGGTTTTCGGCTGTAGGCCTAGCCGCCAAGGCCCTATGGGTAGCGGAAGCATGTTCGTGATGCGTGCGGGCGGATGGCGGGGGGCCCACCGTAAGACCCGCACCGGGGCCTAGTGCAACTACGCTACGCCACTGTCCCTCATACAACCCTTCACGCCTGTTTAGACAGAGAAAACATGTCTCTTTGCATCAATACAATTAGGAGCATTTAGCAAATGTTTTTATCCAAAGCGACTACCATCGGTTAAAACAGTCATTGACACACCGACGGCAGAGTCAACCATGCAAGGCGACAGCCAGCTCGTCAGGAGCAGTTAGGGTTAAGGGTCTTGCTCAGAGACACACCAACACTCAGCTAGGAGGAGCTGGGGATTGAACTAGCAACCTAAGGTTACAAGACAACTGCTCTACCTCCTGAGCTAAGCTGACCCCAAGGGCATCACAATCTCACATCCGGTCTAAAATCCTGATTTGGAGAGCGATTCCAGACGCTTGCAAAAACGGCCATTAAGTATGTTTATTATTTTACCATGGCTTTTAAAATTGTAAATAAAAGCAAACTGGGGTGGGTTATCTATATACACTTCTAACAGTTCTTAAAAAGATGTAAGAAGCCAAATCCTAATTCTAGGGCACCAAATTCTTAGGGCACCAAAATGCATAGGTGCCTTACGGCACCAAAATGCAAACAGCAACGATAAAGATTCAAGATAAGCTGTTAGGAATTTGCTACAGTGTGCTCTACATACAACACAGAAGACAAGATAAACACGACACAAAAATAGGAAGCCAAAGAGCATTACATTTTGAGAATCTTTCAAGGAAGAGGAACTTTTTTTTTTACATTTCCTCTTGCCTGCAATAAAGACAGTTTGTAGGCTATAGTTATAATAACGGATGGTTAGAAGAAAATGACAATTCTAGGGATTTTGCTCATCATTCAAGGTATTGTCCAACTTTTATTTGTAATTTTTTATGGGCTCAGCCTTAGATTGTTCAAAGGTATTAAGAGTTTCTCTGTGCTGCAACTGCTAATAACGTTCATTTTCTGACTTAAATTATGTCTTATCTTACTCTTACTACTAACTGGTGACCAAAACAATAACATTTAGAATGGTTATTACATAATTTATACAAGGTGCTTGGTTACTTTCTTAAGTAATTTCTTAAGTAATTTTGCTTCATGTTTTTCTCCTTCCTATAAAAGGCGTGTGGAGCAGCGAGTTTGCTGTTGTGTACCAAAGTCAGTGCGCTTTTAGAGGGACATCAGTAACAATACCATGCTCTTATAGCCATCCACCCGGTAATAGGGTCACTTCGGTCACCTGGTACAGAGGAGAGCCAACACCTGGCGGGTGGACTGGATATACCTTCTTCCCCTCCGCCTCAATGAAAGGACATTTTCAATACCAGGGTAACACATCTGGTTCGTGCACATTGAGGATCAACGGGCTACTTGACTCTGACCAAGCAGGGTACTTTGTTGTATTAAAGACGGATGTTGATGAGTTCACTTCACCACATATTACTTTGACCGTTCAAGGTAGGCTACATACTGCTTGCTGTTGGTATTTTATAAATGGAATGTTATTATACGTTGATTTTGTTAAATAGCAGGCCTGCACCTTCTGTTCCTTCACTAGACCCAGGGATCACTGCCGTTGTACCGACCGTTGTTAAAGAGAGGGACATGGTGAGTCTGATCTGCAAGACAACATGTAATAGCTATCCCCCAGCCAACGCAGTAGTGTGGTCACGAGATGGAAAAGCAGTGGGCAGTCCAACGTTCCGGGCCGGGCTGGACGATGCAGGGAGTTACCAGTGTGCCTGGGAGGGACTGCAGTCCAACACAGTAACCCTCGATGTTCAATGTGAGTTGATGAGGATCCCTATACATACAGAAGGTCTTTGTGTAAGGGACGATTTCTTCATGATTGCATTGAAGGTGAAAAATATATTTGTTTAATTTATCCAATGCTTTTATCCAAAGAAGTGTCCAGATGTCATGATTGTGGCAAAACAAAAACTTACTTATCAATGATGACTTTAAGATGCCATTTTTAATTTGAAACCTATGATTGGGGGTTTTCCTGACCAGACCTTCCACGGAACACAATGGTGAGAGTCGAACCCCAAGGAGAAGTGTTGAAAGGCAATAGCGTGAATCTGACCTGCAGCAGTGCTGCCAACCCACCCGTACACAACTACACCTGGTGGTGGTACAGTGGTACTGCACCACCCCCCGCCAGCTCCATGCTGGTCCCCATCGGAACGGGACAGGTGTTGCACCTGGCCCCTCTGGAGACCTCACATACAGGATATTACCTCTGCCAGGCCACAAATACTCTGGGGGAGAGGAACTCCTCTGCACTGAAGATTGAGGGAACCACACCAGGTCTGTATGTTTATATGGAGAGAGAGGGAGAGAGGGAGAGAGAGAGAGAGAGAGAGAGAGAGAGAGAGAGAGAGGAGAGAGAGAGAAGAGAGAGAGAGAGAGAGAGGAGAGAGAGAGAGAGAGAGAGAGAGAGAGAGAGAGAGAGAGAGGTCCTTCCGATAGAGGGACATCCGATTTGGTTACATGTTTACATGTTTCGGTTACATGTGTAGACAACCGAACCTCAACAAGGTAGGCTGATAAAATTGCGCACACTAAAATAAACATTGTGTAGCATTGTGTGGAGTAAATACGCAACCATTCTGTTCAATTCAGATTGACAAGATTATATCCTGTCAACGGCGAGATTAAGTTGGTGGTCTGTCCCTTGACAGATAGCATTAATCCCACCCTATCTTACCATTGTTTATTTCTAACTATCTTTCAGCAGGCAGAGGACATGTAGGCCCATTCATCAGATCTGGAGTAGGACTCACAGTCTTCATAGCCCTCAGTGTGCTGGTTTGCCTTTGTTCACGGTGAGTTAATCAGACCAATGAAGGAAGAATAAACAGTTAATGGTGAGATTGAAGGAACAGAATAGTAGACAGGCTAAACGCTGCTTATTACAATGGTGGCTACTGGGTAGGGCTGAGGGAAAGGACTGGGCAGGTAGACAAATGCAACTCCAATAACGTGTTATAGCATCACTGGTGGTGGATAGTACTGCAGCCCAATGTGCAATAGTCCCCTTGCCCTTTATTTAACTGCATCTAAATTAAAACGATTTCTCAGAGGCATTTTATATTTTCATAGAAATCTGAAACCACCATTCAGTAATTATTCTGTGTTGATTACTGCATTGGCTTGTTCTCAACTAATTAGGGGTCCTACGAATGACGTTTGGAGCCCTATTGTAATTGTTATTTATTTATTTTGCCTGACTTTTTAACTCCAAAAGTTATAATTTGCAGGCCATATAATTGGGGTCTATAATTGACCATACAAGGGAATATAATTGACCATAATGGTTCTATCGTCCTTGGTACAGTGATAATAGTCTGTTGGTTCATTGCCCTGTGTCCTCAGACCAAAAGAAGCCGGGGATGCAGAAGGACACTCTGTGATCTACAGCTCAGTGACTGAAGCAACATGAGATGAGCGCAGCCGGGATGGGAAGGCCTCGATTGGAGGCCTCTGCATGCTTTTGCTTGAAAATGTGTGTATTTTAGCGATAGTATTTTGTTTGCGTTGTGATGGGAATCTATATAATTTAACCATATAAGCAAAAGATAGAAGAATCATCAATGGTTTGCATTTTTTTTACAACAATTAAAGAGTAGTGGATGAATGGAGGATTTGCTGAATGGGTCAAACACATGAGTTCTTCCCAGGAGACCAGGGTCAAAGTCCTCTGTTATCTTTTGACTTGGCTGATTTATTACATTAATTCACAACTGCTTTGTTAGGTTTCGCAGCACGACGACTTGGTAAGGGTAAGGCAACACAACGACTTTGTTAGGTTAAGGCAACACAAAGACTTTTTTTTAGGTTAAGGCAACCCAACTACTAGGGTAGGCACGACAAATTCTGCCAGAAAAGGCAAACTTCTCCCATGTAAGGAGACCACAATCTAACCCAGTCTAACTCAGTTACAGTTGTCATCGTATTAATGAATTAAAAAGCTTCAAAATCTTTGTTTACGTATGCGTAATACCAGTAGGTTGTGCATCACTTTTCCCTTTAAAAATGAAAACACCCCAACACTTAAAAATTAAGGCCTTTATTACCATGCTCAACATAACATCTTGAAAAATCAATGACGAATAAAAACTCAGTAACAACATTCTGCTTCAAGAATAATATAAATTGTGAACATCATAGTTGTTTTTAATCAATCACATTAGGGGACAGTATCGGAACATCATGCACAACGACATTTATTGAAATGTAAAGAATCCATTGTCCAAAATAATTAATGCTGCACTTCTTCAACGTTTGTTTCTTAAAAAAGTGCCATTAAAATCTTCCTTATAAACTGTTGCTCCTGTTCTGAAATTGTGTGTTATCAAAAATAATTCCTTAAAAAAGAATGACCCTTCCTCCATGATTCCTTTCCTAAAAAATGTCACGTCGACCATCAATCACAGTGGTTCGGAATTAGGCTCAATACACAACACGAAGATTTAAGGAGCTCATCACCATAGTGCTACAGTGGCTCCTGCTTCTGTGTTCTGCACCGTAAAGTAGAATCCTTTCAGCAGACAATCCACGCTTTACTACACATTCACATTACTGTTGACAAGTTAGAAAGTATTCCATATCTGATATGTATTATACGTATTACCATATTAACTTCTACATAGATGTGATATTGTTCGCTCAAGGTGCGGTTGGTAAAGATTATATTTGGTACATTTGCATAATGCTAATTGTTACAAAGTAAATTGAACATGAGCTTTAATCTCTGCAATGTATCCAACAATAAGACTGAATGCATAAGATTATATATCCTCATTTAGTGTTATTAACCCTGCTCAAAGAGATTTAGTATCATTCAATATCATCAGCCCTATTAATACGGGAAAAATATGTTTATTCTCCTTTTTTTTAATCTAGATTGTATCCAGATTCTAAATATGAAGGGCTCAACACCCTCACCACCGCCTCAGCCTGTTTACACACACACACGCACACGCACACGCACACACACACACACACACGCGCACACGCACACGCACACGCACACACACGCACACGCACACGCACACGCGCACACGCACACGCACACACACACACACACGCACACACACACACACACACACACACACACACACACACACCCTGAACGTGGGCGGTGGTCACAGAGCGACCAGGGTTCCACCTTACATTGCTTTTGACAGTGTGACTTGACAACACTACCGTGAGGAAGGCTTTCGACACGAAAAAACCTATCTCAAGTCAACCTAGATTGATTCTGTGTTACATTCATACATCCCTCGTACAACCGCTCACGCCTGTTTAGACAAGAGAAAACATCCCTCTTTGCATCACAATCTCACAACCGCTTTCAAATCCTGATTTGGAAAGTGAATCAAGATGCCATTAAGTGTGTTTATTATTTGACCATGGCATTTAAAATGGTAAATAAAAGCAAACTGGGTTGGGTTATCTATATACATCATGAATGGGTTTGTAACCGGTTGACTTCTAAGAGTTCTTTGGAACAAAATTAGCTTGAACAACCATATTTATATTTTATTTTTTCGCAAATAAATCTAAATGCTGTGAATGCCGTGAAAATCGGTGAGGGTGACGCAGGAAACTCATGCTTAGAAAAGGAAGCACACCTTTTTTTTTTCATCCAATCAGCTACAGTACAAGGTCACTCACGCTCTTCCTCCTCCCGGATCACCAGAACGAGACGCAAGGGTCCGTTCTCCTCATGTGCGAGACATCTTGTGAACGCCTGGTGAGTTGTGGTAATTCTAGAGAGGGGGTGTGGATCAAATGATTACTGACGATTACCACGACACTTCAAATGAGGCGTGGGCGGGTCTGTGTGTTCGTGTGCGTGTTGTAGGGCTGAACGATTAATCAAATTCAAACCAACATCGCAATGCAATAGAACACGTCTTGTTTTTCTTCTGAATTTGTAATGTTACTGGCTGGAGATCGGTAAGATTTGTATTTATTTTCATTTTACAATTCAATAGTTAGATAAAGATGTTATAATATCAATTCACGCATTAATTCATCTCAACAAATAGGCCTGGCCTAAAGAAAAGATATGTTTATATGTTGACTGTTTCCAATGTTGTGTTGGTCATACTTAATGATTAATTGCTTGTTTAGTGAATAATACTGAAATTGTTTAAAGAAGAATGACATACTAAATCGCAATCGCAATATTGGTTGAAAAAATCTCAATTCGATTACTTACCCAAATCGTTCAGCCCTTGTGTGTTGTGTTGTGTTGTGGTGTGTGTGTGTGTGTGTGTGTGTGTGTGTGTGTGTGTGTGTGTGTGTGTGTGTGTGTGTGTGTGTGTGTGTGTGTGTGTGTGTGTGTGTGTGTGTGTGTGTGTGTGTGTGTGTGTGTGTGTGTGTGTGTGTGTGTGTGTGTGTGTGTGTGTGTGTGGTGTTATGTTTGTGTGTTGTGTGTGTGTGCATATTTTGTGTGTGTGTGTGTGTGTGTGTGTGTGTACGTGCGTGTGTGTGTGCTGTGTTGTGTGTGTGTGTGTGTGTGTGTGTGTCTCGTGTGTGTGTGTGTGTGTTGTGTGTGTGGTGTGTGTGTGTGTGTTGTGTGTGTGTGTGTGTGTGTGTGTGTGTGTGTGTGTGTGTGTGTGTGTGTGTGTGTGTGTGTGTGTGTGTGTGTGTGTGTGTGTGTGTGCATTGCATGTGTCCCCCCCCCCCCCCAGTTGTCCCTTACCCTCAGAGCGGTGGAAATCCAGGGCAGGAAGCGGGACACCCGTGTGTACACACCGGGCTTCTTGGCCGTGGCACAACCGGTCCCCCAGCTCACTACCCCAAGCAGGCGGTAGCGGCTGGTCTTTGAGAGGCAGTCTGGGGCCACGAAAGGCCCCCCACTGTCCCCCTGCAGCAGAGAGGAACACATGCATTTCACTACATGGATAAATGCATATATTTATCCATAGCCATCTGTTGTGTGTTGTAGATCCCGGCCCTTGATGCACACAGTTATTGTATGTGTTATATTTAGTTAAGGTACTTGGTTAAGTAGCATATTATGTCAGCTGTCTTTGTTGATTACGGGGAATGGGTTAACCTGGCGATTGTTTGTGTTTTGCACGTCTTTGTTCTTATTGTACCGACAGCGATATATTGTTTTGCTTTCTTATGACAAATGCACTTTTTGTAGGTCGCTTTGGATAAAAGCGTCTGCCAAGTGCCCTAAATGTAAATGTAATACATATATTCAACACAATGTATGTACAGGAGGTGAGAATACGGAGGCAGGATTGACGTTGTAAGCACGTTTAGGGTAGGGGGGAGAGGTTTCTCACCACAGTATCTTTGGTTTGTTTCTGGTTCGCAGCTTTGACTTTTTCTACTGTTTTATTACAGCTTCTGCGTAATGCAGCATCTAGCGCCATCTTCTGACCAACCAAAGCCATGACAGACAGACGTGTATGTATGTGTACCAAGACCCCCACCGACCTGGCAGGAGTCTGTGCCACCCTTCTCGAAGCCAGCACAGAACATACTGGTGGTGATCTGGTTGTCGTAGTAGTCGGGGGCGTTGCAGGTGGTGTCACTGATGATGGGAACATTGGCCTCCTGCAGCACATTGGCTTGGTGACCTGTCAATCAGAACACCAGCAGTGGAAAACTTCAGGATCATGACACTCTTTTAAAGGTGGCATTTTATACCACCAGGTGTGAGTGTGATTAGCTGTTAAAAGGCCGTTTTGAAAATCAGCCTCTTGTGACATCACAAGTGGGCGTGTCCACCTAGACGTATGACGGGTAGATGAGCAACGTTTGCTACAGTCCACTGGGTAGGCTGGTGGACTGATCCATCCAGCACACATCTAGGTGGACACGCCCACTTGGGGTGTCAGGAGAGGCCCGTTTCCAAAACGGCTTGTAACGGCGAATCACACTCACACCTGGTGGTATAATATGTCCCCTTTAATATCAGACCATAGTATCTGATTATGATCTACTAATGACCAGGTGTTATGTAGAAGCTGATTTGTGTCGGCTCAATTTTGACTGTCTGATCGTTTGAGTCTGGTTCAACAAAGTGCAATGTCTTGCTCCTGCAGGTAGCCTATCATCTGTGTCCTGCGATGTTACTTCCCATTCAAGCTAAGCAACTGATATCTATTGCAATGTATGTTTCTATACCGATATCTGTACCGCTAAAAACATGATCGACAGTATTGGAGCAGCATTGTCTCTTGTGCCATTCTATTATACAACTTTTAGACCTGACTTTGTGTGTGTGTGTGTACGTGTCTTTATATGTATGTAAACAGTATGAATATGAACATTAGCATTATCATATACGTTCACTTGTTTCAACCATAGTCATGGATTTCGAAATCAACACTGTTCAGGACTGACTGGCGTTGAAACTGAGTGAGGACGTACCGTTATAACGTACCGTTATAACCGACGTTTCCCCAACCTGTTACTGTCCCCATCTGTCCGTCAATCAGTCTCTGGCCGTAGGTGGGAAGGCAGAGGGGCTGAATATATTCTTTGCAGGCAAACCCATCACAAACACACAGAGTATGCAGACGAGACACACACACACACACACACACACACACACACACACACACACACACACACACACACACACACACACACACACACACACACACACACACACACACACACACACGCAAACTTCAATGACAACAGCAAACTGCAATGTAGATGGAATGCAAGGGAAGGGACAGACTGTTTGGAATGACAGTGTGGTCATGATTCTGGGGCTGACATTTAAACAGAGGAGCTCAGGGATTATGCAGTCAGGTGACCATTCGGGTGGGACAAAAGGAGCCTGTGCCGACAGGTAGGGGGAAACAAGAGACCTCAACAAACACAGGGACTGACTGGCTGTTGCTTCCTCCCCCCCCTCTCTCTCTCTCTCTCTCTCTCTCGCTCTCTCTCTCTCTCTCTTTCTCTCTCTCTCTCTCTCTCTCTCTCTCTCTCTCTCTCTCTCTCTCCTCTCTCTCTTCTCTCTCTCTCTCTCTCTCTCTCTCTCTCTCTCTCTCTCTCTCTCTCTCTCTCTCTCTCTCTCTCTCTCTCTCTCCTCTCTCTCCTCTCCCCTCCCTCCTCTCCCCTCCCTCCCTCTCTCCCTCTCTCCTCCCTCCCTCCCTCTCCTCCCTCCCTCCCTCCCTCCCTCCCTCCCTCCCTCCCTCTCTCTCTCTCCCCCTCTCTCTCCTTCCTTCTCTCTCTCTCTCTCTCTCTCTCCCCCTCTCTCCTTCCTTCTCTCTCTCCCTCTCTCTCGTGAACCAACGTCTCTGATGGTTCACGAGAGAGCGTGTGTGTGTGTGTGTGTGTGTGTGTGTGTGTGTGTGTCTTCTTGTCTGCAAGGATCGCCCTGTACTGACGGCTCGCGGCGGCGGGCTGTCACCTGAGAAGGCGATGGGCTGGGAGAGGGCCAGCACGGCGAGGTCTCGGCTGTTGTCGTCGATGTTGGCGTCCACGAAGGGCAGGTAGCTGCTGTGGTAGACGATGGTCTTCACCTCCACCACCGTGGCGTTGACGGGGTTGTTGTAGACGGAGCCCAGCAGCACGCGCCAGCGGGACACCGAGCGGAACCGTCTGGCGGGAAGAGCGGCCATGTTGTTTAGCATTAAACATACTTTGTATTTCTGTGCTTAAAATATAAATAAAATGCAGGCTCGACGCCAAGTCCATTAAAGTAAGTGACGCTAAAATTGTCCACTAATCTTATCTCATCTCATGACCCCCTGGGCTTAAGTAAAGCCCAGTTTTGCTTTTCTTTGCCGTTTTTTTTTTAACATTCAACGGCAAATGCATTGTTGCTGTCGTCCATCATTATCATTGCCGCTGTGCTTATCTTTAGAGCGATGAAGCGATCACTCCGCTACACTTACTCACGGATGCAGTGCGCTGCAGACACGATCCAGCGGTCCGAGATGAGGGAACCCCCACACTGGTGCACCCCGTCGTACCGTAGGCTGACCTGCCAGGGCCAGCTGCCCTGCCGTGAGTCCAGACCCCCCACAATGCGGTCCTCCGTCAGACTGCGCCTGCCGCAGTCTGGGGGGAGGGGAGGTGGGGGGTGGTGGCAGAGAAAGAGAGAGAGAGAGAGAGAGAGAGAGAAAGAAAGAAAGAGAGAGAGAGACAGAGAGAGAGAGAGAGAGAAAGAAAGAGAGGGAGAGGGAGGGGGGGGGAGAGAGAGAGAGAGAGAGAGAGAGAGAGAGAGAGAGAGAGAGAGAGAGAGAGAGAGAGAGA
>OLKM01000628.1:138721-153050 GCA_900291075.1 Melanogrammus aeglefinus | reverse complement strand
GAGGGGAGGGAGGAGGGTGAGTGGGGTGGTGGCAGAGAAAGAAGACGAGAGATGAGAGAAGACGAGAGAGGAGAGAGGGGAAAGATGAGAGAAAGAGAGAGAGAGAAGAGAGGAAAGAGAGAGAGAGATGAGAGATCAGAGAGAGAGAGAGAGAAGAGACAGAGAGAAGAGAGAGGAGAAAGAAGAGAGAGAGAGAGAGAAGAGACAGAGAGAGAGACAGAGAGACAGAGACAGAGACAGAGACAGAGAGAGAGAGAGAGAGAGAGCAGAGACAGAGAGAGAGAGAGAGAGACAGAGACAGAGAGAGAGAGAGAGAGAGAGAGAGGAAGAGAGAGAGAGAGAGAGAGAGAGAGAGAGAGAGAGAGAGAGAGAGAGAGAGAGAGAGAGAGAGACAGAGACGAGAGACAGAAAGAGAAGAGAGAGAGAGAGAGAGGCAGAGACAGAGACAGAGAGAGACAGAGAGAGAGAGACAGAGAGAGACAGAGAGAGAGAGAGAGAGAGAGAGAGAGAGAGAGAGAGAGAGAGAGAGAGAGAGAGAGAGAGAGAGAGAGAGTGAGAGAGAGGGAGTGAGAGAGAGAGAGAGGGAGTGAGCGAGAGAGAGAGAGAGAGAATAAGTCGGCCGGCCGTAAACATTAACAGAATTAATGTGATATCATCTCAGCAATACGCTTATCAGAAAATGTAAACCGGCTTGCAATGGCTTCGTTTAAATCACAAGGAGAAGACAAGATGTCATGAACAAAGGAGGACAAGATGTCATTTATTCGTCTTTCACTACGTCTGAGTCCTTCCCATTTAGCGGTGTCATGTTTCAGCCCCTATGGCTCCGTTCTGAGCTCGTTGGGAGCCGCCGGGCCCCCTCCCTCAAGGAGTGGCCCCTGCGGGAGTGGGAGTGAGTAAGGACAGAGGCAGGAGAGGAGCGAAGCTTTGACCGTACCTTGGCACAGCAGTGTCAGAACCTCCCTGCTCTCGCAGTCGCTGAAACAGAGAGCCAGGTGAGAGAACACACACACACACAAGAGTCAAGAGTCTGACGAGGTCACCGTGTAGAAGGCACCCCTGCAGGGACGGGGGGGGGGGGGGGGGGGGTCCTATAACAGGAACAGCTCAATCAGTAGTTACCATGGGAACAAGGAGTCTCTGATTTTCTTTCCATAGCTCAACTCTTCCGTTTTGACGCAGAAAAAGTCGCCGGGATCGCTGCTCCCTTCTGGGACCGACGCGACTGAGTAGTTCACTACACTGAAACACAAACGCGCAAAATGTGGATGTCAGTCGCGATGACGTACGGGTGCATACTATAGTTAGGGTTGACGATGTAAAGTCCAGCGGGGAAAGTTACACGTAATCTTACCTGACGAAGCCAACTTCCTCGCAGCTTATGCTAGCCAGAAGCTCATTGGCTGAGGATGAGCATACATGCCGCCATCTTTTCTGGGCGGAGTCAAAGACCTGGAGATGCTGGTCAGCAGAGTTGACCTGAACTAGAGGAAGATTGTGAAAGAAAACACTTAACATTTCCACAAACAATCCAAATCATTCTCATGTCCATGCCACAATTAAAGTATAAAAGTGGGCAGAGTGCATTGTGGGATATAGTGTCGTTTTAGAGATCTAAATGAGTTTACTGACTCATTACATGAATGGCCGGACTCACCTTCATAAAGCCCTGTGTCTTCTTCCATGGTACAGTATGTGACTGCAAAAGAAAAACAACACAAACACCAGATGATTTATGCCTCTAGAGTAGAACACAAAAAGTATACAATATACAAACAGAAACAGAGTTAAATACATAGACAGAAATAAATACAGGAGGATCGATGTACAAGATACAGGGGAGACACGCGTGACAAAAGTGGCACGACGATAACATAATATGTTAATCTATCACTTTGTAAAAGTTGAAAAAAAACCACAAACACAGAAAACAAATGCGTGTTGTGCATGCTGCGTTTGTGCGTGTCATTGCGTGCGTGTGTGTGTGTGTGTGTTTGGGGGTGCTGACCTACGGCCCAGACGGCGGTTCCCATAGCCACCAGTGTCATCAGCGTCACACACATCCCCAGGGCCCGGCAGGGGGTCAATACACAGGTGAGGTAGATCCCCCGATTGACTGGAGAAACACACGCGATGGCATGAGCGCACACACACACACACACACACACACACACACACACACACACACACACACACACACACACACACACACACACACACACACACACACACACACGAAAATACATGAAACACTGGGACACGAAGATACACACACGCACGCGCAAACACACACACACACACGCAACAAACGTAAGCACTGATACACGAAGATACGTGCATGCACGCGCACACACACACAAACGCAAGCACTGGTACACGAAGATGCCCGCACGCATGCACACGCACACACAAGCAGGCCCACACGTATGCAGATGCAAGCAGGCACACACACGCACAGGCATACACACACACACACACATAAACACACAGCACACACACACATAAACACACAGCACACACAGTATTGAGCAGGCCTAATCCAATCCTTCATCACAGCATAATGTAGGGTCTGGGTTGGGGCTGCAGTATATTCTAGAAGACACAATTTCAAGAGTGTCAATGTAAATGACGGCTGTAAATGAAGTGAATTCAAATTGATGCTTATATTATAAGTGTAGTATCCCAATTATGTTCATATTTAACTTGACCATTTCATCGTAAAACCCGGTAGAGGGTTCGTAGCATAAAAGCAAATCTGATAAATAACTAGGACTAAGACCATTAAGAGCTTTATAAACCAATAAAAGTGTCTTAAAATAAGTTCTAAATGGCAAAACACCACAGAAATCGCTATAGTTTTGAGTGCTTAGGACTGGAATCCTAAATATAAATAAATGGCTGGTCTCAACCAGTCATTACTCTTTGTGTTGGACAGATTTGAAGCTCTCTCGCAATCAATAGTCTTAAGTCCACCATGTCTCCTGTGAACTAGAACAAACCCAGATATGGGGCCATGACCGCATCAGTGTGGTGGTGTGTGTGTCCCTCCAGGTATACGACCCTTATCATCTACCGGCCCGCACAGTGTCATCCTGACACCGTGAAATGTTCAACATTCACCGCAAAACTCTCACGTAACTTGGTCATTTCCGTAATTCAGTTTAAAATATTTATATATCACGTGATCTCTAAAGGTTGCGTTGTGCGCCTGTTCCAACAAGCGCAACAGACGTGGGTTATGTTCAGTTTGTCTATAGAGTGTTTTGTTTGTTAAATGTCATCTCACAGACACATCGTTTATACGGTCATATTTACCATACACACATTATGAGAAGAGCTATTTAGATATTCCTGTTCTCCAACAATTGCACATGCACAAACAAATGAGTCTGCAAAATGCCCTAAATGAGACAACCGTGGGGTCGCTGAACCTAGAACAGGCTGGACAGAACACCGATGTGCAGTGCTTGACTGACCACACGTCAACACGGTTACTGGCATCCCGTCTGATCCTAGGGCTGAAATTTCGTTTATTTCCACCAATATTTAGATAGCGCTTTAGTGTGCGATTTTTGGAAGCAGTCAACATATAAGAGGCTCTTTCCTTTAGGCCAGGCCTGTGCGTTCATTTGAATTGATGCATAAATTGATATTATAACATCTTTATTCAACTATTGAATTGTAAAAGAATTAAGCCCTAGCCAACAGTGTTACAGGTATCTCGTCTAATCGAGGAACCTGATTCGGGGACAGAATTGTATTAGCTAGCACTCCTCGTTATGTGTTTAGCACAACTGTACTTTGTCTTTGTGATAATCACCTTCATCATTATCGACATCTTATTTATACTCATCTTCAGACACTACAGTTCACACAAAGATGGGAAGCTGAGGTTGGCAGCTGTGTTGAAAAAGACTTTCCAACATTACACATCAATACACTTCTTCTTTTGTTGTTTTTTCTTATTAGCTTGGGACATCCTTGTTATTTGGACATATTCAACATCGAGCCCATACCCCAACTTCAGAAATTCACAGACAGTATATATAGAGTGCTCTCAGTCTAAATCAGTTTACATCAAATGTAGCACCAAGTGTATTGGGAAGATAAACAAATTAAAACGTTAGGAAATTTGATTGGTTAGAATGGCCAAATGACAACATTTTGGGTGAATTGTTATATCTGAACTGATCTTAATGAAGTGGGGTAAAATCTAAACATCTGCTGGGAAAGCGAAAGACAATGTGTTCTGATTAAGACAGCGTTAGATAGTAGAGTGGGGGGCTCTTTGGAATGAAAGAAAACACACTGAGTCCCCGTAATGAGTTTCCTCCTGCCCCTGTCTCCCTCTCGTCATCTCCTCCTCCTCCTTTCCTGTCCCACCGTGTCAATTTCTCGTCTTTCCTCGTCATACCCGTTCCTCTCCGCTCTCGCTTTCCTTCCTGATGTCCAGGCAGCTGTTATTTCTGACAAAGAGCAGCCAAACACAAGAGTTTAGATCCCATAAGGGGTGGGAATCTCTTGGCAACTCACGATTCTATTCGATTCCGATTATGAGGCAAGGCAAGGCAAGGCAACTTTATTTATATAGCACTTTTCATACACAAGGCAGACTCAAAGTGCTTCACATATAAACATTGTCATACATTAAAATTAAATAATAGATAAGTAAAAGAAAACATATGCAAAGAAATTAGTAAAATAGTGCAATGTATCTTTCTGGTAGAAAATAAAGGAGAAGTTAAAAAGGCATGTTAGTACGTAAAAGACTTACAATAAAATAAAATATAGGTCAACGATTGGATTCTAAAGCGATTATCGATGCATCTCGATGCAACAAATTCTTTTCTGTACATTTCAATGCGTGATTTTCAAAAAATATATACTGTATATATACATCTGAGTTTGCTACTCAGAGTTTGCTAATCACTTCCTACTTTTGTGATGATCATTAAAGACATCAACAGATGAATTAACTAATCTTTATCTAATATTTTATTAGAGAAAAAGCTTTTGTCACAAATATGACTTTCAATGCAATCATCAATGCAGCTTGCATTACAACACAATATGGAAGTATGTAAAAAATAGGTTTCAGTTTTATTTTCTTTCTAATCTTTTTTTTCTATGTCATTAAAGGAAAAGATGTTCTTGAATTAGAAGGAGTTCTTGTGTCTGGCTGTGAGTTTGCGTGCGTGCTATGCGTAGGCTGAATCTCAATCGGGTCAAGACCAATCAGATTGGCCAATACACACTGAAGATAAATTAAATAATTTTAAAATTACTAAAAGTATCTCTCTCTGGTGAACAGCAGGCGAACAGCAGGTGAACAAATATTCTGATTATTAATTTATCTGCATCGAAACGGAATCGTTCTAGAGAGAATCGCGATGCATCGAAGAATCGATTATTTTTCCCACCCCTAGACCTAGGTGTTTTGCTCCTTAGTTCATTAGTTTATCTGCTGTCCCTTTCATAGTTGCACACAACATTTTGTTCCACAGGTCAAAATTTACAGGCAAAAAGGTTATTCTCTACAATAGAATAGTATACGGTCATATAATGTAATTGAGCAATCCTTTCCTGGTCCTTCAGTTGTAGGACAGCAATACATATCAATTACTGGCACATGAATACACTCTGATGTCAAACTTTCCTCTCTGGAAATGTAAAGACCAGATCTTCTTTTTTATTCCACAAAAATGACATAATGGAAATCCAACACACAACATTCAAATCCGATCAAGGTCCGAAAATAAAATTAACTACTGCTATTGAAAGATGAGAAGCAGCATTTATTTTGATTGAAGCAAGCGATCTTTACAGTGATGTGTTTTCCTATGGCTCATTCAACTGAGTTGAATCGATGAATTGACCTTCATCCATATACAATGTTCTGTTCGTATCACCCAAAGCACGATCGGAGAGGGTTAAGACTCATCAACGAAATTCAATGCAAATGTGCTGCATATGTCATCTGAATCTTACTAAGTAGGCCTACAGGGATTGTGTATACATTTTAGAGACTAGTCTTTTTAGATGTTTCATCTAGTCCTTTTGAATGTCCACATTCATATATTATTCTTTTAATGATCAATCTTATTTGTTTCAAAAAATAATCTTTGAGAGATCTCAAATATGAGCTTAATCTATATTCATGTTGGATCTGCAGATCTTTTATGGTCTTTCAACAGTAAATTAGACTGTAATATATGATCTGTAGACTAGAATGTAATCTGGTCACTGCAGCACCTTGACTATAAGTAAGACTGGCTATACAAATAAAATGTATTTGATGTGTGAACTGAAAATGAGCGTTCATCCCACGAATGTAATCAACGTTCTCAAAGGGCTGGGAAACTGCTGTAATAATAAACGGAAGGCAGAGTTCCCTGCAAACCAAAGAATCCCAGCGCTTCAATCCCCCTTCCCCTCGTATATACGGTCGGTCGTCATTCCTTGTGCACAGATTGTCCTCACCGTAGAAAAGTGGCAAATTGACGTGGTTCTGATGGCGACATAACACATTATTTTTCAGTGAAGTCCCGGGGGTAAGAGACTGGGGTATTTGAGACCAATCGCCCTTTCCTTCCCCCAGTGACTCTCTCTCCCTTCCGTCTTTCCCCACAAAACCATTTAATCATAGTAGCTCTCAGGAGAACAAACATCCTATTGTACCAACCCGAGACCACCATTTGACAATTGCTGTGTGTCGGTGTGTGTGTGTGTGTGTGCGTGCGTGCGTGCGTGCATGTGTGTGTGTATGCGTGGCTGTGTTCTTCTGTTTGAGTGTTTGTGTGTATTAGTCTTTATGTGTGTATGTGTGTGTGGTGTGTGTGTGTGTGTGTGTGTTAGTCTGTGTGTGTTTGTGTGTGCATGCGTGCGTGCGTGCGTGCGTCTGGCGTGCGTGCGTGCGTGCGTGCGTGCGTGCGTGCGTGCGTGCGTGCGTGTGTGTCTCTGCGCCTCTCTCAGTCACTGAGTCTTTGAACATGCGCAGAGGCCCTGTAAACACAGAATGCTTTTATTGTGTCTAATCAGTTTAAAAGCCACTTCCTCCTACACTTACCCTTGGAGACCTATTGAGATGTTGCTTTGCACTGGGAATGCTGAATCATCACACTGCCTGATATACAGTCACTATCTTTGTACAGAATTCTATCCCACATCTGCGAGGATGCACATGCAGTAACCTCAGAATGACGTGTATTGTTATCTGAGAAGTTCTAAAAGTCTATCACTACATCTGCGATGGACTGCTACACTGTGGCAGAGTTAACCTCAGCAACTCGAATCAGTGAAATCATGCAGATCTGAGGATTATGACTTGATGTTGAGATTTTACTCTGGCACTATACTCTGGAGAAGGTTGCACTAGCGCAGGACGACTGTGTCGTCTAGTGCTGTGGCATTGTTGTAGAATGATCATGTGTATTGCTGTGAGATCTGTTTGCATGACTGCATACCTCTTTTTCTCAGTGCGTCTCTTCTGTGATTGGACAATGTTATCCTTCTTGCCTGTCATTTACAGATGTGTTAAATGCAGCACTTCCTAATGGCGGACATACATGGCGAGTGAGTGAAGAGAGACGGAGGGGACACACACACACACTGGATCAAATAAGGGATGCATCTCAAAGCAGGAATACATCTCAAAGAACTTAGTTGCGTTGAATGAAGACCTAAAAACATTCGGCCGTCACTCATACCATGCTGTTGACTCACGTGTTATGACTGTAGTTATGGCAGTGAAAAAAACACGCATATACACACAGAAACACCCACAGATATACACACACACACTCTTAGCTAAACAGAAAGAAGGAGTGGCAGCTATAGAGTAAGCTACTATTATAGGATAATTATAGCAACAAGCACCAGGGGTACAGAATGATCTAGACATCCACACGGTCTGCTGCTTTAAAAACCTATTCCAAAGGGGCCGCTTCACATGAAGAGATACAAGACAAAACTGGAGCACACCAAGAGTAACCTTTTCCCCGACCGAGTCCCATGGGCACGAATAAACTACAGAAGGATGAAGAACACAATGGAAGCCCTTTGAAGAATAGGAGAGATAATGTGTCCTATCATTAAGGTAGGCTATTCACACACAAGGTGGGCGATGCAGGACTCCATCATGCACACAATACCTTTATGTACTCAATACTGTGACTTTGCCGTTTCTGAAACCAAACAGCTGATCTGAATCTTATCGGAAGTGACGGAAGTTTTATTCTTGCGTCTATTTGCTCACAACACACGGAGGTCGGACTGAAATCCCGACGAGGGATTTAATATAGAGAAACAGATGTATGCGTTTAAAGTTTTTACCCGACTGCGTGTATTTAATAAATAGAAAATTGAGACTCAAATAGATGGGTTACTTTTTTACTGCATGGCTCATGAAAAGCCATAAAGTTGTGTATAAATAATGTCCTTTTTTTTCATACTGTGTCACAAAGGTATGAAGCCATGCCATCATCCATTCAACACATGGGTCCAGTTTCAGGACTGATAGCCACCATTTATAAAACATAGGGGGGGAACTGTTTTGATTATCCTGCTGACACCCGTTGTTATAGTGTTGTAGTGTTACAATAATAAATCAAATATGTAATATGTAAGGTCAACATTTTCCATTCCATTCCAACTTCTATTCTAAAAATCAGAACAAATGATTGACTTTTGAAAATGTTTAATCCTTTTCCCAGTGTGCATCCGGAAAAAAAAGGGCCTTCTGCCAGAAATAAACACACCAGTTAATCTTTAACTGCCAAGAACATTAATATTTGGGACAGCAAAACTCCAGAGATGAACATGTGATATGTTCCATTAGGATGGACGTGCGTGTGTGTGGGCCTCAGTCGTGTGTGTGTGTGTGTGTGTGTGTGTGTGTGTGTGTGTGTGTGTGTGTGTGTGTGTGTGTGTGTGTGTGTGTGTGTGTGTGTGTGTGTGTGTGTGTGTGTGTGTGTGTTGTGTGTGTGTGTGTGTGTGTGTGTGTGTGTGTGTGTGTGTGTGAATGGGACTGTGATTGGACAAGACTCACCCATCTTCCCTTCTTTCGCTGATTTTTCTGCATCCATTTTATGGGATGCAGAAATCATCCGATTTTTCGCCAGTTTCTTTCTTGCCTTATGGTGTCCTTTTCTCTCACTTCCAACGACTCACCGTCCTTTTCAACAAAAACGATAGAGACACACCAATCCTGTATGATCACGACCAACATTACGGTATCACAGCTGCACTCCGTGTGGGTTGTTAGGTGTCTTAAGTCATTCAAGGCTAAATTAGTCATAAATCCATTTACTTATCACTGATCGACTAATTGGTTCAGCAATATTCTATGATAGGGTTGCATTTAGTAGCTTCTATGAAAAGTTTGTATTAAGGCTCAGTCGTTCCTAACTTTGTTACTATTACATGTTGATAGATGTGAACTATACTGGCAGCTACACATAAAATTATGCATTTACTATTCTTCCATTTGTTCATGGCTTTTTGTTGTTAAATTATATCCTGTGTCTGTAAACACTTTTTTTTTCTCCTGTCCACAGCCTTGGTTACTTCCGAATAGCAGTTAGGACATTGACCACTAAATATCATACCCTATTTTTTAATGATTTGTTAAGTAAGTCAATATGATGATGCCATGACATGGTATCAAATATCAAATAATGATAGCACAAGAATACATAGCCTATCTCTATTATGTCAATAAAGGAGCAATCTTGGTTCAGACATAGGCCCGGGCATGTGAACCTGACTTTGGGTTCGCAAGAGCTCCTGTATAGATATAGATATATGTTTCTCCTTCAGACAATTGGACAATTTTTCCTTTTCGTTTAAAAAGAGCTTAATACAGTCTCATCCATGAGCCCATCTGACGATAACTTTAAATGTGCGCAACAGGCCTCATAAACTACTAAAATAATTAAAAAAAAATCTGGGTTTGGAAAAAAAAACTTTACCGAACATCTATTAACTTTATTAATGTTTAGTTTAGCGCCATTTTTTTGATTGGGTGTGAAAGATAATGGTCGTTTTCTTTATATTTTTCGATTAATAATCAACGATCCCCCTTAATAATCAACGACAAAACACGACTTCATCCACTCTGCAGGTTTTCATGTTCAGAGCAGGCTACCTGCATTCATTAAACAATGGCCTTTCATAAATCACAACTCTTTGACCCCATAGGTATGTAGCTATATGTAGTTTTGTGGCTATATTGAATGGTCCTTTTTAAACTTCAGGTCTGTAACTTATAAGGGTTCTTAAAAATATTTGAGGTCCCTCACCTGCGTCTCACGCTGCGGGCCAGGAGGAGCAGGCATGCGAGGAGCGAAACACTAGTAATCCAATCCAAGTGGTCTCTGTTCACTTCATCAAAAACAATGCGGGGGACACACTCGAGTTTCTACTAAGTTCTCCACTAATTTCTTTACAGGTGGATCCCCTCTAAGTGAGATTCAGGACGGGGTAATTCTACTGACGACCTTCTGCCGCTCCAGTCATCCAAATCCAACGGACTCCGCCTCTAATCGAAACGAGAGGAACATTTGGAGGATTATGAACCAAAACAGAAGCCTTTATGGGATTTTTTTTTGGGTTGTTGCGAGTATGAAGTTCGTTTAGTGTTCAGTCGGGGTTCTGGTTGCGCGCTACTAACAAAAAAAAAAAGCCTCAAAAACAACAAACGGTTAAAGGGAGGAGGGGGTTACTGATGACGTCACCTTATTGCGATACCAGCAGATAAACAGCCAGGGCAGGTGGCCACTCTGAGTGATCTGGAAAACATTTGTTCGCCACTCACTCCGTTCACCAAGATAGAGTGGAGAGATAAATAATAAACTAAATAATTGAATATAAGTGTGTGGTGTGTGTGTGTGTGTGTGGTGTGTGTGGTGTGTGTGCTTGTGTGTGTGTGTGTGTGTTGTGTGTGTGTGGTGTGTGTGTGTGTGTGTGGTGTTGTGTGTTGTGGTGTGTGTGTGCGCGCGCGCGTGTGTTTGTGTGCGTGTGTGATAGACAGACAGAAAGACACACGGACAGAAAAAGGAAACAAAATCATTTCCTGTTTGTTGCGGGTATATGAAAGCACTCACAGCATCACTTCCATTAACAACAGAAAAAGGGAACCCTGCCACATATTGTTCTGCATGGAGAAATCTTAAGAAACGAGAACATCAAGTGTGGTCATTCTTGACTGGGCAGAGATAAACAGTACACGTTGCAACTTGCTAGGAGTAGGGGAGACCCATAGACACTAGGGATCAGAACGACAATAGAAACACATAAGAACAGATAAGAACAGAAGGAGAGAACATGGATAAAGAAGTGACAACGGCACTCTGGATCCTGGCAATCTTTATTTTGAAAGGTAAGTCACAGGAAGGTGGGACGCATGGGGGGGGGGGGGCTTTCAAGACCACCTGATGCTCATAATGTTGTGATGGATAGACATGTTTATTTTAACTGTGAGATACTTTGCAGTCTGTCGGAAGAGGATTACAGGATTTCCTAGCACCTGACACTACCGTATTGAACCACTAGCAAAATATAACTTGAACCTCTAAAGATTTCAAGATTTCTGGTCTATGTTAAAACGTGTATCATAGGAGGAAACATATACCATTCATACTGCAACACCACCAATGGCTGCTCCGTGCTAGGACTTGAAAATGCAAATGTTCTTGCAAATGCAAAATGTTGCATACATTTCTCAGTCTCCCTCCAAACCACGAAGAAGTTCTCTTTGAAATGTGACCAACACATTTCCAGACTCCAGTTCACGGTATTGGTTGATTTGTCTTGTGTTACTGCATGGATACAAATAGTTTCTTCCTTCTCTTAAGGCGTTTTTGCCGGCCACTGGTCTGTTAACCTGCCAATCAACCCCTTCTGCGCTGTGTTTGGTCGACGGTTGGTGCCTGTCCTATCTTCCTATGACTTACCAAGAGCGACTCCTCCAGCCAGGTAAAATGAAAAAAAAAAAGCATCCCCCCCCCCCCCCCCCCCCCCGTGGCTTCTTGGCCCTCAAAGCTTCTTGCCTGGTAACCGGGCAGACGAGTGGATCATGACGTCGTCTGAGATTATAGTGTAAGAAGTCAACAATAGGCCATAGACCAATATGTTGAAAGCGGCTGAACATGTGTAACAACACCCTGAGAGAACACACACACGTGCTTGGGTTGGAACAGTCTCTCAGAACACGATGCACTGAAATGACAGACCCCCTTTGATTTGTGTCTTAAGCCGTTGAGGACGGAAACGCCGCACAGCGTGCAGGTCTGCGCATGTGGCTGCCTGCGGGGGAACAAGTCGCGCTAGTAGGCCCCCTTTTTTTTGTTTTATCACACGGAGAGTGTGGACACACGCGCCATGCACGCCCAACGTAGGCCTACGCATGAAGAATTTCGATATTACTTTAAGAGTTATTTCATGTAATTATTTTGGAATTGGAGAAACAGATGAGGAAAATATTATCAAGGATATCTTTAATCGACAGAAAGTTCATTGTGTTTTTGGGCTGATCCTGAGAGTTGATTTGAGAGAATGTAAAAAAGAATGTAGTATTTCACTTGGCATGATGTTTCAAAATGAGACAGCTCACACACTTTGGAGCTCCGCTGCGGAGGCCCATTAGCTCAGAACAATAAAGCTATGAGGCCATCTTTGACATCAATAAATATTCAATTAGAAAGATGTTCTGTTACGGTTTTGATGGCCAGCGCGGGGCACTTTTAGCCTACAATTAGGTAATAGCCTTCCCAACTTGTCTCGCGGTTGGGGAAACCGGGCACCTGGCCCTGTCAAGCCACTGTTAGACACTACTGTAAGACATGCGGACCTGTGCATTAGAAGGGAATGGAATATAAAGTGGACCTGACCTGATTCTTTCCTCTCCTCTTAGCGATGTTATCCACCAGCGCCTCGCGTCGTCTTACCCTCTGCGACCCCGCTCCCACTGTGATAGCATACAGGTCACTGTTTTCTGGGGCAGCCTGGGACCACAAACTGGGCCTCGCGTGCAATCCTCTCGGGGGTCACGGATGTGCAGACGGCGGAGCCTCGGTGTTCTACGTCTCCCCGACCCCCCCACCCAGAGCATGCCTCCCCAGACTGGTGTACAACTCTTGGCTCGCAGGGTAGGCCAACTGGCTGTATGTAAGTGACCGTGCTTAAACAAAAAACTGAACACTTTTGGCTGTAGACAGGGTTTAAAAGCACAAGCAAATCAGAGCGAATAGCGCTTCTGAGGCCTTTGGTGTAGACACTTCCTTGAACCAACCACCTGTTCTTGCCCTTCTTGCCCTTCGGAGCCGAACTGAAACTAACTTGATAATAGTCAGCATAAAAAGAAGATGCGGACTGCTTAAAAAAGGTCTTCACCAATAGTTTCAAGTAAATTTAAGCTGTTAAGTCGCATCTATTAATAAATGAGGCAACACAATGAGGCAATCCAATGGGGAGCGAGCCAATGGCCCACTGAGGAGAGCCGTTGCATTTGCCAATATTGTGAATCTGGAGAAATGGGTGTTGCGGGCGACACTGGTTTGTACACTTGGAAAATGACCGTTATCACCAAAGGACTAAAATAGACATTTTTTAGATAAGCCCTTAACTTGAAGTGTGCCCAGTACAAACATTGCTAAGTATTATCCTTGTTCGCCATGATAATTAAAGAAACCAACCTGATAACAACCAAACATTCCAAGTTAAGAGCATTTATTTAAAATTGGCAAAATGGCAACGTTGCAAGAGGCATCGACATGATCCGAACCTCCCAGACAAGTCCGTACCGATGCACTTCTGAATTCGCTTCGACCGATAGGGCTCTCCTGATGCCGTTCACAGCACTCTGTGAATTCCCTGTGGGGGGGGCTGAAGGGAGTAGCCCCTGCAGCTGGCCTAGTTGTGGCCCTCAGGTCGGCCCCCCACCCCCTCCCCCCGCTTTATGCCCGACACTACGCTGGCTCATGGACCTGCCGGGGAACAGCAACACCCAACGGGAGCACCCGGGCCAGGTCTTGGATCCCATGAATGAGACCCGGGCGACGCCAGCGGGAACTACGTGTGTCATTCAATCGGCCGAGGGCTGGGAGGACTCGCACATAACGGTGGACGTGCGTGTGAGTGTCGCCGTTGACTGTTGGAGTCCGTTCGTCTCATTCGTTTCTTTCAGGTTTTCACGCTGTCCAAATAATCTGTTTTTGTTGCAAAGGTACAGAAAAGAAACGTAATATTCAGATCCAGAGCCACCTTTTTTTTAATAACCACGGGTTAAATTGAATACAATATATAATAATTAATGCAACAGAAATAAATAACC
>OLKM01000628.1:32318-134026 GCA_900291075.1 Melanogrammus aeglefinus | reverse complement strand
GCGTGGCGAGATGTGTTTGTGATGCAGGGTGTGTGTGATTAGACAGACAGAAGACAACACGGACAGAAAAGGCCACAAAATCAATTGTCTGTTTGTTGCGGGTATATGAAAAGCACTCACACATCACTTCCATTAACAACAGAAAAAGGGAACCCTGCCACATATTGTTCTGCATGGAGAAATCTTAAGAAACGAGAACATCAAGTGTGGTCATTCTTGACTGGGCAGAGATAAACAGTACACGTTGCAACTTGCTAGGAGTAGGGGAGACCCATAGACACTAGAGATCAGAACGACAATAGAAAAACATAAGGACAGATAAGAACAGAAGGAGAGAACATGGATAAAGAAGTGACAACGGCACTCTGGATCCTGGCAATCTTTATTTTGAAAGGTAAGTCAACAGGAAGGTGGACGCATGGGGGGGGGGGGGCCTTTCAAGACCACCTTGATGCTCATAATGTGTGATGGATAGACCATGTTTATTTTTAACTGTGAGATACTTTGCTCTAGTCTGTCTCGGTTAAGAGAGGATTACAGGATTTCCTAGCACCTGGCACTACCGTATTGAACGCACCTAGCAAATAATATAACTTGAAACCGTCTAAAGATTTCTAAGATTTCTGGTCCTATGTTTAAAACGTGGGTATCATAGGAAGGAGAACATATACCTATACTGATTCAATACTGCAACACCAGCGCAGATGGCTTGCCCGTGCATAGACCTTGAAAATGCAAATGTTCTTTGCCAATGCAAAATGTTGCATCACATTTCTCGATCTCCCTCCAAACCACGAAGTAAGTTCCTCTTTTGAAAATGTGATCCCATACATCATTCTCCAGTATCCTCCAGTTCACGGTATTGGTTGATTTGTCTTGTGTTACTGCATGGATACAAATAGTTTCTTCCTTCTCTTAAGGCGTTTTTGCCGGCCACTGGTCTGTTAACCTGCCAATCAACCCTATCTGCGCTGTGTTTGGTTCGACGGTGGTCCTTCCTTGTTCCTATGACTACCAAGAGGACTCCTCCAGCCAGGTAAAATGAAAAAAAAAAAAAAGCATCCCCACCTCCATCCTCTCCCCCCCCCCCCCCTGCCCCCCACCCTCCTCCTTCTTCCCCCCCCACTCCCCCCCCTCCGTGGCTATCGCCCCCCCCCCCCCCGCTCTCCCCCCCGTGGCTTCTTGCCTCAAAGCTTCTTGGCTTTGAACCTGCAGACGAGTGGATCAGGACGTCGTCTGAGATATAGTGTAAGAAGTCAAACATAGGCCATAACCAATATGTGAAAGCGGCTGAAACATTGTGTAACAACACCCTGAGAGAACACACACAGCGTGCTTGGTTGGAACAGTCTCTCAGAACGATGCACTGAAATGACAGACCCCCTTTGATTTGTGTCTTTAAGCCCGTGAGGGACGGAAACGCCCACAGCGTGCGGTCTGCGATGTGGTGCCTGGGGAACAGTCGCTGTATCACACCGAGGTGTGGACACACGCGCATGCACGCACACGTAGGCCTACGCATTGAGAACGTTCATTTACTTAAAGTATTTCATGTAATATTTTGAATTGGAAACAGATGAGGGAATATTATCAAATGGATATCTTTAATCGACAGAAAGTTCATTGTGTTTTTGGGCTGATCCTGAGAGTTGATTTGAGAGAATGTAAAAAAGAATGTAGTATTTCACTTGGCATGATGTTTCAAAATGAGACACTCACACACTTTGGAGCTCCGCTGGAGCGCATTAGCTTGCAGCCGCAATAAAGCTATGAGCATCTTGAATCAATAAAATATTCAATTAAGAAAATGTTCTGTTACGGTTTTTTAGGCCAGCGGGGCACTTTAGCCTACAAAGGTAACCTTCCACTGGTGAACGGGCCTGCCTGTCAAGCACTTAGACCTACTTAAGACAGGGACTGTGATTAAAGGGAAAATATAAAGTGGACCTGACCTGATTCTTTCCTCTCCTCTTAGCTATGTGTATCACAGCGCCGGTGTCTTCCTGGACCCCGCCTATAGCAACAGAGTCATGTTTCTGGGGCAGCCTGGGACCAAAAACTGCTCGCTGCAAATCTCGGGGGTCAGGATGTCAGACGGCGGAGCCTACGTGTTCTACGTCATCCCCGACCCCCCCACCCAGAAGATGCCGCCCCAGACTGGTGTACAACTCTTGGTCGCAGGTAGGCCCTGGTGTTAAGACGTTAAAAACTGAACACTTGGTCTAGACAGGGTTTAAAAGCACAAGCAAATCAGAGGAATAGCTTTCCTGAGGCCTGGTGTAGACACTTCCTTGAACCAACCACCTGTTCTGCCCTTCTGCCCTCGGAGGAACTGAAACTAACTATGATAATAGTCAGCATAAAAAGAATGAGTGACTGCTTTAAAAAGGTCATCACCAATATTTCCAAGTAAATTAAGTCTGTTAAGTCGCTATCTATTAATAAATGAGGCAACACAATGAGGCAATACAATGGGGAGCGAGCCAATGGCCCACTGAGGAGAGCCGTTGCATTTGCAATATTGTGAATGCTTGAGAAATGGGTGTTGGTGGCGACACTGTTTGTAACACTTGGAAAATGACCGCTTATCACCACCAAAGAAGACTAAATAGACATTTTTAGATAAGCCCTTTAACTTGAAGTGTGCAGTACAAACATTGCTAAGTATTATCCTTGTTCGCATGATAATTAAAGAAACAACCTGATAACAACCAAACATTCAAGTTAAAGCATTTATTAAAATGTGGCAAAATGGCAACGTTGCAAGAGGCATCGACATGATCCGAACCCTCCCAGACAACGTCCGTACCGATGCACTTCTGAATCCTTCGACCCGATAGGCTCTCCTGATGCCGTCACAGCCTCTGTGAATCCCTGTGGGGGGGGCCTGAAGGGAGAGCCCCTGCAGCTGGCCTGTTGTGGCCCTCAGGTCGGCCCTGTGCGACACTACCGCTGGCTCATGGATCCTGCCGGGGACAGCACCACCCAACGGGAGCACCCGGGCCAGGTCTGGACCATGAATGAGACCCGGGCCGACGCCAGCGGGAACTACGTGTGTCAGGTTCAATCGGCCGAGGGCTGGAGGAGCTCTGCCAACATAACGGTGGACGTGCAGTGTGAGTGTCGCCGTTGACTTTTGGAAGTCCCGTTCGGTCTCTCATTCGTTTCTTTCAGGTTTTCACGCTGTCCAAATAATCTGTTTTTGTTGCAAAGGTACAGAAAAGAAACGTAATATTCAGATCCAGAGCACTTTTTTTTAATAACCACGGGGATAAATTGATACAAAGTATATAATAATTAATGCAACAGAAATAAAATAACCCCAAACTATCCTCGCAAGAAGTAAAGACACACAATGTATAAATGTGAAATAAAGACAGATATTTACAGGAGAGTACATGAGAATTAAGTTTTGGTCATGTCAATTGTACCTCAAGTCAAATCTAACTGACTTTAATGACAGTTACAGTCATGTCATGTTGATCATCTGTTAAACCCTGCGGTGACACCATTGCGTCCCCCCCCCCTTCTGCCTTAGATCCACCCTGTAACACATCTGTGGACGTCCTCTCGTCTGGAACGGGCGTGGTCCTGACCTGCAGTAGTGACGCCAACCCCACTGTTCACAGCTACACCTGGTTCCGCGGTAACGGCTGTCTGACCGCAGTAGACAGGAGGACGGGGGCTACGCCGATTGGGCTGACCCCGACGCTTCACGCAGACCCCCCCGAGGGGGAGTCTGAGCTGTACTGCTGCGTGGTCGCCAACACCCTGGGCTCCCACTTCTACAATGTGTCGCTCGGAAGTGTCAATGCAGGCGAGTTTGGTTGGGATTTATACGTTTCTTATTTCTATTGATTATTTATGGCTATCTGAAAGATTGGCAATGGGTGCCATGTTTTGGTTTAAGTCATGCTCTGCATTACAGCGAGCATGGACTGGTTAGTTATGAAACAGCTAGGGAGCACAGTTTGCTTTATGGCTCCCTTTGTAGCCGAATTATAACCACATACCGTAATCATGTGTAAATAGTATGTAAATAAAGAAAGCAGTCCATGCATTACAATCTGAGAGGACAAACAATCTTCTTGATAACTCTGAGTGAGCAAACTGCTGGGTCCAAGTGAAGGATCTTCAATTCAACAACCTTTTGATAGTTCCCCCTCTTTCCTCTCACGCCATAAATAACCCAGCGCAGTGACACTTACCAGAGATGAACGAACTTATCCTGCGATTAGCTTTTGTTTAATACCAATGTGGACCAAGAATTTGACACAGAGCCCTCACATGGTTTCCCTTAAAACAAACAGCACAAAAGCACATTCAAATATTCCAAGATTGTGTTCTAAAGCTATAACAAGCTTTTGATATATACTGCAATGACGTGATGCCAATTCAATTGTTCTCACTGTTGTATTTTTCATGGCAGGAGTCAGAGAACCCCAGTTGGCCAGAAGAAAAAGAGTGACCATTGTTGCAACTACTACCGTAACTTTACTAGTAGTTGTTGGCCTTGTCGCATTTGCACTTAGATGGTATGTATAAGACCTGATTATCATATACTAATTGAACCTCTATATTATCAAAAATAATATTTTAAAAGATTTACAGATGATAAAATCTGCGTTTCCCTCTTTCTTAGGAAACTGAAGGAGTCTCCATTGTCCCAGTCCTATGACCTTGCAGGAACCACTGTTCCAGTATCTTAACTGGACATTTCATATACAATGAATTGGCTGCGGAATGGCAAGATAATAAGAAAACTAAATACGCCCAAAAAATACACAACCAATATAAACACTGTGCATATATAGGCATTTTATAGAATATATTTCTGTGCATTTTTTTATTATTATTATTTTTGTATTTATATTTTTTTCACTGTGGTGTACTTTCTGCTGTGACGTCCAAATTTAATGTTACTTGAGAAGAATGGCCGTGTGGAGAGTCCAGCATTGGCCGTGATGTTAAAATAAATTAATGACCTGAATAACTACTAGGAAGTTATATGACGCTTGGAACCAACTGTCCGGCGTGATACGGCGAGATAGGATGCAAGACAGAGCCCAGGGCATCTGGGTGGAAGGTTGAAAAACATTAGGACATTCACTTTGTTTATACTTGACTTGAATTTAGGCTTGAACTGAATAACCTCCTTTCTGAATGTTTGTTTCTGTGGTCATATTAATTAGGCATGATACAAAATAAGTGTTTGGTTATGTGAGCTTGATAATTAGAATTCATAATCAATAACTTAAAAATAATGTGTTTTTGAGTTCTTTTTTTCCCCCCAGGTTTAGTTTCGTATGCCTCATGTCATCTATTTTGGATTTCAATGTCTTTTCAACTCTGCGTCTTCCAAATATGATAAACACAATTTCTGTTGTTGATTTCCATGAATGTATGATCCAATCTAATCTCTGAGTATACAATTTTAACAGAATATACCAATTAAGTTATATACTGTGCAATAAGCAAAAATATGAATAAAGGAATCTGCAAGATGAAAGTCATTAATTATTGATCTAACTGTATCTTCCTTGCATGCGTAAAATATCCATCAATCTTTTGGTTGCATTGGGCAGCCTTGTCAGCCCTGATAGGGGAAGGTGCATGACTTGCATGAGTTGGGGTGGGGTGGTGGTGGAATTATGGGAGTACCAGACAGGGTCTCTGACATTCTCACCACTCTCTTCTGCTACTTAATTTGTGTCATTTATTGTTTAAAGGCGATTTTTTTTGATATCTTATAGAAAAATCAATGTGTTTATTGCAATTGGCAAGTGTCTTTGAGTCTGTAAAAAACAAATGCAATTATTACATTTTACATTTGACAGAAAGCAGTTTGTTTTAGATTGCAAGTATGTCACTTGAAATAGAATTGAATATATACAAATTGAATATAAAGATCATGTGTGTGGCGTGTGTGTGTGTGTGTGTGTGTGTGTGTGTGTGTGTGTGTGTGTGTGTGTGTGTGTGTGTGTGTGTGTGTGTGTGTGTGTGTGTGTGTGTGTGTGTGTGTGTGTGTGTGTGTGTGTGTTTGTGTGATACAGATATCCTGTCTACAGGAAAGATGTCCTGTCTGCGAATTGTCCCGATAAGGTGCAACATCGGTTTTGTGTAAACCTGGACATGGGAACTGATGAGGGTGTAGTTTATTTTTACCACCACCAGGTGTAGCTGTTGACCTTTGGGCTGGCAACACCTATGGGCAACACTGCAGCAGGTCAGGCTGACTGGATCAATTTGGTCACAAGTACGAGGCCCCCCTGACATGCAACTCCACCCATTCCGCCAAACCGCAGCGAAGAAAACATTTGAAGGCCTGTTTATTGCATTATTGCATCTACTTTCAAAGCCTTGAGTTCTGATCAGGCGACCGGATGCCCATCCCTCAGCCGAGTTATTCCACACTATTTAGAATAGTGTGGAAATAGCCACAAAGATACATCCTTATGTAACAGACAGCCAGCAAAACTGCTATCACTAAATAACGCGTAAATAGCCTTTTAATCTCGAAGGGTATTGTGACAAAAAATATAATAAAAATAACAAATGAGTGAAAATGTTCATGTCAGCACGAGAATCTTTTACTTTTCTCAGAAGATTAAACGTCATAGGCCTAATCATTTATCTAAAAAGAAAAATGATTGCCACGCCTCGGCCAGACTTGAGAACGCAAACGTGAATATGATGGTCGTCTGACAAGGCTAGAAGGTCTATGGGTGAGTTCAGTCTTGCTATCGAAAAAAACAAAAATAGCTGTACATTGGCCAGTAGTGGCCGCTAGAAACTATATTAAGAGCAGAATTAGATCAGAGGTGCGGGCCACCAACCCATCAACATAGACAAAACTTTTTTTCCAATTTGTTTACATAATTTTTTTGGATGTTTGCTTGTAATATGTATGTGAAATATGACACCCTTTGCAGTCCTTGGGAGGGTACGAGCTCCAGATGTAGTGCCCGTGCCTTGGTTATGGACCCAAAGGCAGGAGGGTTCCCTTGCATGTTTGGTTGTGTTGGAGGAGACCTGAGCATCCAGTGGCATACCACGTTAACAGGGAGATTAAACGGACTCGGCACAGAAAGGAGGTACCACTGGTTTGTAGGGCCGCAAGAGTCCAAACTCTCAGGTCTTTATAGACTGAGTAGCCTACCATCACAACCCTGTAGACTGCTTTGTGCACAAGGTAACTCAGGTCTTTAAAGACTGGCCAACCATCACAGCCTTGTAGACTTCTCTGTACGCAAGGTTTGTAATGTTAACAAAAATCTGAATTGATTTGGTTAGTTGACAATTAAACAATTCCTACTAAAGCAAGAGATCATTTTCACTCTTGAGAGCAGATATAATTAACAGGATTGAAGATGATACTTAATTAAAAGCAAGCGACTTCGCCAAGAAACTAGGGAGTTGAGCCAACAGGGTTGATCTAGTGAAACAATGTTTAGTGAAACAAGCATTTAAAATAAATCCATAACAAGCACATTGTACTGCTGGCAGGATGACACAGCCTCTCCCCTCAATCTTGTAGAAACAATGGCCCCTAAGTGGACCACTTTGAAAGTCAAACATCTTCGTCTCCATAGTCAAATGTCCCTGTCTACACAGTCAAATCTCCATGACATTGGCGGGGGTGGGGCAGGAGAAGGACCTCAAGAAAGGTGGAGCACAGGATGGTGCCATCGGTAAACATGAAAGCAATGCGCTATTAATGGCTGCTTCAGCCGTCAGGGCAATCCCTGTGCGCAAATATCCTCCTTGTATAAGATCCTTCTTGCAAATTCAGATGCCACTGTTTCCTCCCCTTCCTTCTACACAAGGTGGGCCAACAAACACACAGGACAGCCACCGATGAGTCCGCAATACAAGCTGTTGGTACAAGAAACTGCCCTTTTGTTTGGCTAGGTGACTGCAAATGAGTGGAGTCATCTAAGAGGTTATCTTTGACAACTATGGTTTATCTGGAAGCCTTCCTCAGCGTTATCTTCTTCATCACCGCTCTTCCCCTGGAGTAGGGACGTTAACGACAGACTCGTTAGGGGAATCCCTTGTTTTGAGGTGAGTGTTGTTGATGTGAGTCCTGTTTTGAGGTGTTTGTGGACTACTGGCCCCAGAAGCAGTTTTGGCTGCTAACAGTTAACTGGTAAAGAAAACACTTGTGCTACATAGAAATCTGTTGTTTCATGTAGCATCCGAACTTTCGAGAACGTAAAGGGCTGAACTATAGGTATAAATATAACATTTTTTAAACAATATGTCTTTAATAATAATAACGCATCTGTATTGAAGCAACAAGCAGCAAGAAATAATCTCGGAAGAAGGGAGTGTCTATGAGTGCCTCTCCAAACAAGGTATAAACCTTTAGGTTTAGATTTGCTTAAGACATTTTCTGTTTCCTACAGCTCTTACTGAGACCCATGGACTAGCAGAATGGGGCGAATGTGTGAGGAAGGGAGGAGGGATGAAAGGCGGCTGGGAGAAGGGAGCAGCAGAGGCCTGATGAGTGGGGGGGTGCTGTTAGCGGTTCTCTCCCTCATAGTGTCCTCTTCAGGTATTACCTACATACACACACATAGACACACGCACACAACTACACACACACTCACACAAAAACACACATACACACACACACACACACACACACACACACACATACACACACACATCACACACACACACACACACATACATTGACCCGCATATACAGACAAACACACACACACGTACACACAAATACATACACACACACACACAAATACATACATTGACCCGCATATACAGACAAACACACACACACACACACACAAATACATACATACACACACACATGCACACAAATACACACACACACTCACACACACACAAATACACACAAAATACATACATTGACCCGCATATACAGACAAAAACACACACACACACACACACACACACACACACACACACACACACACACAAATACAAACACACACACACACGCACACATACACACAGACAAATACATACATTGACCTGCATATACAGACCAACACACACACACACACACACACGCACATACACATACATACACATACACATAAACACACACACAGAAATATACACACACACACACACACACACACAAATCTGTATTTTTCTAAATAAAGCCACATTTTCTGCAAGCCGCTGGAGTGGTAAAATGGGCTTGTATGTTTCAAAATATCAAAAATAAGCCGCTCTGTAGTATAAGCCACCTCTTATTACACATCTTTGCACACAACCCAAATACTTACATGCATGAAACCATCACCAAGTGGTTTGAATAGTAGAATGTTCTTTGGGGCAGCGAACAGGCCGCGCTACCAATCCTGTGATGGTTGAGTAAGCCTCTGTGAGTAATTGGAGATAATGCCGATTCAAGCTTTAGTAATACCCTGAACTTTTTGGACAGATTTAAAAAAGAAGGTATCTTTTATTTTTTGCAAGCAATTCATTTAAACTCAAAGAGGCTTTGAATTATCGTTCATGGACCGAGAGCACATTGTGGAGAACGGTCTTGATTGTATTTCCGTCAATTTATGAAGCTGACGTGGTCATCCCTTACTCGCATATGGTGACGCAGAAGCGCCTTGTTTTCAATCAAACGCAAATCACTGGAAAATCGACCTACAGTATAAGACACAAAGACAGGTTAAAGATGGAATACAGGCCACAGCTTTATTTTTCAAAACTACACTACATGAATACACACAAACACCCCCCCACCACACACACACACACACACACACACACACACACACACACACACACACACACACACACACACACACACACACACACACACACACACACACACACAAACATACATAATATACATAATATACATAAACATACCCACAAATATGCACAAATATATACATACACACGCACACACAAATATACACATATGCTTTGACACACAACACACACACACACAAACATACGTATACAAAACCACATACACACTCATACACACACACAAACGCACACACGCACACACAATCTATATTACTATGAAAGAAATACCCACGTAATGCTATAGCTCTAACATATTTACCAAGTCTGCCTGTCAACATGTAACCAGAAATGCTCCCCAGTTAAACACTGCTGTGAGGCAACCGGGGGAGCAGTTCTAGTGTGTGTCGGACACATTAGCCATTTTGCCAGACGGGTCATGTGACCCTTGGAGGATTAAGGTCTAGTTCTCATGCAAAGGAAAGTATCTCGTCGTGCCAAGGGAATCCTGGTCGTTCATTGCCATGCGTACGTGAACTGATTTACATTCTGCATCACAAGTCATTGTGTGTGTTATTCAGGGTACATTAGGCTCTTAGTTCTCTCGCAGCAGGTCAGTTGTGGGACATCGTTAAGTAGGCCTACAGTGAAAAAATATGTTTAGAAAAAGCAATGCAAGATTCACCAGGTTTATAAAAAAAGACTTCAGTGTCATGTTCTGTGTTAAGGTAGTTAAAGTTAAGTCGTGGGCACGAGTTGTCTTCGAAACAAGCAAGGGTCATGTTTAGGACCACGTTAGGTTATTATACTGTTCGTAACATTGCATCAAACAGTATGTAACATAGTACCAAACAGTAACTATATCATCTTACCCTATTACAAACAGTCAACTAATTTCAGCCAGACAATATGTAAGGGATAATGCCCGACGAGGTGTCCATTATCATAAATTAATGGACGACGCGGAGGCGTGAACCGTCCGACGCGAAGCGGAGGACGGTTGCTTCCGCGAAGTAAAATCATAAGTTTTTCACAAGAAGCGGCTGAGCGGACTATTTAACATCTCCTGTCCGCAGGCGTTGCCATGGAAACCTGCCCGGAACATCGCAACGGCGCAACGGCGTATTGCCGTTGTGATAAATAAACTGTGAAATAACGTATGTTCTGTGACTCTGTTGCCACGGTTACCAAAGCGTTTGAGCCAGCGCAGTCATTTAGAACTGTCATCAGGCAATTTGACCGGAACATCTTCATAGGTGTCCATTATCACTTTTTAATGGACACCCAGCAGCCAATCAGAATCGAGTATTCACCCAGACCATGGTATAATCAATATTATATAATATTCACTATTCAATATTTTCTCTCTTATGTTTTTCCTTCCTCTTGCTCGCCCTTTTGATTCATCCATAGGTGCCTTGCCTGATTCCACAGGCATTACCCAGCCCCCAGTGAATGTGTCCGTGGCCACTGGCAAACGTGCAGAGTTCCGCTGTGGCATCAATTCCCTCAATGAGACGCTCAATTTCACTATGTACGCTCCCAAGAAAAACCTCAGCATCACCTGTGTTGGAAATCAAAAGAATGTGAAAGAAAAGGTGAGGTGGCTTTTTGCTCCCACACGAAAAAAGTACTGCGTTCGATCCCCGAGGTCTGCAGCCCATTTGTAAGCCTCAGACGGCTAGGTACCCATTTCCTCATGACTGACATGTATCTAAAGAAAGATTGATTCTCGGTCAACTTTGATAAAAGTGTGCTAAATGAAGAATTACCAACACCAGGTTACTTAAAAGAACAACAAGCTAAATTGCTCACAAGTTGTTGGTTAGCGGGTGTCAGAGTATGCCCTGGTTCGATGTGACATCCTTCATCATTTCTTTCCTTCGTTTGCATTCATTTGCCGTACTTGATTGTGGTTGTCTCCTTATAGCCCTTTGTGAAACCCTGACGTTCTTCTCTCGGCCAACAGGTCATCTCCGGCCGCTATTGTGGTGAATGTAAGGGAGAGCAAAGCAACCTGCTGGCCGTGTGGTCCATCGTTGACGCCAAATTATCGGACAACGACATTTACGTCAGATGCCAGTTCCTTATGGAAAGCTCTGCTGCATTCTTAAACGTCTACGGTGACTGTCCAGACTTTTTATGACCCCTGCTGGCTGTGAGATGGGAGATTCCCTCCAAATGCCTCCAACTATTTTGCTAAAGAAATGAAACCAATTGAAATAGGTCAAATCTTGATTATAAATGATGTACACACAGGGTGATCACATTATAAGCATACACGATAGCTCATAGTCAACCAAAAGATGAATAATAATAAGTCCTGTTTAATCTCAATCATGTCAATGTGTTGTTGATCATGTTTGTGTAATATTTACCATTATGAACACACCCTCTCTACTTCCTTTTAGAACCATCCGAATCCAACAGCTTCCCTATCATCATTGGCTGCACTGTTGGAGCATTTATCACCACTCTACTGGTCTTTGGCTTGCTTTTCCACATTATTCGGGGATCCGAGAAACTACAGCAATGCTTCAGTAAGGGTTAGGGCTAGGGTTAGGGTTAGGGTTAACCCTAATCCCAGCCCTAAGTGGGCCTACAATTGTATTTTCACTTACGTCAATTGAAAAGAAAAAAGACACGTTCCAGAATTGTTATTTTGTATGTCAGGTACTAGTCATCGATGTAACGCATTCCACCGTTTTGTTTGTGCAGGAGGTCCAGTCGAGGTGGAGGAGGACATCACCATGGCCACCATGGAGTGACGAAGGAGTGAGAAGTGGAGTGAAACAAAGCTTTTATTTGCATGCACTTATACGAATGCACTGCAGAATGACGAGTAACTACCTTAAGTTGAAAAGTAGAAAAGGATCAGTGAAATCTTTGTGTAGGATTTGAATTGAACTATTAACACATGTTTGCATAAACGTTGCCAGCCTAACGCTACTTTTGCAAACTGTCGGATACAATAATTTTAAGAGTATGATATTTATCACTACATATATTTTAGAGGAGAAGAATATATATCTTACTTCACTACAAATATGAACAAACACCGTACGAAATACTACCAATATACATTCCTCTAATATGAGAGGAGTTTACTGTAATTTATTTATATTATATTTATATTGTACTTAGCCAAAGAAATTAATACTTACTGCCCAATAAATATAATTATTTTCTCGAGTACTACATTTATTGTTTATATACTGTATGACTACTGCTACTTGAATGAATGCAACGTACAATTCTTATCATTTAATTTGATGTTAAGTTCATTGACATTAATCCACTTTAATTTTTATTTGACCAACATTCAATTATACCGTTATGTTTGAAAATGAAACGTTTTTCATGAAACATAGAGAGATGCTGTTGAGTGGGATGTGGTTTGTATTGTTTGCACTCAGCACAATCCATTAGCTCAATCGGAGGCTTTATTCTTTTATTGGGGAATTAGGAAATGGGAAACGCTAAACGCTACTCGGCACGGACACATTACAAAAACTTGTCATTCCAATGATTTCTTTTGGGAAAACGGTTGGAGTGGATTGGGGTGGCAGCAAAGTCCACCTGATTGTGAAATGTGTGCGTGACCCCTCATAGAGGGTGGGCTGGGTGGTCCATACAACCCCGTCCACATTAACATGTCTGTGTTCAATTCTGATGTCAGCTTTGTTAATTATGTGTTGACGTCAATTATTCAAATGGGATTTTTTTCAAGATAGTTAAGAATCAATATCATGGATATTATAATGGATAACAATTAAATAACAATTAAAGTAGCTGTGTGGAAAGTGCAAAGAGAGTGCCCGGAGTGAGAGATCAAATTCAAATTGAGTGGTAATTTGAAGACGTACTGAGCATCTTTTCAACCTAATAGAGTATTCTCTGAAAACACAGACCAATCCAGCAGTTGTTTTGGACTGTGGTGTTTCTTTCAGAGTCCCCCTGGGGAGAGACTCTGTTATGACACCTGTTAGTTCAGCATGCATATCCAGCAGGATATGCAACACACACACACACTCGCAGTGGTTTTGACACACATGCACACACACACACACACACACACACACACACACACACACACACACACACACACACACACACACACACACACACACACACACACACACACACACACACACACACACACACACACACACAACACACACACACACACATGTGCGCGCACACACACACACACACACACACACACACACACACACACACACACACACACACACACACACACACACACACACACACACACACACACACACACACACACACACACACACACACACACACGCACACACACATACAAAACTACTAACTACATTTTTTCATAGTTATTCCTAATTTGATATGAAACAACACTATTTTCTTATTTATCAAGTAAACACCTGGGGAAAATTTTAAAAATCCTTTTTGCACATGTTTTTTCACACACACACACACACACACACACACACACACACACACACACACACACACACACACACACACACACACACACACACACACACACACACACACACACACACACACACACACACACACATGGACACACACACACACACCCTACACCAATGGTCGGTCAGATTGGTCTTCCCGGTTCCTGGTGAAGAGAACCGGGAGGTATGGAGCCTGATGTTGACTCAGCTGTTGGGGCCCGAGTGCACCGTCACGCAACCTCTGGCTGCAGTTCAAAGACCCAGCGCACTTCTTCGCTTGTCTTCTAGACACATGAAGCATACTTGAGAAAAAAATGTGTGTGTGTGTGTGAGTGTGTGTGTGTGTGTGTGTGTGTGTGTGTGTGTGTGTGTGTGTGTGTGTGTGTGTGTGTGTGTGTGTGTGTGTGTGTGTGTGTGTGTGTGTGTGTGTGTGTGTGTGTGTGTGTGTGTGTGTAGGTGTGTGTGTGTGTGTGTGTGTGTGTGTGTGTGTGTGTGTGTGTGTGTGTGTGTGTGTGTGTGTGTGTGTGTGTGTGTGTGTGTGTGTGTGTGTGTGTGTGTGTGTGTGTGTGTGTGTGTGTGTGTGTGTGTGTGTGTGTGTGTGTGTGTGTGCGTGTGTGTGTGTGTCTGAAAGCTGATCCTATCCACATTGTAAGCTAAGTGTACCCAAGGTGACCTTCTTCAATCACTATTTATCTTTTAAAGCCATTATGTAGAAACTTTATAGTTAATGAATTCCAACTGAGGGTCGACTTGAAATAATTATCACGTGAAAACAATGGCGGCCAATATAAACCAGTTTAACGACCACAGTTTTGTGAAATACTTAAACCTGCACCAAGTTACTTTTCTACTTAAAGCTAGGAAGTTTTTCAAGAAAAGACGCGCCCATCAACACAGGATATTTCATTTAAAATACTTACTTTGAACTAAAATGCATAAAGTTGTTAAACTGGGAAAATGATCTGAGAACATAAGAACGGAACTGGCTAGAACACCTTTCCAGAGGGGTAATTTTCAAGTGAGTGTGATGTGGGTTTTGACTATGTTTGACAATACCATTCTTCACCAAAACCATTGTGTCAGTGTTATCTTAAACCTCTGTTTGTTCCATTTGCTGGGGTTAACTTACCCTTTACTGAATGTCAAACGTATATCATAAAGCAGGATTGGTGCTAGATATTTAAATTCAAGAAAGACAGCAAATATTCTGTCGAAGAGAATGTAAACTAGTACTAAAAATGTAATAGAAATAGTATGTGAAATATGTTTAGCACAGCTAACCCCCTATGCTATACTACACTACATTATACACTGTTCATATTGATATGATATATTCATATTGATATATTGAACAGTCATCTTGATATGAGCATTCATTCATCTTAACATTACTTTATATGTCAATAGAATATCAGGATATCCATTTTTTTTATGCTAGCATACAACAAAATATATTATGTGTTTAAAGACTTTGAAAGGCTTTGGAAAAACCGAACCACATAATATTGTCTTTCTGTTCTTACTTTCGTCATTCAAGAAATGGTCTTATTTATGTAATAATAAGTGTAGCAAAGTGAGCGATCTTATGAATGATAATCCACAGGTTATGCCTGCCTCATGTGTACCTACTAAATTAGATCAATGTCCTAAGTAAGGACATTCATAAGTTATTTTATAGACATTTAGTCAGACGTGAAGCGAAATAGAACATAAATCACTAAAACCTTGCAGTGGTCACAGACAACTGTATCTTGTTGTCGTTTTTCTGTTGTTAGGACCCTTTTATTTGTCTTTTACCATGACTATGGTATTTATATATATACCGTACAGATATCACCTCCATTGGACTGGACGGAGACACAGACTGTAATAAAAAAAGGTTGTAGCACTAATAAGCAGTGGCAGATTATAAAAATGAAATGCAAGACTCAATGCCTCAAAGCTCTTACTGAGACAATGGCCCCCTGAACGGTGTCGTTAACCGAGCACACAAACAAACACAAACACACACACACACGCACACACACACACACACACACACACACACACACACACACACACACACACACACACACACACACACACACACACACACACACGCACGCACGCACGCACACACACACACAGGCCCCACACACTGTCTAATGTCTGTGTGTATTCCACAAACAATACTTCACTGTTTGTGGGATAACATGGCCTATGGCTCTCCTACAGACACACACATGAATGCACAGCTTGTACAGACACACACACACAAACACACGCACACACACACACACACACACACACACACACACACACACACACACACACACACACACACACACACACACACACACACACACACACACACACACACACACACACACACAACAACATGATGCTTCAGCCCCTACATCATGTCATGCCTCTACCACTACTTTCTACACTTTGACTTTGATAGTGCACACACACACACACACACAACACCTACACACGTACACACGTACACACACACACACACACACACACACACACACACACACACACACACACACACACACACACACACACACACACACACACACACACACACACACACACACACACACACACACACACACACACATTCAGAGTTGTTTAAAGCATAAACAAAGAGGAGGAGTAGGAAGTGTGTACAGGTATAAGGGAAAAAGAAGAGTTATAATAAGTCACTTTTCCCTTGACCTTTTTCTCTCTCGCGTTGATAGGAACACACTCAGGTGAGTACAACTAGGAGGAGGTTAGGGACTCTTATTGAATAGAAGAAACTCATAGACCATCGTGTTACTTGCTTTGTTAGTGTCAGGCCCTGACCTGTGAAGGGAATCTGGTGGAAATGTTAATTGAGTATGCATTTAAATGAATCAAGCCGATCAAAATACTAAATACTATGATAATACGATAATACTGGTCAATGCGACAAATTACACAATCATTTAGTTTGAGTTTTTGGGCATTTCGGACGTCTACAGGGGCCTATACAACTCATATGTCAAATTGCACAAAAAAAATCACAGGTTTTATGCTGCTCTATGTGAGTGATCCAGAAAACGGGTCTGAAATTATTCTTGGTTGTTCAAGGACATCAGCATCCAAAAACAAAGAAGGGGAAATTTGACCCAGGCCAAACACCCAATAGAGCATTGTTAAGCAGCTGTGCTGAGGGCAGCACCATTGAATTGGGTATGGAATATGTTCGTATTTATTTAGCGATTAAATTAATGGAAAATTACCATGGGAATTGAATTCTGCGAAATTGCATTCAGTTAAGCTTTAGGATTTTTGACATTTGTGGGAAAATTATAATAGATATGCCTATGTGACATGTACATCGAAATATTGTCCATTTTACAAAAGATAATATGGATTTGGAAGGTTTGAAGGTGTTGGAAGGTGTGTTCCACCTCCGACCTTCAGAGCATGACCTACCAACAATGACCTTCAGCTACTCCTAACGAGGTCATTTGTAAGCTTTGCAAACATACTGATGAATTCCTCTTTTCTATTCGCCATTATTATCTTGTTTGGGTTTCAATTAAATCTATAAACACTTGACTTCTGGCGATTAGTTAAACTTTTTTGTTTAATGACGTGTGATTTTTTTATTCGTTTTATTTTAAAAAGGTTGTGAGGTGAGGCTGCAGTCACAGAGACTTTTTTGCAATACAAAGTCGAGCCATAGCTGTTTATTAAAAAAAAGTTTTGAATGTGTATCTAGATGTCCTCTAACTCACCTTCGGTGGATTTCTAACGTCAGATAGAGAGTGAACATTATCATCATACGATAAATAACACAATAAAGAGTCTTAGGAAAACCTTCAGGCCCTGTTCCATGTGAAATTCTCTAAAACACCCCAAATGCACGTCGGCTGACAAGACTCTGGGTGTCCTTCAAGCGGACACTGTGAGAGATGGTCCAATTGGCTGAGGCTCGGCACAGCTTAGTGCTTTAAAACTGCAGTGGAAACACAAATCAGCGCGGCACGGCACGGCTCAGCTTGGCCCGGCAAAAAGCGCTAATGGGAAAATGCTAGTGTGCACAAAAGAGGGGACCTAGAGTAATGCACTAATGGAGAAGCACCCCAGGAGAGGACTGAAAGGGGGGGGGAGCAGGGTGAGACAGGAAGAGACGTAAATAAGGGGTCAGAGAAAAGGAGAAAAGACCAAAGACATGAAGAGGCGTGAGTGGGCCATAATAGGCCTTTTGTTGGCAGCCGAGGCTTATCAAGGTTCAACGCTTTGTCTGGGATTTGGAGTTAGCCACGTTGAGAATACGTGGGATTCAAAACTATGTGTTTTGGGTGAAATACGATTACTTTAGCCCAGGGATTCAAGTAAAAATTTGTTTTCTAACCCGATGTGTAACGTCAAGGATTTTCATATTTTTGGATGGCATATGTCGTATATCAGATAATAAACTATGCTAGGGTGTCCACATTATAAATTCCCCACCTCTTTTCTCCCGTGCCTTATTATATCACTACTTCTCTTTACATCTACTTTTTTAGACTCCATTTCAAATTTGTCTCCCCTCTTTATAGTGTCTCTGTGCTCAAGATGGGACACCTCAGTGTTTTGATGTTCATGGCAGGTAAAAGAGTGTCTACATAGAAATGATTGATTGTGACTTCAGACTTGACACAGAAAACACTGATTCATATTACAGCACGTCAAAGTATATCATTGACATTATCAGAATCCATATCCTACTAAATGAATAAATAAATAGTTAGAAAATGTATTTGTTTATAATACTATTTTAGCTGTGATGATGACTTGCAAAAAGCAAAAAGAATGTGCATGGATGAAATACACCGATTTGAAATGAAGAGAGTGAAACACTGCAGCATGTAAAAAATGTGTCACACAAGCATTCTTTATTTCCACTTCCCCCAGCCTTGTTTTCCCTTTTCGTGGAAACAGAAGCAAGTAAGTAGGCTGATACGGCCATTTCTCTTTCTCAATAAGACACCGAATCAATATCACACCGAACCTCAAACGATTGTATGGTTCAGAAATGTAATGCCATTTTCCGCCATTTTTCCATTATGGTAGTTTTGACTCTAACTCTTGTGTCCCTCTCTCTCTTGCGTGATTCCTCGAACCCCGTCTTCATGCCTCTGTGTTATGAAGATCCTTTCAGTTACAGTAAGTACAGCGTCCCAGTGTTTTAAAAGGGTTTGTGTTTGGCATTTTTTGGGGAGCACAACAGCTGACTCTTGACTGTCCATCTCTTCCATGCCCTCAGACTATGGGAAGCTACGGATTGCAGGTCTCATCTTCGCCAGCATGCTGTTTATGGGAGGTATCTGTGTTCTTCTGTGTGAGTAGTACAACTATGAGTACATTTTGGGAGTTTGTTGCATGTTGGTTACTGATGTGTCCATATCAAGTCCGCAGTTGATTTCTACGTATTGGTGAATGACATGTTTTCAAAGTTATACTGATAATCAAAGGTTTCAGGACTGTTGAATATTGTGCATAACTTTTTTTTTAATTATTATTGCTTTAACAGATAACAGATGCACCGGAAGGAACAAGTATGATTTTTTTTATTATAAATTATAAATGATGACAATTTAAATCATCTGATCTACAACCTTTGTGGCATATTTGTTATTGGAACATTAAATTTGTCTTATTTCAAACACTTATACACATATAAAACTGAACCAAGCAGCCAAATGCAATAAGCCGTTGCCATTATTTCATTTCATTATTTCTACTTTTTCTCCCCTCACCCTAACTCTCTTTCCACCTCACACCGTTTTTGTCTCCTCCTTTTGCCTCTTTGCAGATGTGACTTTCTCTCTGTCTATTTTTCAAAGAAATGCAATGCTATGTAATTATTAACCCAACCCTTGTTTCTCTACAGAAAACCGGAGGAAGATAGCAGTGAAATCTGATAGCAGCTGGGCTTGGCTGGTCCGACACACTGGTTCGAGGTGTGAAATTAAACACACAAAGGTTTTATTGCTGGTATGAGAGAAGGAGGAGGGATTAATTTGTTGTAAAATGTTTAAACAGAACTATAGTGCCTGCAGGGTGTTGCTAGATTTATCTTGCCATATGCCATAGCAGTCAGGGACACGATGGTGTAAACAGGCTAAATAAAGCTTACCTTGTGCTTTTAAGTGCTTAAAAACGGTTTCCCTTTCATCACATGTTCAACACTGGCAACATTTTTATAATGTATTATACTGGTACATTCATCTGTTGCATCACAGGCAAGGTTCAATTGATTCAATGCATATTTGGTTATTTTATATGTTGTCAAGCTATATTTAAGATTATTCTTAGTATTATCAACCCATGAAGTAGCCTGTGTTAATCTTAATAATCATGCGAGTTCTGCTAAGCTAAACCGTTATTATTAATCATAACATTCATCTGCCCAGAAAACAAAATCCCTTAGGTTAGAGTCTGACTTTGTGTGCATATAAAACCCCAAATAAATGTTACAATTTTAAACCATGCATGAATAGTTGTGTTATTACCAGGATAGTTAGACAATGCTGTACAAAAACAAAAAAGACAATATGTTGTTCTTTTAAATGTTGCTTGTATTATAGGCTACATGTAGACACATCTGGCCAAGTTCATAGTGCTTGAATAGCCCGTTGAACATTGTTTTGCAGGGAGAAAATATGTTGTTTTATTTGATCGTGTTAAACCATAGGTCTTCCATATGTAGGTCTACCATTATATGTAGGTAAACCACCCGAAACCTCTACTACAAACAGTTGCTTCTTTCGAGTTAAAACAATACTTCTTCCTGCGTCCTCGTCGCCGCAGATCGTGAGACTGACCTGGGATCAGTTTATGAACACATAGGACATAACATGAGCCGCTCCTCGCTAAAACAGGCCGACTCCAAATCAGAATTCTACAATAACCACTACCAGCCGATAGTTTAAAGCTCGCCCCCTTTCAGACTAACCTGTTGAGCGTCACGGTAAAAGGGTGTTGGCATATCCTCTTCACCGAGACGCCGAGAGGGAGTAGGCCTATTTTCTTGTCCTACTAGTCAGTTGGTGTGTGTTGAAACGCGCTAGAGATTTCCCAATTTGCTCCTAAGTTTGCTGGATCGTGGATACTAAGCATCCGAGGTGAGTTTCGAGAAATAAAGCTGATTTTGTTGGTGAGTTATGTTCTGGGTGATGCGTTCATGTATTTAATTATATATTTTTGTATCAACCCCCCTCCCAAAAAAGATGGGGAAAAAAACGTTGAGATTATGCGTTCGAATAAACTAGAACACACCGGTTATCCTATTCGGTTTTCTCAATAACCAAGATATATAGACCGTGGTCTTTTAATGGACACAGCCGTTATCAAACTTTATTATTAAAAGTTAAGTTTTATTTTTCTGCGGGCTTAATCAGATGGGTTATGCTTTCCTACATTTGGAACAATGGATACGATTAGTTTAGGATCGACTCCACGGGACGCGTCGACGGCGCCCGCGTGCCGGAGGGCGTGATGATAACGCGCGTTGTCTTTTACGCGGCATGTTTACACACCTTATTGTTTATAGTAACGTTAGCGTAAGGCCGTCTTGTTCGTGTCAGCTCGCGTGTGTACGATTTGTTGCCGTGCGACGTGATTCGTCGACGTTTTGCGAGTGAGGTCTTTCATCATGCGCGCGTTTATTTTAGCTGTGTGGTCTCCACGGAACGTTGCGTGGCAGGATGCCACGGAGTGACAGTCCGGACACAATAGTTGATTGAACTGTTCGTATATTAAGACGTGTTATGTTGGATAGGTTAGGTTTAAATAGAAGACTACTGTTGTCACACATGTCGTTTTTCGCGTGGATGGACCAATTTGTCACGCGTACGCCGAACACGTACGCGCGCGCGCGCGCAGCCGCGCACGCACACACCACACACCACACACACACACACACCACACACACACACACACACACACACACACACACACACACACACACACACGTGTTATTGTGCTTTGTTTTTAGGTTGCATAAGTTGTTGTCAGGAGGACAATGCTGTTGTTGTATTGAAAATAGGCCTATATACAGCGGCTGATTTATAAATTTAAATTGTAGATGTTATCAGACTAAGTTGCCCTTTTCTGTCCATCGCAGCTCGCTACTCTTGTCTTTTCTTTTAGTTGACAAAGCCTTGACTCTGTTGTTGATTTAGTCTGATGCACTCAGGACAGCGTAAAGGTTGCATTCTTCCCTTGGATCAGGTTGTGTTAAACTAGTGTCGCTGTAGCAATAGCGATATAGTGGTAGTGTTATGATTCGTTTGCCTTTTAGCCTAGGCCTACTTACTTGAATCCGATAATAGTAAAATAGTCCTTATTAAAACCAATGAAGTTCGGAAACGGGATGTTATAGGCCTACGGATAGCCTATGTTGTGTTCTCCGTGTATGCATTTTCCGCCATACAGTAGTTCATTTTGTTACGTTGATATACAACATGGAACCTTTAAGTGTTAATTGGAAAGATGGAAAGATTCAGGATGCTAGAAAACACGTTACAGCTAGACTGAAACTCTTTAGGCCAGAGGCCAGAGAGACAGACATAGAGAGAGAAAGGGAAAGATAAAGAGAGAGAGAGAGAGAGAGAGGAGTAAACACAAACACCCCGCCACCCCCCCCCACCCGCCCCCCCCACCCCCCCCCCCACACACCCCCCCCCAACTCACACACACAAACACACACACACACACACACACACACCACACACAACACACACACACACACACACACACACACACACACACACACACACACACACACACACACACACACACACACACACACACACACACACACACACACACACACACACACTTAGGGGCTATCTTCAGCACATTATTGATAGCTTTCACCAGAGCCCTCAAGGCCTTCATTTGTCCTCCCATATCCTCACAGCAGATTGCAGTCGGTCCTGCCTCTACTAATGTGATCTACGTTAAATTGCCCACCAGTTGACCTATAATAACATACACGTAATCCGGATGGCATATTGGGTTTGAGGAAGAGATGAAGGTTAATTTGGATACTGCGACCAGCCCATTTGAAGTAATGGTGGCACTTATTTCAATGTGTACTATTCATGCCATTTGAACAGTGAATGGCCATTATGACAAGCCATGTGGGTGTATGTATATTGCTTCTATATACACGTCTGCTCTTCTCACACATTATGAATGCCCAACCACATAGCAAAGCGAAGCAAAAAAATCCTCAAAAGTTAAGCTAAGTTGTTTAATTTCATATAGAGTAAATACACACAGAGTACACATACTGCCTATATATAGTATTTTTCCTTCAATAAAAAGAGAAGTCCTGTTGCTAACCATGTGGTAACCAGGTGTGACTCATATCTCTAGTATGTTCCGATCCCTCTCTCCCTTGCTCTCTCTCTCTCTCCTTCCCTCCCTCTCTCCATCCTGTCTTATCCAATGCCATTTAACTCTCCTCATGGCGCTCCTTCCTCTCTCTCTCTCTCTCTCTCTCTCTCTCTCTCTCTCTCTCTCTCTCTCTCTCTCTCTCCTCCTCTCTCTCTCTCTCTCTCTCTCTCTCTCTTCCCTCTCTCTCTCTCTCTCTCTCTCTCTCTCTCTCTCTCTCTCTCTCTCTCTCTCTGTCCTCAAGCTCCCTCTCTCCCTGTTTCATCTCCCTCTTCCCCCTCTCAACCATTCATCATTTCATTTTTCCACAATTAGCTTTTTGTATCTGAATGTTCTTAATAATGTTATATAATAAGTTATAATGAAGGGTTAAGGGTATTCCATCAGAGAGAAGGTCAACAGATGTCAACGTGAAAACACATTTTCAGCACACAATTTCAAGTGACATAAAATACAAGTGTATATAAGTGTCGTCAGTTTTGTCCAATTGAGATTGAATGTTTAGTCTTCAATCTTTATCGCGCCTGTGTGTGTGTTTGTGAGGTTGTCCTTGTGTTTGTGTGTGTGGCCATAAAGGAAGTCTGGCCTAGTGTTCCTGTCGGGCACAGGAATCTACTGCTGCTAATTTGGGAATAATGATAGGACAGCTGCCTTTGTAGCAATAGGAATGCCAAGCCACATACTACTTCTACAATACACAGATATGAATACGCGTGTGTGTATGTGTGTGTCTGTTTTAGCGATTGCCTCACAGTGATATATAAACAAACACAAAATACGCACACAAACAATTTATTCAATAAATCTATGTGTGTGTGTGTGTGTGTGTGTGTGTGTGTGTGTGTGTGTGTGTGTGTGTGTGTGTGTGTGTGTGTGTGTGTGTGTGTGTGTGTGTGTGTGTGTGTGTGTGTGTGTGTGTGTGTGTGTGTGTGTGTGTGTGTGTGTGTGTGTGTGCATTTTTGGTTGAAAGATTCCTGGAAAGGTTGAAGTTACACATACTCAAACACATGTACACACTAGGATTGGAATGTAGTTGATGTGTGAGTGTGTGTGTTTCTGCGTGCGCACATGAAACACCAGCTTGCAACAGAATGTTTGTTCACTTGAACTGGCATTCGAGGGACAATGGAGGGGCAATATCAGGTATTGAACTTGACTCATTGACGGCTGAAAGGAAACACATTTTCACCCCGGGCATTCATCCTCGTGTTAATTCTCCAATGGCGACCACATGCGCTTAGTCTTTAGCCTAGCCTGCTTTGTGCTAATAAGCTAGGCTACGACCATCATTGTCATATCATGAGTCAGCCCCCCGATGATTGGTGAATACTTCCTCCTTTGTCACATGTTGCATGCTGTGTGCACTGAAAGTAGTTTTCTGAGATGATCAGAGATCTATTTGGTCACATGACTGACCAAGCCCAGTGCCATGTGTCTCTGTTCAACATACCCACACAAACATGACAATCCAACATAGTTAACACACCATAATGAACCAAACATTCTCGCTCATCGTCTTCTTACTGCTTGAACCTCAACTGTTAAGGAAAGGCGAAATTTGAAACAGAAAGAAGCGAAGAATGCTGTAAGACCAGACGGCCACAGAGACAACGACTTTAAGAGAATAAAATGACATTAAGCAACGACGCCTTGCTCTGTACTTCAGGGAGGGGGGAGAGGGACGGAGGCAGACCACAGACGAGGACGTTTAGCGATGGCAAAGGCCAAAACAGTGCTGTCTTTTTGTCCCAGACAAAGAGTAAGGGAAAAAGTGGAAGTAGCATCAGCAGGGAATCTGTAGTGCTACAACGTCCCACAACCAGGGAGAATGTCTGCCAGCGGGTCCGCAGACCTCTCCTCCACAAGAAAGGAGTCCTGTTTTACATTCACATCAGATTCCTCTCTGTTGTGGATGTGTTTATGTGCTGTTTGGGCTTTCACGGGGCATTCTGCAGCGCTACGATAAGAGCTTTATTAAAATGGCTCTTCCAACGTTTTATAAAAGGTAGAGATAAACATTAAGGACTCTGTGGGAAACAGGGGCGTTCAATGAAACACATTTGTCCTATACCTAGCTGTAGCTTTGATGCTGATCAAAGCAATGCTCATTAGAAGTGATTTGCTTTGTGCGCCATATGGACCTTCACAACCTCTCTCTTGGCATTTCCTCCATAACAACCATGAATGCAATACACTTGTGTATTCACTAAGCCAGGCTCCACCCTAAACTAACATTAGCTTTAGAATACGAGTCTCCGTTATAAACCAGAGGTCATCTCTCTGCTGTTCTTGTTGATTTTTGATTTGCTCCTTTCACATTTTCTTCTCCTATCACCTCTCCCTTCTTCTGTCCTCTCCCCCCTTCCTTTCCTCTCCTCTCTCCTCTCCCCTCGTGTCCTCCCTCCTCCCCTCTCCCACTCACCTCCTCTCACCCTCTCTCTCATTCTCTCACCCTTTCCTCCCCTATCTGCTTTCCTCTGTTCTCAGTCTCTTAAAGTTAGATAAGTGATCAAGCGCCGGCTGGATCACACCACATTTCCTTGCCTCCCTCTCTGGTTGCCTTGGGAGAGGCACCTGAGGAGATTCCTTCCCCTGGTGCGTTGTTTATGTTTGTGTGTGTGTGTGTGTGTGTGTGTGTGTGTGTGTGTGTGTGTGTGTGTGTGTGTGTGTGTGTGTGTGTGTGTGTGTGTGTGTGTGTGTGTGTGTGTGCGCGTGTGTGTGTGTGTGTGTGTGTGTGTGTGTGTGTGTGTTTGAGAGGCTGGAAAAAAACGAATAGGTCAAAGTTACATACACGTGCATAACATGAGTGTTAACATACCTGGCACACTCGTTTTATGTTCTTCCTCTCACTCTCTCTCTCTCACATTCCGTCCCACTTTCGCTCTGTCTCTCTCCGTGTCTCGCATTATAAACCTTCTTTGACTTGAACCGTACAGCTGAGATACTTCAAACAATGTCCGCGCTGATCCAGGACTTTGTCTCCTCCTTCTTTCGCCCCCCATGTTTATTTGAAAATCATGTTTAGAGCATGTTTTATCAGCACGTTTTCCCACTGACCAGCGACAGCCTTCGCTCTCGGTTTGAGTGGAGCACACATCATTCACATATATTTGGTGGCCAAACCAAGTATATGTAACATGTAACACATGGGTTTTGGGTAAATGTAACCCATGTCGTCGGGTGAGGATTTGGGATGAGGTTTAGGCGAGGTTTAAGAATAGAAAATGTTTGTTTAAATATCAGGGTCCTGTAAAATATATAAATAAGCACACGATTTTATAAGCATAATTTTTTTGGGCTTAATATTGTACTCTTTAAGTCTAACTGGTAATGGAGAGCGATGGACTTTCTTTTCACCTAGCCTGTAGGGGGTAGTGGGGGTTTTCACACAAGTCATAGCCCACAGCAGAAAGGAGTGCAACACCGTGCTAAACAGGGAATAGTAAAAGCCCATAGTGTGTTTTGCCCTCTCACAACATTTCAACTTAAAAAAAAAACTGGGTCCTTTGCGGAACAAGTCCAAGGGGTATAACTCAAAATGCTGACAAGCTAGTTTGACTAGACATGATTTCCATATGGCCGTTGATCTGGGCAGCCAAATGGACGCACACACACATTTAAACTACAGCTTTTTGTTGCTGCCACAGCAGTTTGAATTCTTCTGATTGTTGTAGCTTGTTCTAGCAAATGCATGTGTTTCTGCATGCCAGTTTCAGTTGGTCACTAGTTGAAAGTGCAACACTTGCCGGTCCAGCTAAAGTCCTGAAAGACCTAGTTATCTGACATGTCCCCACTAGTGAATATCAACTTGTGTCTGCTGTTTCATCTAATCCCCTTAGATTGCAATGATTCAGTAGAATCAGACAATGAAGGTCTGGAGGGAATCATGCAGTGAGCTACTGAGATTAGGTGAATGCCTTAACAGAGACATGAAAGGATACCAGAGATGCTTGGTTTTAGACAGCTGCGTTGGCTTTTTTAGTCAACAGTAGTTTAAAAGTACTTTGTTTAAGCATCGGTTGTCATTATAATTAGGCATGATTTATATCGGCATTGCTTTTTGTATGCTTATTAAGGGCCTATCCCATGTAGGTTTGTGTCTGTCTGTCTCTGTGTGGTTGTGCGTATTTTTACTAAAGTAAAACCTTTTAATATTTTGTGCCCTTTGAGAATAGATTCAATTTATTCTCTTTGTGTAATTGTGTAGCCCTGTTTGCCTGGGAGCTAATTCACAAACATGCACGCACACACACACACACACACACACACACAAACATGCACACACACACACACACACACACACACACACACACACGCACGCACGCACGCACGCACGCACGCACGCACACACACACACACCACACACACACACACACACACACACACACACACACACACACACACACACACACACACAACACACACACACACACACACACACACACACACACACACACACAGACACACACACACACACACACACACACATGTCGTATTTTATTTCCCTTTGTCTTGCTTTTCTCTCTCTCTTTGTGTCGGTCTATTCATGCGCCACATGAGCAGAAAAAACACAACTTTATGTGCAGGGCCTGTTGAAGTGCCATCCAGAAAGTTAAATGTGATTATCTGTTCCCTTGGGAGGAGAGATAACGTTATTTAAACAGGCCTAATACGTCACCAGCACAGAGCGTTCAATGCTCCACAGTCGATACAAACATCACAGGACACTCAAGCTCTCGCTGTGGGATAAGATGTGATTGTGCTTGCAGTATGCATTACTAGAACAATGTGAATTGATCTCTGTTCTGTTTTTGCTGTGAAAAACCACCAAATGATGATTTAAAATTCTTTATGTTACAGATAAAGCCACTTCTTCAACATGTCTAAGATGTCTACGATTTCCGCATTGGCTTTGATGACACGTAAGTTAAACACTATAACACTACTATAACATTAAACACTACTTCTCTTAACTTGTTTCGTTTATTCGTTAGATAAAAAAAAAAACATTAAAAAAAGTTTAAATTAGTGTCTTAATTGTATTATAAACAATGAACTAATATACACACAACAACCGTTTCAACAACCCCCAGCAGAGGTCATTGGTCAACTGAGTACAGTAATTCTTCATTAATTAAGGTTAGAGAAAAGAAATGGCAGCAATGTGGATTTAACCGATTTATGTAACATGCAAACAATGAGAAAGATAAAAGGAATGCCAAAACAGAATACATATGTTACTTGGGTAACTTCATGAGCTGCTCTGGAATTTCCAATAAACAGACTCTAGACCACTGGCCTTCTTCAAAGTAGGGTTAAATCAACATTCAGAACAGGATAAGAAGAGAATAAAGGGAAAGCTGAGGGGAAAACCTAGACAGAAAGACTAATAAAGACGACCTGTCAAATAAACAGTTGTAAACTGTATCTCTCGCCTATTCTTTTACAGTTGTGTCCCTTGTTTTTGCTGAAGAAGCCAATTGTGAGTACTTTTAAGGCTTTTACTTTGAAGGACCTTTTAAGGCCCATTTATAAGCTTGTGCTTTTCCTCTATCGTTATTGAACTTTTAGACTTTCGTTATAAATTAAGAAAATGTGTTGTTGATAATACAGCCTACTAAATGCAGAGCACGTTCAGATGGTTCTGTTGTTATTGATTGTGGCTCTGTGATCAGATTGGAATTAGAGGATAGCTTTTCAGGATGTGAACACCAATCATATCATAACTTGACAGGTATGAATCTAGTTGTCCTCAATAAACAAGCAAATCATTAGCCACATTATTCAACCAGTCTCTTTCCCCTGAATGTAGTCAGCCTTATGAGATGTGGACGATTACATCTGTTGTGCTATCTATATCTCAAACTCACAATGTCTTTTTGCCCCCACAGCTGAACATGATCCCTTCACATTCGGTAAATATCTATATCTACCAATATTCAAAAATGCGTACATTCCCTTGTATTTCTGTAAGCAGATGGTTTAGGGTTCCACAGTCAAATGTATACAACTTGAGGAGTTTTAATCCCTAGCCTTCAACAACCTGTCCCTCTGACCCATCTAAGTATTCTACAGATAACTGAAGGACCAGGACTAAATACTCACAATTTAAACATTGTGGGAGAAAACAAATGTAGGCTAGATATGGGTGGTGTATTGAAGCACACCACTGCCACCTTAGACCTTTAAAATGTATTTTACAGTGCTCTCTTTTTGTGTGTGCGCAGACTACCATAGACTGCGTGTTGGAGGACTGATCCTGGCTGCTGTCCTCTGTCTCATTGGCATCACCATTCTATTCAGTAAGAGAGGCTAACACACACACACACACACACACACACACACACACACACACACACACACACACACACACATGTACAGGTGCAAGCACGAACACAACACACACACACACACACACACACACACACACACACACACACACACACACACACACACACACACACACACACACACACACACACATGTAAAGGTGCATACACACACACACGCACAAACACACACACACACACACACACACACACAGACACACACAAACACACATGTACAGGTGCAAGCACGAACACACATACACATACACACACACACACACACACACACACACACACACACACACACACACACACACATGTAAAGGTGCACACACACACACACGCACAAACACACACACACACAAAACTGTGTACACATACAAACAGCTGCACACACACACACACACACACACACACACACACACACACACACACACACACACACACACACACACACACACACACACACACACACACACACACACACACAGAACCGTAAAATTCCCATTTGTCATTCTCTTCACTCAGGTGGCCACTGCAGGTGCAAGTTCAACCAGGACAAGAGGTAAGTTGCCCTGATCGTCTGTCATACTACAGTATGTGGCACCTTGTATGCAGCCAGCATATGTCGTTACCCTGTGATGTGACACATTGAGATGAAGAAATGAGATGAAGGGATCTCATCTCATCTCAGAGATGAAGATATGAAAAATATTAGAAGGTTTTTTGAGTGTAACCTCAATTTACCTCCCGGGATAGATAAGGCTATTTCTTACCTTAACCTAATGTACATTACCTTAACTTTACTCATGTCGTCTCATCTCTCCTCATCTTATAGAAGATAATCTTACACTAATGAACATTAAGTTAACTTATCCCATGTTATCTCATCGCCCCTCATCTCATCGTATGTTATGTAACCTTTAATGTCGTCCATGTGTTATAATGTGGTTTAAATGTGTAATACATACTTACCTCTTGCTTCAACTTCTGCGCTGCAGGAAAAGGACAGGAAGCAATGCTCAGCAGATGCTCAATGACCAAGGTGGGTTTATAGTTTTGTAAATAGTCTTAAAGAACAAGCTGAAAGTGGAGTGGGTGCATGAAAAGCTGTATGCATCCATGCTCACATTTTATAGGTGTAAGCCTATAAAAATTACATTAATAAAACAGTTTTTGGTGTTGTATTGCACTGCCACACTGCCTGAAGAAAAAAAATACATGTAACACCATTTGGATGTTGATGTTAAATCAGCATTAGTTACAAACTACATTTCATTGTGTCAGCCATTAAAATATATGTATCCTGGCCACAAATTGAGTCACTCGGATTCGTGCATGTAGGGAAAGTGACAGGATCAATACAATGAATAAATATAAGTGTCTTCTACACTGGTGGTACCTGATCTAGCATTTCTACAACATACAATGCATCATTGATACTCAGCCAACGACCCAAAACATGTGTCCAAAAGGTCTACCTGTTGAAATTTGAAGACACTAATGTCTTCTTTCTAAATCTTGCCACCTGCAGGCCGCGCCAGTGAGTGCTAGAAGCTGATGCCAGAGCCACGACCCTTGACCTTTTGCTGGACGTGAAACCAACCAGATAACACATGGCCTTTGAGAGTCCTGAGACGTTCATAATGGGCTGAGGTTGTAGCAACAAAAGGGTACTAGAAATGGGGTCTACTGAGCTACTGATTACACACACACACACACACACACACACACACACACACACACACACACACACACACACACACACACACACACACACACACACACACACACACACACACACACACACACACACACACACACACACACACACACACACACACCCATACACATACAACCAAACACCCACAAGCACATCAAACAATTAGATATTAGATATTACAATATTATACACAAATTAGTCCTGGGTCGAATTCATTCTCTTATCGTGTCAATATTGTTCTAGCCTTGGTAAAAAAAAGAAAAAAGCCATATGCATCCTATAAGAAATTAGTAGAAAGTGGCTACTCTGTTGTGTGCGTCGATTAATTATAGTTCTGGTGACATTTATTGAGTAACTCAAATGAGAACACAAATCTTTACCAAAAAATATGAATCTAATGTATAGTTGAGTCAATATTATTTCATGTCGGTCAACTCCACTGTTGTCATAACTGCGCGATAGATAATGGAAAGGCTCTATTGTTTACCATCCTAACCGTTTCCTATGTGAATATGTTTTAAATGAATACTCATTGAATAATCATGTGACTTCCTAAAAAAAATTGACTCTAAAATGAATCACAATAATCTACTGATTTATATTTATGCAAAAAAAAGCTTTACAGAGGAATGTATTGGATTGCACTGTTCAGAGATATAGTGTGTCAAGTTTATATAAACCAAACAACTGTCAAAACCTCTTTGACTAGTGGTCTATTTATTTAGTCTCTCCATTGTGTGTGTGTGTGTGTGTGTGTGTGTGTGTGTGTGTGTGTGTGTGTGTGTGTGTGTGTGTGTGTGTGTGTGTGTGTGTGTGTGTGTGTGTGTGTGTGTGTGTGTGTGTGTGTGTGTGTGTGTGCGTGCGTGCGTGCGCGCGCGCGCGCGTGCGTGCGTGCGTGTGTGTGTGTGTACGTGCGTGTGTGTTTGTAAGAGAGTGAGTGAGTGAGTGAGTGAGTGAGTGAGTGAGTGAGTGAGTGAGTGAGTGAGTGAGTGAGTGAGTGAGTGAGTGAGAAGTCTGTGTTTGTACAGTACAGTAAGTTTACATATTTAAGCATAAGAAAGTAGGAGCGTATAGTGACCAAATGTAGCTATTTAAAATATACACTTCAGTGATTAAAGTTGGATATGACCAATATATAAAGTTAACGTTTATACTTTCGGCTAGTAACGCAAGATGACCCACACTTGGATAAGAAAGACCTATCCTATATTGGAAATGTGTTTGTGTTCAAAGGGGGACTGAAAATAAATGTCAAATATCCTCCTGAACAACTAAATAAGTAAGGCTACCTAATTAGCTTATAAATGTGAAATGTTACATATCTAAATTTACCCTCAATCAAACATGATGGCGAACATTCCTGTCACCAGTTGTACCTGATCCCTCGAGTTCACATTGTGTTCCTCTTCGACTTTAGTATCTGATGGCCCTTTTCCACACTCATCTTTTGATTTGGTTTGACTCGGGTTGACTCGGCGCCTCAGCTCAGCCTGGCTGGGATTTGCACCGCCCGGTCAATAGCTCTCATTGATTTCCGAGTGCCTTTTATGGGTTATATTGCCGCTTAAACTTGTTAAAGGGCCCTGGGACATAGTTAAACTACTGGCCCAGGGCGCAGAGCAGGTATAATAATGCGGAATCATGTCGATAATTGCAAATAAGTAAATTCCTTATTTTAAATAACCATTCGTAACCCTTGTCGTGACAGTCATATCTAAATATAGGTCCAAACAAGGATATGAGACATACCAAACACATAATAACATCAGAAACTGATTATTTTAAGCTTGTGTCAAGCTAACAACAGTTATGAATGGTTTCTTCATCACATAATGGACAACACCATATAAGGTTTTAATGATTTTATAGATAAGTTAAAGGCTACAAACATACGGCCACTTTGCCTTTTCCGTTTTCCGCCAAGACAGAAGGTTTACCTGTGTATATCAGAACAGGTAGGCGTGGCTTATTTACCATTCAGCCCACTCCCAATACAACGGTTTGTTTACCTGTGTTCGAGAGATGCTTCACGAACCACCTCCAGAACGCAAGCTCGTTTACCTTGTGTCTCTGTTAGAATAAACCACGTGCTGAACATTTACCACTCTCCGAGTCATACCGAGACGACCATACCACAAAGGATCGAAATAGTTTTTCATCAAAATATTTCTATAGTAGGACGGTAACTTTATGGTACGACATCTGTCGCTTTTGCTGCTTCTTTTGTGGCTCCGTACTGCAGAGGCCTAAACCACTCTGCGTGGTTGTGACATCCTTTGATGACGCCTAGTGGTCAGAAGTCAATGTAGAGTTTGAAAACTCTACAAAGGCTTACTGCCTTAACATTGGTCTATATACTGATTGGCTTTGATCTCTCAATAGTAGGCCTACAAGCTTTGTGAATTGGGTCTTTAAGACCAAATTAATACACCTATTTGGCATATTTTGCTTAATCCAATATTCACTGACCCCGTTTTGAGCACGTATATGCATACTACCTCACTGAGAGACCTGCAATGCTAGAAACATTGGCACCTGACAAATCCAACAAACATCAAAGTAAAAACATAGTCATTCGCTGAATGCTGCTTTTCCTGATAAAAGGGTCTGACTCGAAAGTCGGCTTATTGAAGGCGTTTGATTCTGAAAAAGTTAAAAGAACTGGACGTTCAGTGGAGAGGGGACCCAGAGGTTAGAGGAGAGGAGGCCTGGAGGTTAGAGGAGTGGAGGTATGGCGGTAGGGGGAGGTATGGAGGTTTGACGGAGGTCTGGTGGTTGAGGGGAGAGGAGGTGGTGTGGAGGTTGGGGGGGAAGAGTGGGGGGCACCCCGGGCTTGTTTAATAAACATGTTTTATTAACCTCTTAAGCTCCAGCCTATTTTTAATTGTCTAATTTGTCTAATCAGCATGCTTGGTGTTTGAGTGGTGTTTGGTGTGTGTAAAAATGACTTATGTGCTTGTAGCGGAGTTTCTCATGTTTAATTTGATATGACTATTTCTACATGATAAGGGCAGTAGGCCTACATAATAAGGTCTTCCCAAATCTGGGGAACCTCAAGTTTAAAGGCTGTGTTGCAGGGTTTATTTTCCAACGGATTTGTGCAATTTGCTTGTTGGTATTTAAGATTTAAACTGTTATTTATTGTATTTAATGTTGTTAGGTATCACAAAACGGAATGTTATACGAAAATATAGGTACCATTTTAGCGGTTTGCTATTGATTCTCATTTCCCCCAGAATGCCTTGCATGACGTCACGTTGGGGGAGACGCGGACCAAAGCCGCATTGAGACCCTTTGAGAGTAGGTCTACTAGAGACTAGTAAGAGAGTGTTCAGCAGATTATACAGATACATAGATAAATACATAGATATTATATATAGTTAGTCTATGCTACACGTGAACCTCCTAAGATGGCACAATTTGATTGGTTCGCTATCTCGGGATATTGGGCAATATCCCATGATTGACATCTCAAACTCGATATTGTTTTCATCGCAAGATGTCAGCTGATAACAACAAATAAACCTCGGTCTCGGGGGCTATTCCCCACTATTCATTTCGCCTTCGGCGTAAAATTGTTGACTTATAGCCTAGAGATAGATAAAAATAGCCAGTCAAGTCTTTATTAATACCAAACTACACATCGTCATTTAGGTGATTCGGCTCAAACAAATAGCCTACAAGACCACACAGAACTAGGCAGACAACAAGTCTGACTGGAAAATACATCACATTAAAACTAGACCCATGCGTCGATAGATAGATAGACAGATAGAAAGATAATTAAATATGTTCTATTATTTGCCTTGCGGAGCCAGCCAATCCTGTGCGCGTATGCAAACTAGCCATGTGCGCCTAACACAAGAAAGACGCAATGTTGAGAAGTCATAGGCCTACTAAAAACGGATAGCAAGCGAAAGCCGAACCGGACTGTATCAATCACATACTTTGGGTCCATTCTAACTTATGGTTAGAGGCTTTAAATGTTTGCACTGACTGAATGTTGATGATAAAACAGATTTTTCTTTGCATAAGATGAGTGTGTCCTTTTCCGCTTCGGCATACTGCATGGTTAAAGCCTTGTGGTTAGTTGTGGTCTTAGTGAAGAGCACAACTAGCCACAAGGCGCGCCTCTCTCTCTCTCTCTCTCTCTCTCTCTCTCTCTCTCTCTCTCTCTCTCTCTCTCTCTCTCTGTCTCTCTCTCTCTCTCTCTCTCTCTCTCTCTCTCTCTCTCTCTCTCTCTCTCTCTCTCTCTCTCTCTCTCTCTCTCTCTCTCTCTCTCTCTCTCTCTCTCTCTCTCTCTCTCTCTCTCTCTCTCTCTCTCTCTCTCTCTCTCTCTCTCTCTCTCTCTCTCTCTCTCTCTCTCTCTCTCAGAGAGATAGCTTTGACCGCCATCAGTTCTCGGCAATTCCTCCTTCGCCCTCTCACGTCTGACAGGTTTGAAATTATACTGCTGTGGGCCATCATATAGACAGGGTCAATTTTCACAAAATCAGAACCCCGAAGGCATTTTGTGAATATTTATATTATACAACATTTTTAAGGGTATTAAGGGGTGCTGAATCCAAATCTGCTGTATATGAAGCTCAAAAATGTCCCCAAATGCCTCAAAATTGAGATCCAATATGGCCGCCACCGCCAGGCTGAAAACTATTTTTCAGTGTATCTTTTTGACTAAACAAGGTACAAACATAAATCAAATGTGCTTTTGTAAGTTTTCCTACATGGGCAATTCGATGCCATATTCAGATATGAGATGTAATGTGAAGAAATCAATCAATAAGATCCAAAAGCAGGACGATCCATAGGTCATGGTTTTATTCATTGAACTATATCCCAGTAGAAGTTACAGTGACAGCTTATTCGCAGTCCTCTTCAGTGTTCTGGCAAGTGTTGTCATGTTTCCTGCAGTTGCATGCCTCTATACATTCCAAGTGACTCTTTCTAAATAGAATAAGAAAGAATTGAATAGAATAGAATATAATAGAAAGATTACAACCAGTACAAGTAAAAGTACATTGGAATACATGTTACAGTTATCCTTACAATTATTTTGTTCCTTAGTTACTTTTTTCCCTTAGTTATAGGCTAATAACAAACAGTCAGCAGTATGCAGTCTGACAGGCTGATGTTCTCTACCAGTTTCCAATCTTGTACACAATGATCAACATCTGCTTATCCCCTATACACATACCTGCAGCTGCAGCGTTGGCTGAGGCATCCCTTAGTACACCCACATGAAGTGAACTCCCTGCAGGCTTTAGGCATAGGTGGAAGAGACATTAGCCGTGGCACTAACTGACCTTCCTTGTGCATCCATCCCATTTCATCCACTGGAGGAAGATCAGGATGTGGCAGGTGAGCTTGGTTCCAGATTGTCGCTTGATAGTGTGAACGCATGATATGAAACTCTTGTGGCCGACCTTTGCAAAACCACTTCACTCTTGCTTTGTTGCATGTATCAACCTCGGGCACACCATACATCTTACAGATGAATTTCTCTGTCGAATTCACAATATCTTCTGTGAGAGGGCCCTTCCCAAGGCCAGTAAGATCGTTGTGATGTTGCTCGAACACTTGCCAGGCTGTTTTCTTTCCATGTCCGCTGAACTGAGACACACTATCACAGCCAGTGATGGCATGGAAGGCGAGGAGTGTGTCCACTTGATCATCAGATAGTAACTTGCGAATGTCATGTACTGGAAAATACTTTGGATCCTTTGATGTCCCAGCTTTCATGTAGAGATGGGTACATCCGATTCTATCATGATGTGCCAGAAGAAGAAGAAGCACGTCTGTGTCACGCGCTGACACGACTATTGTATCCATAGGAGCCTGGATGCAGTGCAAAATCAGTCGTGTATCAGCCTCCTCATGGTCAGCACTCAGAGAGGAGATTTCAAGTTCTGGATCTGATGACTTGACAGTGGTTGCTTCAGCAAACCCACCTGATACTACAAACCACAGGCTTCATATTTCTAGGCTGTGTGTTCTATCAGGTGGTTTGAAGAGAAAGTCGAGAGTGACATCTGCTTTGTTCTCTTCCAGTGCCATGAAGCTCGACCAGTCTGCTGGAAGTGGAACAGTCATTCACGATTTCTCTGCGCACTGGTCGGTGGCGTTGTTTACGTTTCTTTCTTGTGCCTGTTTTGATGGATTCGTCATGGTACCTGTCAAAGTACGAGGTTCATTTCGAGGCTGATCATGCAGTACAACAAAGTCGTATATGCCCTCAAGACGATCCGCTATTTGTTCCTTGAAGGAGGTCCTTCGGCTAAGAAATCTAGATGGTATATCTAATTGAGCCTCATTAGCTAGTGAAGAGTACCGGTCCCATAAATGTACAAGATCCAGAATATCCGCTTGCTTTGCTGATTGTTCAAGTTCTTGGCAGATCCACTCTAATGGCATGTCCGTGCTCGGAAGTGACTCCATGCGTTTGGTCCTACGTTCAAACCTGTTTTTGCAAGTCATGTGATAACTTCCTTCTGCAGCTATAAGATCATTTACACAAGCTAGTCGCACTCTTAAGAATGAATCACACTTTGCTGCTTGTGGGATTCTGCTGCTGACTTTCATTTCTTGTATGAGATGTAGTTTTTCTTTCTGATCTTGTTGGCAAAAGATACACTGCTTCCAATCTATTGCAGGTATTTTGCTCCGTAGACTAACATTTTGCAGAGTTTTTGGGGTGGATGCAGACGAACTTTGTTTGGTATCTTTTTTCAATTCTGCCTTCAATTTCCTCTCTTTCACGTTTATTCATGTATTTTGCTCGGCAGCCCTTATGCCATACGAATTGCTGAGGCAAGTCTCCTTGAAGTTTCTCAGTAAGTGATTGGTTGCATCTCGGAAATTGTCATGATATAATTTAATCCGGAGTTTTCTTATAGTGTCAGCTGACTGGAAGCCATCCTTACTAACTGTCATGAGATTTTGCTTATTGTCTTCCTGGCATATGATGCATAACTGTGGCTCTAATGTTATTAAGCTTTCTTGGGTATAGTCTATTGCTTCAGCCATGGTTTCTGTCTCCAATTGACTAATTCAGACCTACAAAAAGGAGTGAGTTTTCTTAGAATATGAATGCAAAGTCCAAGACATCGATACGTATTCATTTAGCTAGCTCATTGAACCAGTAATGTTAGCTAGCCACTAACTTTAATTAAGCTAAAGTTAGTTAGTTAGCTAATCCCAGCAACTAGCTGGCTAACATTAGCTAGTTAGGCTAGTAAGCTAGTTAGGCTAAGGCCAGTATCAGTTAGGCTAGTTAGGCTTCTTTTAGTGATCAAAAACGCTAAAATATGCAATTATTATGTAATAATTATTATATTATATTAATTCATGAATATATAATAGTGCAATTATTAAACTACATAAAACAAGTCACATTATCAAGATATACACTGGACATGACTTTACCTGTTCGCTGTCTCATGTTTCTGATCAGCCTTTCTGAGAAGTGTGAGAAAGCTAAGCTTTGGGGGTGTGGTGGGGCGATATTGGGATGGCAAAGGTTCCATTACAGCACATTTGACACATTTTACCTCAAAACAAAATAGGCCTACAAAGGAAGTGAAAGTAGCCTGACTATTAATGAATATTAATAATAATAACTGAGTAATTATTCATAACAACTTTTGCATTTTTTGGCAATATCTAAGCAGTTTCTTTACATTACATCTCATATCTGAATATGGCAATGAATTGTCCATGTAGGAAAACTTATAAAAGCACATTTAATTCATGTTTGTACCTTGTTTAGTCAAAAAGATACACTGAAAAACAGATTTCAGCCTGGCGGTGGCGGCCATATTGGATCTCAATTTGAGGCATTTTGGGACATTTTGGAGCTTCACATACAGCAGATTTGGATTCAGCACCCCTTAATACCCTTAGAAATGTTGTATAATATAAATATTCACAAAATGCCTCCAGCACTTTAAATAAGCACATTTTCAGAAATTCTGCCTAGACTAATAGATGTTATTTGGGGTTCTTGTCACCGCCATAGTTCTAGTAGGCCTACTAGGCTGAGAGGCTACCTTCCAAAACGTCTCCCCAACGTGACGTCATCGCCGAATGGTGTTAGAAAACACCCGTTACTGCCAAAAACGACAAAAACTGGACTTTAACACTATTTTGGAGACATTTTATAAATGATACACATATTTTGAGTGCTTTATGTACCCATTAATCAAAACTTCCGGTTAACCTGCACGTAGGGGTTTGAGAGGTTAATTAAATTCAATTAATTAATTAAGGGCGCCACTAGAGGGCGCCCCCAAGACATTTGTCGCACTCGGTGATTATGCCAATCGCTGGCCCTGGATAGAGGACCGGACTCAAGTGCATTGTGATCCTGCTTGAATATTGGTAGGAGTCAGTGACACTGGAAAAGTTTTACAATTTATCAATGTAGGATCATATCATTATTGGTCATGGTCTTCCTGGATTCCTTCAAGGAATCTTGGTCTTTCCTGCTTCCTGAATGGAAATATAATCACTACGGTCTAAACAGTTTATGCAGTCAGTAAGGTAGGAGGGCATCGTCACAATAACAACGGGGATAAACTATTAGTAACGTTAGAAACTCACGTAGGCCTACGTGCTTCTAAAATATAATGCCTACGTTGCATTGCGAAGAATATGCCTCTCATGCTCGTCTTATTATTCGTATATATAAATGTGTGTAATTTTTGTTATGGACGGAAGGTGGAGACATGTCATCATCTTTCCCAGCAAAAGCGTGACCGTTATTTTAAGAGGCCACATGTGGATTAAAAAAACGCTCACGCTTGCCTAGCGGTTCGCGCACAGGTTTGCGCATAACCTTTTGGCTGTTTGTGTGCTGTATTACGGTAACAAGGGCCCACTGGCCACGTCCATGGTGGACGTCAGCAATCTGTTATCACGGTCACCGCCCCTCACCCCCCTCTCACCCTTTCCCTCCCCCACCCCCTGCAGGATAGGTCGGCCGCTGGGGTCAGCACAGTCAACCCCCCCCCCCCCCCATACGCTTTCGACCATGCCTACCAGCCCCTCCTTTACCGTCGCTCCGCCCTTTGCATCCGCTTCAACAACATCATTTCCAGTAAATCCCCTCACTTAACATTCTTTGCGAAGTCGTGGGGTGGGACGAAGCGAGGACGTTGCGATATCACATCCAGCCCTTGGTTAGATAACGTTCAAGTCGAGTCCATTAGCCAAGTTTTCGCGTGGAACAATCCATCAACTTTTAAAACCGATGGACCCCAACAAGGCACCGAGCGCCCCTGAACCAGGGTGGAATCCTGGGGAGAAAAACGCTCAGGGCATGTCGGCCCCTCCGCCCTACCAAGACCACCCCCAGTACGCCAACGCAGGCTACCCTCCTCAGCCCGGACCTGGATATCCAGCCCAGGTATGCCAACACAATATTTCATGTGATTTAACTCTGTTAACTTACATGTTTTAGTGGCACAAATCCATCACTATGGCAGTCCGACAATGTTAAAAGAACCAAAAAGTATATCATATTTGTTTTTTTTTGCGTGCTTTGAATTTCAAGATCTAGGCCTTCATTGCGTAACATAACTGGTTTCCTGAGCTTTCACTTGTAGATTCAACAAGAGGCCCTTTCTTTTATAATACTTAGGGCTATCCTACTAAATGCTTTAAAATCAAAAAAAAAAAAAAAATCATTATTTTCAGTTTACGTTGGAGTTTGTGACCAACTTGGATTTTTAACTCTGTCCTATCCCATCTTTGACCCACCGCTCTCCTTCCCAGTACCCCCAGGGCTACTCAGCTGCTCCTCAGGGCTACTCCGATGCTCCTCAAGGCTATGGACCGCCGCCCCAGAATGCGTACGGACAACAGCCCTACCCCATGAGTCCAGGGCAGCAGTACCCAGCCCAGCCGGGGTCTGTGATGGTCCAGCCCACTGTCTTTGTGCACCGGGCTCCCCTGACGCAGCCTGTCAACGACTACCTAGGCTACTCCATCTTCACCATGCTCTGCTGCTGCCTGCCGCTGGGAGTAGCAGCCCTCATATATTCCATTTCGGTAAGTGAAGGGTCTTGCTTCGTCGAATGAGGTGCTCATAAACCTCTGTTTGCCACCCAACTTTTTTGCATGTTAAATGGCCCCTTGCCGAGTTTGCGAGGAGTCTGTGTTCACCAAAGTCTAACAAAGGCTTAGGGTAGGCAAGGTTAGCTCTATCCACGACAAGCAGTCTAGAAGTTTCTTAAAATCATTGAGCATTAGTTGGTTAACAATTAGTAACATTTGCTTCATATTTAACCGGTTTTGAGGGGACTCAGCCGGCCTTTGCATGGCCTGCCTTTGTTAGAGGCAAGTTACAATAGGGTTTAATAGGAGAGTATGTCTTCAAATAATTGTAGCAACAATCATCAAGTATCAGATATTAGGTCTATTACCAGTTGACAAAAACAACTCGGGGCTTCTGCTCAGACGTGCATATTTGCACGTCTGCAATTTTTCTGTGGTGAGATATGTAATTAAGTCAGAGGATGCGCCCACGCTCATTAACCCAGTGTGCACTTCTGCTTTGCGGACTTGGTGTGTGATTATGATCTCCGTACAGTACCAGAGGTATGGCCTCCTCTGGCCTCAGCCTGTTAACCCTTTTAACCTGTTAACCTGATTACCTGTTAACCGGTCAACCTCTTAACCCGCTGGTTCGCTCTCTTCTGGCTGCCAGAACCCACCCCCTGTGGGCTGATTCATCTGGGTTTTCCAAACGCTCTCCCACACCAGTTTCATTTGATATGCCTTTTTTTCTTTGAGCCTAAACTTGTTAGCCTCAGTGATAGCTGCGCCCAAAGTAGTAGAGCGTTGTTGCCCTTGGCTACAAACTCTGTGAAAGGTTTCTTTGTTTTGGGAGTTTTCTGTGAAGGCGGGGGGGGACATTATCCAAATCGGCACAGAAAAAACAGCCTTTGTGTGTTCGGGTATACACCCCTGGCAGAATTAATAAATCAACGTTAGACAATCACTTACAAAAATGTGAAAGTGTTTTGGAGGGTAGATTTAGTCTCCAAATGAAAAAACCTATCTCCGCCCTTCTGGCCTCCTTCCAAAGCCACTCCCCCAACACACATGACTAGCTCCTTAGCTTCAGAAGTTGGTCAGCATGGCCTTGTGGAAGACTCTGGTTAGTCGAAATGAGGGCATGGGCAGAGATACCGCAGGTAGCCGGTGGGTTGGTACAGAGGCAGGTATCCAACCATTTCATTATGGCTGAATGAAATGGTTGGATGGGCGTAGTACTGGCCTGCGACATCTACAGATACCACTTCCTTTTTTTGGTACAAGTTCTGGATTTATTGCTTGCTGTCGGCATGTCCAGATCATTTCAACAAATGACAAAAAAGTACAATTCCCTTCCATTCCTGTTATGTGTATATTTTATCTTCCCTCTTGTTAAGTAGCCAAGCGAATGACCAATGGCAGTCGATTCATGTGGCCAAGTCAGGCCACTCACATTACTGCGTGCATTTAGCTTTTCGGATGTTGAGGAAATACAAAAGTAGGAATTCAGAACACACCCCTACAATCCTACAATACAGTCTTTCCAAGGCTGCGTTTGTTAGCTGACTCAGATGCATGAAAATAATACAATTTTTAAAGAAATTAGGACTGTCTGTAGCCACATCCCTCTGTGATTTGTTAATGTAGACAAAAATGTAGACACAAATGTTCTGGGCTTAAGCCCAGAACATTTGAATCCTGCTTCCCAGCCCATCAGATAAACAACAGAAAACGTGTTTATGTCGTAGAAGTCACGCACAGGAAGGCAGAAGCGGATTCCTGGAATCGGGAGGAGAGGAGAGGGGAGGAGGGAATGTTTATCAGAGAGGTTTCAAATGGGTTGGCCGCTGTTATATTTTTCCCAAATGGTTTTGATAATTTTCCAAAGATAGGGTGTGGCTATCAGTGTTTCGATGATGGTTAGATGTTATATGAAATATATATATATATATATATATATATATATATATTATATATATATATTATATATATATATATATATATATATATATATATATATAATATATATATATATATATATATTTCTCCAAATTGTTGAGTAAAGTTTGGCAAATTCCCAATGTGTGACATCATCAAATGACCATTCTTAAATGTAGTCAAAACAAGAAAAACACATTTGATGGGGAGACAATAAAAGGCACCATCTTGAATGACCTTTCCTGCTCAAAATTACAATGAAATTGAATTCCTTAGTATAATGTGGCTGAAATCCAAAGTAATACAAGGTTGAAAATGATTCAGACTCAGAATAGAATACCTATTGCGTTGTTGCTTTTTAGGTAATCTAAAATGGACTTTGGCAGAGAGTTGCTTCCGTTTGGGATTTTACTTCATAGTTTACTCTATGTCTGTGCATGAAAATGCACAGACATACATTTCCTCTTTGTAACAAGCACATGTACCGCTATGTTTGTGTGTATACAGAGCACCCAATGCTGGGTGGCAAAAAAATTATGATTTAAAAATATGCAGCGTCCATGGTACTCACTACTCAGTAACTGAGTAGCTAAGCGGTAAACTGCATAGCAAACGCGACATGGAGCAGCAAAGACACGCACCTGCGCAATCCATTGTGTTGTGAGTTGGTTGGTGTGGTCATTGAGATGCCAGTGGACGTCGATGCTGATTAGTTTGCATCTATAGCGCCTTGAGACCAAATGGCCTGTTAGGGCTGGGCGATATTGCAAAAAAAGTTATCACGATTATTTTTTCTGATATCGATCCATATCGATATTAATCACGATATATAATATTTAAAAAAAATATATATAAAAAAAAAATCTATATTTTATTTATTTTTTTGACAGGTGAGAAAGACATAACATTAGGTGAGGGACAGGACAGCTGTGGTAGGACGGCGGGCAAAGCTTATTGTTGCGCGCATTTTCATACTTTCTGTGAAGTCGCTGGGATGGTATGTTTTCCGATGTTGAAATAAATTAGTTGTGTTTCCCAATCGTGCTGGCACCGACCGACGGCATACTTTACAGACGGTCTTATCCTGTGCTTCATCAGTTTTGGGATAGCCAAACCAAACCACCTCTATATTATGGACGTCTTGTAACCTTTTTTATCGACTACTTCACCCTCCGTTGGGTGATATTTTTATTCTGTCGCAAAACGCTCCTCTCCCCTCGTCTTTATTTACCGCGGTGCTGGAACAGAAGCTCAAACATGCACCAGGAAATGAGCGTTTACTTGGACCTTGACCGCAAAACTGTGATCTCATTTTGTTTATTTCTGCTGTGTGATTGGCTGTTTGGTAAATCCATATCAGAACCAACAGTCAACAGTAAGTAGATTGTAAGTTAGGCAAAATCTACCGTACTAAGTAATATAACTTGATGGTTTATTAATTTATGTCTTCCAACAGATAGGACTTTATATTCAGGCAACACTAAAAGAGATTGTAGCTTTGATACTATATCGTCTTCACTGATAAAGAAAACATTTTCCTTTTTAAATAAAGGTCAAATGCTGTAAATTAAACAACTTTTGTGTTTCATATTTCTTGATCACTTCGCTACAGAACACACTGATGTGCTGATCAGTTTGTTTTCTTTCCATTGGGATTAACATAGTGGTCTGCTGAGATCCGCATCGCTTGTTTGTCTTCCAGCAGTTGGACACAATATTTGCGTAACGGTTTTTTTCGGCTACTTTTACCACATGGCTCAAGCCAGAAATGCCCTGTTCAAAACAGGTCTGTGATAAGCAGAGGGACTAGGATTCATATTCACACTCAGTCATGCTGTTATCTTCTGACTGTTAATGAAGGAACCTTGTCCATAACTTCCAGGTTCTACATTCGGTAATTTGGCTTGAGAGAGAGATTGCTTGGGAGTTTGTCAAAAGTCTTTTGTATTACGTGGGATAGGGATGGGGCTAAGCAGAAGGTTTTGTTTTCCGAGAAAGAGAGAGAGAGAGAGAGAGAGAGAGAGAGAGAGAGAGAGAGAGAGAGAGAGAGAGAGAGAGAGAGAGAGAGAGAGAGAGAGAGAGAAGAGAGAGAGAGAGAAGAGAGAGAGAAGAGAGAGAGAGAGAGAGAGAGAGAGAGAGAGAGAGAGAGAGAGAGAGAGCCTTGTGGCTAGTTGTGCTCTTCACTAAGACCACAACTAACCACAAGGCTTTAACCATGCAGTATGCCGAAGCGGAAAAGGACACACTCATCTTATGCAAAGAAAAATCTGTTTTATCATCAACATTCAGTCAGTGCAAACATTTAAAGCCTCTAACCATAAGTTAGAATGGACCCAAAGTATGTGATTGATACAGTCCGGTTCGGCTTTCGCTTGCTATCCGTTTTTAGTAGGCCTATGACTTCTCAACATTGCGTCTTTCTTGTGTTAGGCGCACATGGCTAGTTTGCATACGCGCACAGGATTGGCTGGCTCCGCAAGGCAAATAATAGAACATATTTAATTATCTTTCTATCTGTCTATCTATCTATCGACGCATGGGTCTAGTTTTAATGTGATGTATTTTCCAGTCAGACTTGTTGTCTGCCTAGTTCTGTGTGGTCTTGTAGGCTATTTGTTTGAGCCGAATCACCTAAATGACGATGTGTAGTTTGGTATTAATAAAGACTTGACTGGCTATTTTTATCTATCTCTAGGCTATAAGTCAACAATTTTACGCCGAAGGCGAAATGAATAGTGGGGAATAGCCCCCGAGACCGAGGTTTATTTGTTGTTATCAGCTGACATCTTGCGATGAAAACAATATCGAGTTTGAGATGTCAATCATGGGATATTGCCCAATATCCCGAGATAGCGAACCAATCAAATTGTGCCATCTTAGGAGGTTCACGTGTAGCATAGACTAACTATATATAATATCTATGTATTTATCTATGTATCTGTATAATCTGCTGAACACTCTCTTACTAGTCTCTAGTAGACCTACTCTCAAAGGGTTAAGCAGAAGGTTTTGTTTTCCGAGAAGAGAGAGAGAGAGAGAGAGAGAGAGCTTGTTTGCACAACTTCAAAGATATATTACTTCCCTTGCACTCAAACCCTAACCCTGCCTTCCCGAAAATGAAAGTGTTGTGTAGGTTTCATTTCTGCAAAAAAGATTTGATGTTATAAGCTCTTCATTCATAGCACTGCTTCAGGCTAGCACATTTTACATTTTAAACAGATAGTAGTTTACCAGAGCAATAGCTGATTAGTCTTTTCCAAACACAACGGGTTGACACTATGTCGTTGAACAAATTTCCGTGCATACAAAGAGTTTCAAAATATCATTAAAATGTAAGTCTGTTTATAATAACTTTACACAAAGACTTACATAGTCTTTGTAAAATAAGCAATTTATATTCCAGCTTTTGAAAAGCCGATGGGTCCAGTACACTAATGGAGCAATAGATGATTAGTCTTTTCAAAACACAACGGGTTGACACTATGTCATTGAACAAATTTCAGTGCTTACAAAGAGTTTCAAAATATCATTAAAATGTAAGTCTGTGTATAATAACTTTATACTCAGATTTACGTAGTCTGTGTAAAATAAGCAATTCATATTCCAGCTTTTGAAAAGCGGATGGGTCCATTATACTCTCACTCAGTGGATCTGTTTTTCCCTTTCTTACTGGAAGTCATTCCAGTCGTTGTTGATACAGTCCCACCTTCTTCTGTGGTACAAAGCAGTTTCTTCCCACCAGAGCTACCTGTCGCTCCCTCGCTCGCTCCCTCGCTCCCTCCCTCCTTTTTCATTCCCTCTCCTTTTGTTGGGTTGCCCAAAGCAGGGCACTTGAAGTGGTTTCCTCTGACAAAATTGCCTTCTCTTTGGGGGAGTTAGGTTGAAGGTTTTCTTGGAATAAGTAAAAAGTGTATGTGAATAACGTGTTTGTATAATATACTTGGGACCTTAACATGGTATGGAATTGCTAAAGCTATCATGTTTATTTTTTCAGACGCACTCATTTAAAGAATAAATTTGTAAAATGGAAGATGAAATTGACGGTTGTGAACTGGTGTATGGAGTCTGAAGAAGGCTACAGCTAGATATTAATAATAATAATAATAATTGATCCGTTTTTTATAGCGCTTTTTTAAATACTCAAAGACGCTTTACAAATAAGAAAGGAATACACACAGACAATCAAACAAAAGGGGAAAAAAAATAAACAACACCACAACAATAGGCAACACATTGAGAGAGTGGACGATGGCGGAAGATGATTTGTCAAATGTTGTAGGTGGTCCTGAAGAGATTGTTTAGTGCTTCTGTAGGTGGTGGAGGATCTTGAAATTGATGCGTTGTTTGATTGGAAGCCAATGACGTCGACGGAGGATGAGAGTAATGTGTTCTCTGGAGGGGGGGGTTACTAAGCAGTCGGGCAGCAGAGTTTTGTACATATTGCAATTTTTGAAGAATAGTGGAGGGGAGGCCATACTGAATGCTATTGCAATAGTGGAGTCTGCACGTGATGAAGGCGTGGGTTAGTGTTTTGGCAGTTGACGATGAAAGGGTGGGTCGAAGGCGTGCAATGTTGCGGAGGCGAAAGAAGGATGTTTTTCCTGACGCTGTTTGTGTGTGACTTGAAGGATGCAGGACGATGATGCTGAGATATAGATATAGTGGTTGCCACTCTGATATTGTGGCTGAGAGCTGTACTCTGGGCTTACTTACATACTGTAAAGACACAGATGGAAAGAAACAGTAATTGCTTTGGATCCATGAACATAATTAGATCCATTTGGTGCAGCAGGCAGGAAGGGAGATGCATATTGTATCCACCCTATTGAGCGATATAGCCAAAAGCATTCAGCCTTTTCCATTACGTAAGCCTTTGTGTTCCCTTTCTCTTTGTAAATTGAAGTAATATCATATTCATAGTAATGTGATAATGACCATTTAGTAAACATTATATTATATGGCTAAAACTTGAAACCAAGCTCTGAAAGAAATCAGCAGCTTAAAATGTTTTTATGGCTGAAATGATAATGATAATTAAATCGTTTTTTCTTCATTTGTTTGATGAAGACGCCAGATACAGATGGGACTTCAGAAATTACTTCCTGGATGTTTTCTTCCATGTTTTCTTCCATATCTCTCTCACGCTATATTTATGTATTATTTTGGTTCATACTGGGTGATTTGCTTTGGTCTTTCTCCAACTATAGGACAGAGTTGAGTCCCCAGTTGAGCAGGTGGCAGAAAGAGACAGTCAGTTAGGAAGAGGTGTTATAAGAAGACCTTTGACGGCCACAGATACATTTCCATCAGACTAGGTTATATTGCTCCCTGCCACACTAGACATTAAGGCTAGCTTACCATCACTCAAATGTCAGCACAGCCCAAAATGGGGTTTATTCCGTCCAATACGAAGTGAACGGGATGCCTTGTCTCGTGATCAATCGCGGTCCGTCGCAAATGTGATTAGGAAATCAATGTGGTTATCACTTTTTAGTCTGCTCATTAAAATGATCGATCTGTTCCTTGCTCATTAAAATGATCGTTACACAAACGGCAAACATGAGTCTGCTAGTAAGTTAACACCGGTGGATTACTTAAATTCATGCAAAGGGTGAACTTCTACTTCTAGGTTTTGGAACGTTCTGTGGATTAATTCTCGGGTGTATCAGCCTCAGAGAGACCCCAGTACAACAGATCATAGGTATTCCAGGGCTTTTCAATCTTAAAAAATGATAAGGACAGCCATACATTTGCCACCGGAGCTCTGTTAAGCAGTACCTGGCAGGTGTTTGAAGTGGCACAGATCTGACCTTTGTCACTCGTTTCATTGTGTGTGTGTGTGTGTGTGTGTGTGTGTGTGTGTGTGTGTGTGTGTGTGTGTGTGTGTGTGTGTGTGTGTGTGTGTGTGTGTGTGTGTGTGTGTGTGTGTGTGTGTGTGTGATGTGTGCCTTGGTGTGTCTGTGTGTGCCTAGGTGTGGTTTATTCCTGCCAGCGTTATATATAGCATAGCCATGTAGGACTTTCAGCCTTTTCACACAGTACACACATAGTATAGGCCGGGGAATGTATGGAGACTGCTGCGCCTTATTTCTGACCTCACCAGTAACATGGGGACACAGAGACGTGTGTGTGTGTGTGTGTGTGTGTGTGTGTGTGTGTGTGTGTGTGTGTGTGTGTGTGTGTGTGTGTGTGTGTGTGTGTGTGTGTGTGTGTGTGTGTGTGTGTGTGTGTGTGTGTGTGTGTGTGTGTGTGTGTGTGTGTGTGTGAGTCAAGGAGAACTCAAAATGATTCCATATAATCCTCCCCTCTAATCCTCCGCTCTTCCTCTTGGCCTATCCCTTAAAGCCACTCCTAACTGTAGTATTCTCTCACAAAGGGACGCCCACACATGGGATATTATTATGGCTGCGGATTCACATACACATGAAGGATGTGATAGAGTCCTTCACCACATATTAGACAAAAAGGTAGAACTGTCCGTTTACACTTGCTCACATGCAAACTGGACCTTCGCATCAGGGGCAATGACCCCATCTATACCCAGTCAAGAGCAAAGTTGACCGTTGTTCCCAAGAGGCTGGACAAGTGGTGAAACAGCTGATAGCCGAACAGGAACGCAAACGGAAAAAGACCCATTTTTAATTTCCATAAGGGTGAACACATAAGGGAAAAACACTTTACAGCAAGTTCCCTGACCGCATGAGACTGCTAACGTTTCACGAATGCATACTCGATTTGTCTTTCTAATCATTCGTAAGAAATATTGAATAATGATTTTTGGTGTATATTAATAGGTTTTTAATTAGTATTAAAGTACATTAAATGTACAATAATAGTTACAGCCCTCCCGCACATTCCAAATTTGCTAATAACTTGATTGAACAATATATTTTGAGTACACTGAAAGTATATAAGGTGTTTATTATAATCAGTGTGTGAATATACTGAAATGGGCTGTATAGTATATACTCTAATAATACTTGAAGTTAAAATGCTGAAGTTGATAACGACACGCTGCAAACCAGCCAAGTTATATTCATCTATGGCGCTGGTATGATCGTTTATCTGTAGTGTAATTATAGAATGATTGGTGGTGATTTAAAATACTTTCTCATCTTTATTGAATTATCATAAAAGGTTACAACGTAATCTGGAATCTGTTTTACTCACACACACACACACACACACACACACACACACACACACACACACACACACACACACACACACACACACACACACACACACACACACACACACACACACACACACACACACACACATAATTATATTTGAGGACCTCGGACAGAAATCACTGAAAGTAATTCTTATTTTATGTTCATAATAATTTGAGTAACTTGTATGTGTTTAAAAGTTACCATCCAGTGAACTTAAAATGGTTATTCAAATTATACTGTAAATAGTAAAGTTCTACTTGGAGGAAGTCTACTTCTTTGCCTCGTATACTATTTTAATATTTGCATTAAGTGTATTTTTGCAATGTAGAACCTCACCACTTAAGTAAGATATTGGACCGATGGAACCAGGAGGCGGGAGTTATTCTTCAGAGGTCTATATATATTTTATCGATAACATCATCTTGTATATGTTCATGAGGTCCTTCAACATGCTATCCTTTCCCTATATGCATCCTATTCCTCTATACACAGCATAAATCAAAGCATCTCCCCGTTCTGTGGGGTGGAAGGAAACGGTGCAGTTTTTTTTAGAGCACATGATGGATTTGGTTAGAAAAGCTGCCACACAGCTGGAGTCAGCCTGATTGGGCAGCCATGTTAGTGAGGTCTGGAGGGTGGCGTGCTGGAGGGGAACTGGGCCTTGGCTTTGGTGTCTTAGCACAACAACGCCATGTAAGGCAGCAGGCCCACAGCTGTTTCCAATCTCGCAATACCAAAGCATTGTGTGACAACGGCTGTAGCAAACACACATAACTTGAGATGCTATGTTTTAACTAAATGTTGGCGTTTGAAATTGTGCGCCTTGCTATGTGCGCCTCGGATGATATAATGAATCATAAAGACTACGTCTGATGTCTCTGGTACTTCCACAGCAAGTAAAGACTCGTAGTGGGGGTTATCTTGGCCATGGTTGAGAAGAATTGTGGGGAAGGAACTTTGGCCTTGACTCTCTGAAGTCCAGATTGAACCGCGACATGGAGGAGAAGGGGATTGTACTCCCGCCGCTGAAGCTCCCCCACCGGAGCTACTGAAATACTCGAACATCTCCGCCAAGCACTGATCCGCTGGTCAACAAAATCTTAGCTATGCTCTGATTGGAGGGGAGTGGGGACGTGGGAGGTAACATTCAAATGTACCCCCTTCCTACGCAGGAGGGGGCGCCGAAACGGACTCGCTCGTTTGGTAACTGTAGGCGGGGTACTTTCAGAAACGTGTATCTCACTCAAAAAAATCATCGACAGACTTTTTTCAAAGTTTGTATGCGTGGGAGGAGCACCAGAGACCCAAAACAAAACCCCAAATCCCAGGAAAAGTGTTGTTTTCATAATATGTCCCCTTTAAGAAATGGATTGATCCAACTACCGTCAGGTGGTTAAGGGACCTTGACCCTGGGTTTCTTAACCTTGCAATATACCGGCAGTATGCTTGTGATCAGGTGTCTCAGGGAGACTGATATCGGTTAACAGGCCACTTCCAAATGGGGGATGGTATTGGATAGCAACTTATATAAGACAATTGGCCAGTTATCTCTCTTTAATCTGTATTTAAATGTTCCTCTTTGTCCTCCAACACAACAAAACGTTTCTAATAGATAGCATTGCATGGCAACATGATGCATACAGTTCAAAATGTGCTTTGATATTACTGTATGATGGCATTACTGCTCACTGATCTCTTGAAAGCCTCTGAGGTACTCATTAAAGTACATGATCAATACATTAGTGGAGCAGGATATTTCCTCCACACACAAGATTTTGGGAACATCTTTGGGTTGGATACTTTTCACAGTTATATTGCACCTATGTCCAACGGTAGGTAATTATTAATTATTATTATTCTTTTATATTGAGAAATAACGTGCATATTGAACGATTTACTCTGTAGAATTTAAATGAAATTAAAGTTGGATTTGCATTTAGGTTCAGCTAAAGGTATTTTAGGTCTATCGCAGACATTTTGAATCATGAGACGTATCCAGGTTAATTTTGATTAAGTTTTCGCTATGTTTAAGGCAGGGTACTTTTTAATTACCCGGTTGTGTGTAAATATTGACCAAACAATGGCTCCATAGAGAGAAGAGCAGCACTTAACCGGTTTCATTATTTACCTTGATATAAGAGCCCCATGGTTTGGTTACCAGGCTAAGCTACACCGAGTGTCTCCGAGGTCATTGACAGACATTTCCGAATCAATTCCGGTAAAACTGCCAACATTCGAAATTGACGCAATTGCTTCCTCGCCTAAAACATGATGAGGTGTGACTTAAGTGATGAAATAGTATATTCATTAAAAAAAAATGTTTGCAAGTTCTGCCTCTTGCCCCTCCTGGCTCAAATGGCGAAATGACTGCTGGGATATCTGTGCTGCCAGCCAGGTAACTTTCCCTGCGTCCCAATACCCATACCACCATCTAATTTAGTATGCAAGAAACAGACTTAGGGCCCTATTTTAACGGTCTGAAACGCAAGTGGGAAAGCGCAAAGCGCAAGTAGCTTTGTGGGCGGTTCTACGGCGCTATCGCTATTTTACAGGCGGATAAATGACACTTCCGCCGCGGCGCAAATGTCAAAAGGGTTGGTCTGAAGCAGCCTAATTACCCGTAGGTGTGGTTTGGGCGTAACGTGCAAATGAACCAATCAAGAGCGTTTTTTCCGCATCCCCTTTAAGAAAACGATCGGGCGCATGTTCCATGGCGGATTGCTATTATGATGGCGGGTTTGCCAGGCGCACGCAATGAAAGGTTCACCACAGAAGATACCGATGTGGTTGTCAGAGCAGTCAAAGAACGCGACTTGGCTTTATATGGGGATGGGAGAAACTCCCCAGAATTGCTTCCGTGAAAGCGGCTTCGGAGGAAATCGCCGTAATTGTTTCAGCAGCTGGACAAAATATTCTTTTATATATTATTATTATTATTATTATTATTATTATTATTATTATTATTATTATTATATTATTTTATCTTTATGGACACCACAATGATTTTCCTTGTGTGGTAATATTTTATTGTCCTTGTAATTATGTATGGTTTGCAAAAATGGGAACTGCTGTCCGTGTAGATGAGAGAAGCAAAGTGTATGCGCAAGGTGCACAAGCAATCCGTATGCATCGCATGCGCATGTATGCATGCGCCCTTAAAATAGCATCTGAACAACGCGCCACTGACTTTTAACCAGGTATTTCCTGGTCAGTAGCGCAATGGTTTTCAGAAACGTCAAAATACCGTTTGCGCCAGAACACGCCTCCTCCTTCCGCCGAACCGCCCCTTGGGGCGCAAGATCATTCCCTAATTTACCGGCGAGTGGCGCTGGTGGCAAAAGAACGCTCTGTGCCAGTTGTAAACTAGCAACGACACATGCGCCAGTGACTAAGGCTGCATCCGAATACCTAGTACATACTATTTCTGTCTAGTGTCTACTACTTGACCATACTACACTTGACTGTGTAGTACGGTCTACAGACATGCGTAGAACGCCTCCGAACGCCGCCGAAACTCCACCGGATGTTTGGAGATGACGTATCTCCCCCCAGATGGCGGCAAAATTTACCTGTTTTCCGTCTCATTATCGTTGCTATTGAATAAAAAAAATGTCTCTTTCTACGCAAATGGCTCTTGAAATGGATATCTATATATATTATATATATATATATGAATATATATATAATGGATATGTTGGTGGTGTCGGGTCAGCCATCTCTTCTTCGTTTGTTACCAGACTGCGGCTGCATTGTGGGATAGCGTAGTGTGGTCCGTGGTTCACTTTGGCGGTAGTAGAGGTGGATTCAATGATTCGTTTACGTGAACCAGTTCGCGTCAGTCAGTTCGCCAAGATGAGTCGTTCGCGAATCGTTCGTTCGTTCGTTCAGCCCAGTTTCCGGTTCAGTCCAGTTTCCGTTTCCGGTAGCGGTGAATCGCATCATGCAATGCACCCATTGCATGGTTCTCAGCTGAGTCAGTCAGACTCAGTGCTACCGGAAACTCGACTTAACTGGTTCAGTCGAGTTTCCGGTGAATCGAATGGCGAATCGAATCACTTTATCCTGAAAGTTGAGTCAATATCGTTAATTTTATATATTCAAAAAATACCCGAGATAAAGGAACAATGTGAAACCCTAACCCTAAAATGTAAACACCAGGCTACTTGACAAGAAAATGTAACGGACCACCTGAGGCTTTACTTCACCTCAGAGATAATGCGTTAGTTAATAATGATATGCCTTGCGGCATCACCTGCGCATAGTGCTGCTGCGTAGGCCTACATGGACGTTCCAGGTATGTTTACTTCATGTATCGTTGAAGCTAACTAAGTAAAGCCTAGTTATAACTATAACCTGCTCCTGGTGCAGTGCAAGCAACAGTGTGTGCCGTGAGACGCCCTCCGGTCCCTCGTCTTCCTGAACGAACTGTCTGCGAGTCGTGGGTTCCTGCGAGGAATGCTCATTAGGCTGAGACCGTCCCATTCCACAACGCTCGTTCGGCCTTCGATGCAGCCTTCGCGGTCTTCGACAGGCCAACCGAGACGACCGACTGCGAACGAGACGACCGCCGCGAACGAGACACGACCGACGCGAACGAGGCGAACGAGAGAGAAGAACCAGTTCGGGTCGTTCGTTCTAACGATTCGTTCGTTCGAACGAATCAGTTCGCGACCGAACCACCTCTAGGCGGTAGTATGCATTCGGAAACGACTTCCGTACTACAGAATGCATACTAGAGTATTCGGACGCGCTAGATTTTTCGCATACTACAAAATGCATACTATATAGTATGCAAGTACGAGTATTCGGATGCAGCCTAAGTCACTTGCGCCGGATGCAAGATAGGGCCCTTAGTATGTCCTCACACATTTCCAGGATGTTGAGCTGCATCCGGTCACGTTTATCAGTATGCAAACCAGCATGTTTTTTGTTCACTATAGGTGTGCTAATCAGTGACATCCCCTGCAGTATTTCCCAATTGTGGTTGCAATTATGCAACCACATGCAACAGTACGCACTTTGTAAGGGTAGACGCAGTACGCACTGAGAAGTACAAAGAAGAAGTATGGGATTTGGCACGCAGCCAAGGTCTCGATGGCACATCGGGGAATTTTACCCGTTCTTGGCAAACTTGTTGGGGAAGTACTCGACAAACATAAGAGGACGTATAGCAAGCACACAATAACATAAGATCAGACGAGAACTCAGATAGAGAAAGGGCCATTGGCTGTTGTGAACTGTTTTCCTTTTTTCCCTCCCCCCCCATCCTTTAGACTCGCGATGCCAACATGGCCGGCGACCAGATCAGCGCGGAGAAGAACAGCAGAACGTCCCGAGTGCTGAACCATGTGTCTCTGGGCATCGGGCTCACTTTCTTCATTATCTCAATGATCTTCATATTCTTACGATAATCCAATTTTATTATCTCGGTTTACTGCCATGCCCGCTCAACTGTTCTTAGGCTTTCTTGTTCTTTGTTACGCCTCCCAAACCTTGCCACCTATCTACGTCCACAGTGTTTCAAATGTTCAGCTATGGGCTATTATTCCATTTCTTTTTTTATTAAATACTTTTTTTAAAACAGGTCTGTGATTAAAAAGTGTGATTACGTTTCTATATTCGCACTCTGTCATACTGTTCTCCTCTTGACTTTTAATAAAGGAACCTTGTCTGTAACTTCTGGTTTCTGCATTCTGTAACTTGGCTTGAGAGATAAATTGCCTGGAACTTCCTAATCGTCAAAAGGCTTTTTGTATTGTGATATGGGTCGTTTCCCCAGAATCAAAGAGGGAGGGGGTGTTGCATAGGCTGGGCCACTGAAAAGATAAGTGTTATTTTCCTTCCTCCAAGCTGAGCCTCACCCAACCTATTTCCCACGAATGGAAAGTATTTTAGGTTATGTTTGTGGAGAACAAGCTGACATTCTCTCCTCATTTACAGCAGTGGCTCACGGGGCCCCATTTTAAACAGCTAGGATAGGTAGACGTTTAAAATCCAGGGGTTTAAACTTTGTATGGACAAAGTTCAGCGATAAATAGAGTTTCCAAAAAATCAAATTCAAATGCAAGTTTGTGTAAAATAAAGTGGCAATTTATATTATAGCTTTTAAAATCCCACAACTTATGGACCCTGTTGATCCTCAGTTAGTCTGCTCTTTCTGTCCTGTCTTTCTGGGTTTACTGGAACTCAATCTGGCATCGTAATGGTGGTTGAGTCATTTCCGCCTTCTGTGGATTCTACCAGAATCTCCCTGTTGTTTTTCAATGGAAAGTTGTTTAATAGAAAGTTGTATCCTCCGAAAACAAGAACAATGGAAAACTTGTATAGAAAGTTGTATCCTCCGAAAACAATTGCCTTTTTTTTCGGGGAGAATTTCTATCGAGTTTGCTTGAAGGTTTCCTTGCTTAAGAAATGGATTCATAGAAAATTAATTGAAAACTAGACAACAGTGACTTTATTATCATGTTTTTATCTAATATTAGAGAATGCTCACAATACAACATGTGTATGAAATATAGACTTGTTGCCTTAACATGGTGTAGAATTGCAAAACTACCATGTTGTTGTTTTTTAACACAGAATTTTAAAAAAGGACATTTAAAAATGGAAACGTAATCTTAACCACTATGTAAAGATGTACGGTATCTGATGATGGCTAATAAGTTACAGCAACAATAGGAAAGTGGTTGCCACGCTCAGATTTTTGCTGAGAGCTGTACTCTGTGCTTACTTACATACTGTAAAGACACAGAGGGAGAACGGTTTTAGATCCATAACATTATTAGATCCATTTGTTGCAGCAGGCAGGAAGGGAGATGCATACTGTACCAACCATTGAGCGATATAGCCAAAAGAATGAAGCCTTTTCCTGTACGTGAGCCTTTCTGTTCCCTTTCTGTTGGTAATGTTAAGTAATATCATATTCATAGTAATATGCTAATGGTCATTTAGTCAACATTATATCATTTGGCTACAACTTCAGACTAAGCTCTGAAGGAAATAAGAACTAAAAATTAATTGTAATAAATGGCTGGAATAATAATGACAGCTAAATATAGTTTGTTAATACCGCGTTGAGTTTAGCGGGATGCGCAGCCTAAGTCATTGCATTTAAAAGCAAACACTGGAATGTTGCTAATTCCCGTTCATATAATGATGTACGCAGAGAGCCCGACAAATCCCAGTGGGCTGCTTGTTCAGCGGCGACGCCAGGACAGATATGGATTGCAGAGATGACGATCAGTGTTTTTTTTTCCATCTCTTGGCACTCTTATTTATAATTATTTTGGTTCATACTGGGTGTTTGGCTTTGGTCTTTCTCAAGCTAAAATAAGAGCACGAGTTCAGTCCACTGGAAGGAGGCAGAGGAAGAGAGTAAGTTACCCACATTCCCAGCCTGTCTGCTTCACAAAGACGGCTGCTTTTCGAAGGAAGCGCACTCGATCTGGTTTGGATCTGGGTAATTGGAAGATGGCAGGGAAACATGAAAAAGAGGGCAAAACAACTGAAACGGGGGTAAGGAAAGAGGTGTATTTGCCGCCTGATGCCGCCATTTCAATTCCATTCAGAAAGCTCTATGGCAGGACTATTGTTGTGAACAGTATTACATGCAATGCATTATTTATCTTTATTTTTTGTCAATAAAAAAATATCTATATATATTTCTTATACATTGGTAGTCAAGGCGGGGCCCCATTGTTTGTTAAGGCCTTAACCATACAGTGTTTGGAGAAACAGTGAATTGTATGTTTGTGCATGTTCTTCCGTATGTGCCCATTTGCTGTTTTGTTTTACTGTATACTATATTTATTTCTTACTGCTGGAATCCATATCTACTTCAACTATGTCATCAGTATCCTGATATACCTGCCATGTCATGCTAGCCCTCTTACCCAGTAGTTGGCAAGAGGGCTATGATCTAGGTACAATGGCAACCTTATAGATTTTCATTAGCCTTGAAACGAGACGTTAGCTTTGGAGCGTCACAATGATTCTTGCCAGCTCATGTTTCATTGTTCTGCAGATATGGTCCTACTCTCCTCCCATATAAAAAGCTTTCTGCCTGCTACGCGTTGGACGGACCAATCACAACCGACCAATCCCATACCGGGCAGAAAATACTTTTGTATGGGAGGGGAAACTGACCTATCTGCCGAGCAAATGAAACATGAGCTTAGTCTGGTTAGTCTGGTTCCCAGGCTTAATTTTCATAACTGTGCCCTCAAAACCTTTTGTGGTCTGAATATCAATATCACATTCATGAATTTGTGAAAGCCAGATTCCTTTATAGTTTTTTTTTATTATATATTACTGCCTAACAAACTATACCTTGTGGCTAGGTTTTTCGAAAGATTCGATGTAAGCATGGCTAGGGAAGGTACAACACTATGCACTCAGAGAAGAACCAAAGCATCTTCTAAAAGCAAGGCTAAGCCACAAGTATTTATTGCACATTATAAAACCCAAATGTCCCTAAAGACTTCCAGCTGCCTCAAATGCCTGCACTGTGTCAAATGCTTTAGTTGGACGTTAAACCAAGTTAAACTTTTGTCCCACAGCAAAAGCTGGGGGTTTATTGCGTCCCATACAAAGTTAACTGGTAGCGTTGGTTATTGATAAATCAAGTTCGGCCGCAAAGGTAATGTTATGAAGCAACTTTTTATCACTGTGTTTAGTCAGGGGTTCCTGAACTACAGATAAGATGTTCCTTGCTCATTACAATGATTCCATTTTTGTAAAAACACACAAAAGTACTGTGTGCTAGTTAGTTATCATTGATCCACTCCGGTGGTTTTCCTGAGGCCCCGTCCACACGAACCCGGTTCGAACAGTTTGTTGGTTCCTTGTCGACATTGTTTGACGTCACACTGTGCGACGGTAAACAGTATAAGTAGTATCCATGGAGACCAATGTATCACTTGACTATCATCAGATCATCAGATTATCATCTTGGACTGACACGACTCCCAATACACATTTTCTTGAATTCTTCTTATTTTAAATTCATGAGTAACAGTGAGAAGTAACTCAACTTCGCTGTCCGTCCACACGAAGGAATCTGCCCGGCCTCGGTTCGCCATTGTTCTTTTTCCGGTATGAATTTTTCCAGCCTTGCGATTGGCTAAATGGCCTTCCTGTTTGGAGTGCTATCGCTACCTACTGCCTTGGAATGCACGTTTGAGGCGGATTTACGGTCTCGTGTGGACGGAGTTATTTTTTATGAAACCGGTGGTGTGGACGCAAAAAAAATTTTAACCGGGGTTCATAAAAGTTCCAAAATACCCGGGTTCGTGTGGACGGGGCCTAAGTTCACGCAAACAATGAATTTCTATCTGTGAGGTTTCGGAACGTTCTGTGGATTAATTTTCAGGCGTATCAGCCCAAGCGAGACCCCAATAAAACAGAACTAAGGTACACGCTGGGCATTGCAATATAATAAATGATAAGGACAGCCTTTAATGCATCTGCCCCACATGAGCTTTGTAAACCAGTACCAACAGGTGTTTGAAGTGAAAGGTTGTTTCACAGGGAACACCACCTCTGCTCTGTCACTTCTCTCAGTGACAGAGTAGTTTTCACTAGTGTATATATAGCATAGCCAGGTAGGACTATGTGCCTGTCCACATCACATGCATAGTTAGGCTGGCCCATTTTCTGTCACTCCTTAGAATTCTCTCACACATTCATGCCAGCCGTGGGTGGGGTACTGTAGATACACATAGATATATAGGATGTGATACAATCATTATCTTTATTCTATGGTTTTGGATAGGTTGCTGATATCATAACAATCATAACATAACGACAAATTAGAAAAATAGAGAGAGAGACAGAACTGTTAATCTACACTTTGCTCAGAGATCAGCAGGACCTTTGCATCCAGGCTGTTGACCCTTGTGAATGTCCCCCCACAGTCTATAATATACACACAGAGTCAGATGTAAAGCTGTGGCTGTGGGTCACACGTGCCGGATGTACGCAATAGACGTTATTTGTCACGTCCCAAATGCCAGTTCTCAATGAGGAACCTGCTGACACACGTGTAAGTCCTGATATTCTCCTGCCGTATGTGTGAAGAAACTATCCTGACATTTTTACCCTGAAAATCTCCCGAATAATACTACCCCTGAGGTAGTATTTTCTCCGTAGAAAATGTAAATAAATTTATGTGAATGAGGAGTGAAAAGTCAGTATTTCTCACACCACTTTAGTGGGTGTGTTGACGGTTCTGCATGTCATTGAGTGGCCCCCTAAATGATCAGCCTGTTGCCTTTTGTTTGCTGAATGGTTAAAAAATATTTAAACATATATTTGTTACATTATCGATTGGGGTTTCCACATTATTGCTATGGGTTTAATTATAACTAGAGGTTGAGCGCGCGGTTAGCGCGCACAAAAACTCTAATACTAAATATAATGTTACTATATTTTTTGAGTACACTGAATGAAAGTATATTAAGTGTCTCCAAGAGTTTTGGGAGAGGCACCCGAAGGTAATCGTGGATTAATAATAAGGTGGAGAGTGAGGGAATAAGGTGGAGAGTGAGGGAATTAATGAGTCAGCCAATTATACAGGAGGATGATTAGGGGGCCAGATTGAATGAGCCTGGTTGGGCCAGGACACCGGGGGAACCCCTACTCTTTGCGATACGTGCCCTGGGATCTTTTATGACCTCAGTGAGTCAGGACCTCGGTTTTACGTCTCCTCCTCCGAATGTCATTAAAACATATCTAAAAGCCCCAGAAACAGATGCTTGGATTGAGATACCACAGTTTGCACAACACATTGGGTATACTTGCAAAACGGTGTGTTAGGTGTGGCCATTTTCCAAGTTTATGGCCGTAATTGATAGCAACCCGCTACACGCGAACCGAGTTATATTCATTTGTGAAGCTGCACTGGTCTGATCGTTTAACTCTAGTGAAATTATGGTTTGATTGGTGGTAACAAAAAAATATTTCATCTTGGAAATAATCGGATTTTGATCGTGATTTCAATTTATGGTTCAAACGATCTCCAAACTAAAATCAATGATTACATTATTTTGATTATTACATTTTCTATTTTAACATTTTGTGTATTTTTTGGATAGAAATTTCCAAGTTCTCAGTTACAAGGTTTTTCTTGGAGAGAAATGCTGAATAAATGCATTATGTGTTCAAACACAAAAATAATCGCTTGAATAATCGTGAATTCAATATTGACCAAAATAATCGTAATTATTTTCCAGAATCAAGCGGCCCCTACTTTCATCCCACTTTTCTTTCCCCTTTTGTTGACGCTTTATGGATCTACCAAAAACAATTTTGAATACATTTAAATATTGAACAGAAAAATATATGAGGCATAATGAACCTCTGAAACTCTGATACACTCCTTTTGTTCAAAAGTCATCTTAAGTCCCATCCCTTTCAGGACCACCTACAACATCTGACAAATCATCCTCTGCCATCTTCCAGCCTCTCTCCCTTATTGTGTTGTCTATTGTTGTCGTTTTGTTTATTTGCCTCTTGTTTGAGTGTCTGTACTGTCTGTATGTATCCCTTTTTGTCAAGCGTCTTTGAGTACCAAGATAAGCGCTGTAAAAAGAAATCTATTATTATTGCCATCATTATAATAATGTGTGTGTGTGTGTGTGTGTGGATGATGGCTGGTTTAAGTAGCCTCACCTGGTCGAGTCTATTATGATGTGGCCAGGTGATGACAGGGCCTGTGCCAAACTCCAGCGAGGGGACTTTACCTGGGCTCCTCCAGACAAAGGACTCAGGGTGGTGATGTTGAAACATCAGTTTATTGTGATGGTTAGCTGGAGCTGGGAGCTGCTGTTTTATTCTTTTCATACACCTTATTCTTTTCATACACCTTATTTTCTGTATTTATGAGGTCCTTCAACATGCTATCCTTTCCATATATGCGTCCTACGCCTCTATACACAGCATAAATCAAAGCATCTCCCCGTTCTGTGGGGTGGAAAGAAACGGTGCAGTTTTTTTTAGAGCACATGATGGATTTGGTTAGAAAAGCTGCCACACAGCTGGAGTCAGCCTGATTGGGCAGCCATGTTAGTGAGGTCTGGAGGGTGGCGTGCTGGAGGGGAACTGGCCCTGGTTTGGTGTCAAAGCACAACAACGCCATGTACGGCAGCAGGCCCACAACTGTTTCCAATCTCGCAATACCAAAGCATTGTGTGACAACGGCTGTAGCAAACGGCTGTAGCAGTGCTTGGTTCTGCATCTTGAAGCAGAGGTTTGCAGACAAGGTGCACGAGAAGCCGGTCAATAAGTTGAAAAGCAGCAGAGACGCTTAATTTCACCTTAAAGCAGACGCTTTAATCCAAAGCGATTTACATTGGTTAATACACACATTGACACACCAACAGCAGAGTCAACCATGCAGGGCGACAGCCAGCTCGGTCAGGAGCAGTTAGGGTTAGATGTCTTGCCCAGGGACACATCGACACTCAGCTAGGAGGAGCTGGGGATTGAACTAGCAACCTTGCGGTTACAAGACAACTGCTCTACCACCTGAGCTAAACCGACCCCGCACGGCTTAAGCTCACCCCCACCCTTTATTCCCCCCGTCGACTTTGCCTCTTCTTCAATCTTCGCTGATGTTGCTCTAACTCTGTCACAAACTAATCCTTCTTGTCACTGGCTTTGCTGAACTGTTTTTTTTATTTTTTTGGGGTAGTCTAATCTCACATCCTCCCCCTCCTTTAGACCCGTGATGCCAACATGGCCGGCGACCGGATCACCGCGGAGAGGAAGAGCAATACTGCCCGAACGCTGAATCACGTGGCTCTGGGAATCGGCCTCGCCTTCTCCCTGTTTATCATTATCATGTCAATCATCCAAACAATTGCCTTTCATCGAGCCTTCAATTAATCTGATTGTATTATCTTGGTTTAGTCATACCATACTGGCTAATAAGCCCCAATCTGAGTTGGTTGATCTTTTGATCCAATCCAGTAATTTTGTTTTAAGGTGTAAGCTTGCGCTGTTAGTTTATCATTGGTATTTTACTCAACATTTACGTCTTTAACTATGTAGCGTTATAAGCAAATGCTTAGGCGTTTTTTTTTACACTTCAGCACTTTTTCAAGGATTAATGTTTTGATGCAGCACGCAGAACACGTGAACATCCAAAAGTTATAGTTCAACATTGTGTCACTGCTGCAAAGCATTTGCTTTCCACCATATTTACTATATTCTATATTTCACTAAGACATCCTCACATTCGATACCATTTAAATAAACACATCTTTAACCTTGCAGATTTTTACATATAGGCCTATCCGTGGTCAATCAGGGTTGTAAATGTTGCATGATCTATTAAAGTTCATTCATCATTTGGGATAAATGTATCACATTTATGCATGAATAAATTTACAAACATTTGTCCAAGAATGCCTGATTCAACATCATTTTTTGGATAAATTGGAATCATAACCTTTGATTTCACAACTGAGATTGTGGTATCACTTGATTACTAAGTACTGCCATTTGGTTATGTGTCTTTTTATCCATAAGCTCTAGGCTTGGGCGGCATCTCGTTTTTCACTCTCACCCATGTAATTTCAAAGCTGAGCAGCTGGTGATTGAGCTCCATGTCTAACATGCAATTTTCCGAGTCAAGACAATTCTTGCTGGGATCAAACACGCATGGCCCATAGAACAATGAATAGATGGTAAACTCCACGTATGTCAAGGCAGTTTGACCGGAATTTCATGTGCATTTGATTCAAGCTCCACTGGCCGCGCAAAACTGTTGTTGTTGTGGTCCCCTACGCGGGGGAACTGATTTTGGAGGTCATGCTTCAAATCCTCGCCAAAATATACATATACACAGAATAAGAAATGTATTCATAAGATGTCTGAAGGTTGAATAGAAAGAGGAGCTTCTGTATTTGTCAGGGTATTAACTCATACCGCCGGTCAAGAAAACTTTGCAGTTCTAAAAACCCTGGTTTAATACCGCAATACCGCCAAGTCTAATAAGCTCTGTCTTTCAACAACGTGATCTACCCCCCACCCTTTATTCTGCCCATCGACTTTTCCTCTTCCTCAATCTTCGCTAATGTGGCTCTAACTCCGTCACAAATTAACCCTTCTTGTCCTTGGCTGTGCTGAACTGTTTACAATTTTTTTTGGAGTGCTCTATTCTCACACTTTGTCTCGCTTTTCTCCTCCTTCCTTGCGCCCCTCATGTGTCAACCACATCCTCCCCCTCCTTTAGACCCGTGATGCCAACATGGCCGGCGACCAGATCACCGCGGAGAGAAAGAGCAATACTGCCCGAACGCTGAACCACGTGGCTCTGGGGATCGGCCTCACCTTCCTCCTCCTGTACATCATCGGCATAATTGTTGTACTAGCAGCCTCACATTAATCTGATTGTAGTATCTCGGTTTAGTCATACCATACTGGCTAGTCAGCCCCAATCTGAGTTTGTTGCTTTTTTGGTCCAATCAAGTAATTTTGTTTTAAGGTGTAAGATTGTGCTGTTGGTTTATCATTGGTATTTTACTCAACATTTATGTCTTTTACTATGTAGCGTTATTAGCATATGCTTAGGCATTAGACGCTTTACACTGCAGCACTTTTCCGAAGAAATATCTTTCGATAGTTTAATTTTATATTTTAAAAAATTCGAAACCAACAAAGGAAAATAATATAACGTTTGAAAGTTTTGTGCATATTCATACATTTTCCAACTACGACGTCCGTTTAGTCCTATAAAATGTTAATCATCAAAGCAAAATTAATCATTTTACAGTCTCTTGTCAATCAGTGTTCCCTTTGGTTTTTTCTGCTCTGTCTTTGATAAAGCACGCAGAACACGTGAACATCCAAAAGTTATAGTTCAACATTGTGTCACTGCTGCAAAGCATTTATGCTTTCCACCATATTTACTATATTCTTGATTTCACTGCATCCTCACATTCTATACCATTTAAACAAATACATCTTTAATTAAGCAGATTTTTTACATGTATCGGTTGTCAATCATGTTCTTAAATAAATGTCAGATGTACTAATGTTCATACATCATTTGGGGTAAATATATCACATTTATGCATGAATAAAGTTACAAATATTTGTGTTTAATAGATGTGGTCTTTGCACTCATTTATTTGTTATAATAATTTGCAGAGAAATCGAATCAAAAAAGAAACACACACACGCAGGGATTTGTAGACAATGTGCACGAGAAGCCGGTCAATAAGTTGAAAAGCAGCAGAGACGCTTTTTTTCACCTTAAAGATGGAGTTGTATGTAATGTAAGAAAGTTGCATTTGTGACTTTTTTTTCCTGTGGTATCACTTGATTACTAAGTAGGCCTACTGCCATTTGAGTATGTGTCTTTTTATCCATAAGCTCTAGGCTTGGGCGGCATCTCGTTTTTCATTTTCTCACCCATGATATTTCAAAGCTGAGCAGCTGGTGATTGAGCTCCATGTCTAACATGCAATTTGCCAAGTCAAGACAAGTCTTGCTGGGATCAAACACTCATGGCCCATAGAACAATGAATAGATGGTAAACTCCACGTATGTCAAGGCAGTTTGACCGGTATTAACCGATTAATGTGCGTTTGATTCAAGCCGGTGCTCCACTGGCCTAATACCGTAGGTATTACTGTTAGGGTTGCTCGTTTATGGAAGAAATCATAATCACAATTATTTTGGTCAATAGCCTATTGAAATCACGATTATATAAACGATTACTTTTGAGTTTGAAAACATAATGGGGCAGGGCATCATCAAGGAGAGATTTGCTTCCGCATCATGGGGGCCAGCCACGCCCTAGTGCATGACGTGCCGGATGCAGAAATATTTCGTGTGTAGCATTGTTAGCATTGTAGCATCATAAGCGAGAGGTCTGTCTACACACATCCCTCGACGACTCTAATGGCGCATTTCCACTAGCACGGCTCGGCTCGGTACGGCTCGGCTCGGCGCGCTATTTGCGTGTTTCCACTAGCACGCAGTACCTGCAACCGGGTACATTTTTGGTATCAACTCAGCCGTGGTTCCAAGCGAGCCGAAGCGTTACTAAAACGTGACGTCAGCCGACTGCCTTCCACTGATTGGCTGATGAGTGTCGTCACTGGAAGCGTCATAACCGCGCGACTTTTCAATAGTGTTTTGTCTCGCGGCCCGGAGTCTTCTCTGGCTCTCTTCTCTTGCCTTCTGTGCGACAAAAAGCCACAGGGTGAGCAGCAACACGATCGCCTCCATGTCCTCCATGCTGTCCTCCTCTGATGTTGTTGCTGTTGTTGTTCTGGTCTTCCGGATTTGTACGTTGCTCGGCGCCGTGTAAATGACGTCACAGCGGTTTCGCGCAGCCGTGTTATGACGACCCCGCCCACGTCGAGGAGGCACCAGTTGTAATGGAAACACAACCAAACCGAGCCGAGCCGTGCCGTGCCGAGCCGTATCGAACCGAGCCGTGCTAGTGGAAATGCGCCATAAGCGATAAAAAGTCAACACAGTGCCTAAAAACCATCAACGTCATCCATGTTAAGTAAAAGGAAAAACCTCGGACACAAGAGGTTAACGGAGGGCACTGAGCCCTCTCGGAGGCCGAAACAACATTTGTTTCAGTACGACTCCTTTCAGCCGCCCACCCCTCCTTCTCCTGCAAAAAATAAAACGCTTGAGGTGGCGCTTTGAAAAGAGAAAACTTATTTTATTAGTACATGGTATAAAGATAATTATGAGCCTTTGATTGATATCCAAACATTTTTTGCGGAGACACATTCCTGGTCCCCACTTGTATTGGAAGGATCGGTCTAGTTCTGGGCCCCCTGCATCGAGGGACCCGTCGACAGCCCGCTTAAACAGCTGCAATACCAGGCTTGGCCACTGAGCACTGGTGGATTGCGGAAGTACTGCTCCAATCTCACACTTTGTCTTGCTATTCTCCTCCTCACGCCCCTCATGTGTCCCACCTCCACCCCCCTCCGCTCCCATCCTCCCCATCCTCCCCCTCCTTTAGACCCGTGATGCCAAACTGGCCGGCGACCTGATCACAGCGGAGAGGAAGAGCAATACTGCCCGAACGCTGAATCACGTGGCTCTGGGAATCGGCCTAGCCTTCATCGTCCTGTACAGCATCATTAAATTCTCGTTCTAATTGGACTATCTCGATTTAGTCAGAGCTATAGAGAGAGAATGTCTATCATGAATATCTATGTTATATCTATCACTCTGGTCATACCATACTGGCTAATCAGCCCCAATCTAAGTTTGTTGATCTTTTAGTCCAATCAAGTAATTTTGTTTTAAGATTGCGCTGTTGGTGTGGGCCTATCATTGGTATTTTACTCAATATTTTCGTCTTTAACTATGTAGTGTTATTAGCTTAGGCTTTAGGCATTTTACACTGCAGCACATTTCCAAAGAAATATCTTTCGACAGTTTAATTTTATAGTTTAAAATTTTCGAAACCAACAAAGGAAAATAATATAACGTTTGAAAGTTTTGTGCATATTTATCAATTTTCCAACTACGACGTCCATTACTGATGTCGATCCTCCTGTAAAATGTTGATCATATCAAAGCAAAATTAATAATTTTACAGTCTCTTGCCAATCAGTGTTCCCTTTAGTTTTTTCTGCTCTGTCTTTGCACGCAGAACACGTGGACATCCAAAAGTTATGCAAAAATAAATTCAGCATTGTGTCACTGCTGCAAAGCATTTATGCTCTCCTCCATATTTACTATATTCTGTATTTCAAAAAACATACACATCTTAGCAGATTTTTACATGTATCGGTTGTCAATCAGGGTTGTTAAATAAATGTTGTATGATGTTCATACATCATTTGTGATAAATATATCACATTTATTCATGAATAAAGTTGAAAACATTTGTGTTTAATAAATGTGGTCTTTGCACTCATTTATTTGTTGTAATCATTTGCAGAGAAATTGAATAAAAAAAGAAACACACTCGCAAACGCTCAAAGTAATTGGGCAGGAGAAGTAAGACGAAGGGTTTTACATTTTCCACAAACTGAGTCACATATACCATCTCAAAGTTGCTTATTTAATAACGTTTATAAAAATAGGTTTGATGTAAAACCATTTAAGTTCTATATATAGCTGTCTATAAACAACTATAAAGTTGTTTATGACAATTGTGCCAAACTGAGACTATCTCTACTTCCTGTATCTCCCAATTGCTGTTGTTGCTTTGTCCCCAGTATTCATGGATTATAGTAGATAATGACCTGTGAACTAATGAATCATTACGTATAATTGAATTGCAATGGCACTGTAACCATCTACTTCCTCTTATTACTTGAATTATCTCCCCTTGGTTCATTAACGTCTCGATTGCACTCTCATCTCACCCCAAATGTCCTCACATGTTGCCCGGAAAGGTCCATATTTGATGCACCAAACACAAAGTTCTCCTTAACAATAAAAGTGCTGGTTTTTGTGGCTGTTTGCACTTAGCCGTGGACTACTTTGCAGCTTCAGAAAATAAAAAAGCGTTTTGAGTCTCTCATCTAAAGTGGAGTAACCCAAAGCAGCTGTTGGAAGCGGTTTGGTTTGAAAGATGACTCATAATTTCCCAACAATGCGAGGAAGTACCCATGTGTCATATCCTGGTTTATACTCCCATCTTGGTTTGAACTATAGGGACCAGTGCTTCAGGTGATAGTGGACTTTGCAAAGAATGATTATGATTTATATTGGCCTCAATCAAGAGAAAATACACCTTCTCTTGGATCCAAAATAAAATGATTGAGGGTAAGTCACATCAACAGATGTCCATTGTGCTAGTCCAGTAACCAAGTTAACAGAAGCCAGAACCCATGGTCATTGTCTGCCTTCCCACATAATTGTTACCATTCTTCGAGACTTGGGCCAAAAAGGTCAGAGTTGGGTTGATTTCGTGCCAGTCACGGTTGTTGTTCTCTCCCAACCCCCTTGCTGTGTGTGTGTGTGTGTGTGTGTGTGTGTGTGTGTTGTGTGTGTGTGGTGTGTGTGTGTGTGTGTGGTGTGTGTGTGTGTGTGTGTGTGTGTGTGTGTGTGTGTGTGTGTGTGTGTGTGTGTGTGCGTGCGTGCGTGTGTGTGCGCGCGCGCGTGCGTGTGCGTGCGTGTGTGTGTGCGTGCGTTTTGCAGACAAGGAAGGCGATAGATCGTGGTGATCTGCAGGCTGCCGGGGCGAAGAGCATCGTAGCGCGCCGTCTGAACCACGCGGCCCTCGGCATCGGGCTCATCCTCGCGGTCCTCTGCGGCCGCTTCCTCCTACTCAATTTGGTCAGATAATGCCTCGGTGATCGCGTTTTGATTCAGCTCACCAGTAATCGTCCATTACTGTATATTTCAGTTGGTTTGTACCAAGTTAAGGGGCGGGGGTAGGCCTATGTTTTCTAATGTCTAAACTTTCACCAACATTTTCTACTATTAAAAAACGTATGCGTGGAATTCTCGTTAATGAGAAATTCATGTGAATGTTGTGTTCTTCAAAGTCTCCATGAATAGCCTTCTTTGTCATGTTGGCGTCAACGGTAGCCTAATTTACTCTATAATTATACTTTTAGGCTACTTGCAATTAGGCCTAGGCTACTAGTTAATAATCAACCATGAATTGTAACCAACATTGGCAGGCACTATTGTTAACAGACAGACCAATTTTGTGACCTTTCAGTATATTTTTTGAGGGCGTTACGCAAATCGATGGGAAGTTATGCATATTTATGTGACACGCCCCCTTCGACTGCTTGGCCCCGAAAGTTAAGAGCTTTTACATTGCCAATAATAAAGACATTTGGTGCAGATCCATACTCGACCATTTGAGATATTCCATAAACCGACACCGCCTGGTCCTAGCATTCTATCGAGGTATTTTCAGTCCATATCACAAAAGAAATTCCTTCTGCAACGAAATGATAAATTCCATGCGAGGGCGGCCTCAAACTAACACACAAATACATGAAACAATAATTAATGGAGCGATTGCTTATATGCTAGATTATCACTTAGTTGATCGCTATAGTGTGTGTGTGTGTGTGTGTGTGTGTGTGTGTGTGTGTGTGTGTGTGTGTGTGTGTGTGTGTGTGTGTGTGTTTATTATGGAAAAGATCACTTATCAGCATTTGTGCCAGCCAGACACACGGCAAACTGACAAACTAGAAATATTTTTTTGTGCGGTATCTCCGTGCTTCTGAAATGCGCGCACATCGCCACCCACCACTGCTCTCATACATTGTTTAAATCATATTCTGGATTCTTTACTCTGTGCTTTTTAGTTAGGGATCGGGCTATAAAAAAAGACCACGTTGGCTATGCAATCGCGGACAAATACGAGCCCCTGCAATAGGCGCAATTATTCTCTGACGCACCATGATGAAGGAACAAATGAGTGGTAGGAACTAGGAAGAGAGAGATCTACATTCCGATTGGCTCTCGGTAATTTACAGCCGAAAAGCTACTAGCTCATATGCATAGAGTTGAGCTGTTTTCAACTCTCATTTACAGCTTTAAGCTATTGCTCAAGCGTTTTGTCGCTCCTATCGCTCATGTCTAATAGAAAGTGAGTGGGCGTTTATCGCTCAAAAAACGCTGAGCTTTTGGTATGAACGCAGTTATGGATCGGTCAATAAATGAGACCTAATGGAGAAGAAACGCAATTTGGCGGTCAAATTAGGGAACCACGACAAACCAATGGTTATTATTTGATGCCCCCTTGTGATATGTGCGTGTACTACAAGTCATAAGACCCTTGACCTCAAATCGTAGGGTTCCCTTTATTCAACATTTAAGTACAAATATTTGCGCAGAAATAATCACCCTGCCACACAAAAAAATTTAATTCAGACATTAACACAACTTGTTTATATGTCAAAACAAAGTCTTATTTTATATATATATATCAACAATGAGCTTGTTGTCCCTTAGAGCAGGCATGCACAGCAATTTGTTGCGTTACACAACACACAGAAGGCAATAGTGACCGAGAGAAATCTACCGCCTACATTGTCATATGACACTATGTCAGATATTTACACTAAATCAACAATACTCACAACACCATCAGCGTGCATTTCAAAGAACAATCATTGGCAAGATGTTATTAGCAATCCCTGTCCATGAAACAGCAAACCAAAGGAAACCAACACCTTACAAAAACAGCTGATGTGTCTACCATTCACAATCAATGGTAGATTAATGAATCAAAGATGAATACCGTTCCACTGTTTACCGTCAGAATGGGGGTACAGCCACAATCATTTCAGTCTCCCCCGCTGAAGGATTTTAAATTAAAAAGGCATATATATCAGAATGATACAAACCGTCAAAGAGTAGGAGCAAAAATGAAAGCAAAATCATAAGTTAGCTCAGGAGTACATTTCCAAAGGGACGTTTAATAGCTGAATAGGTAGTTGAGTTATGAGATGCTGTGCTTGAGGACAGAGCGGAGGGATGATGTGTGTGTGTGTGTGTCGGGGGGGGGGGTCTTTAATAGGAGCGGATGGCGGGGGGAATGGCAGCACAAGCCTGTTCGTCCAGGGAGCTGTCAATCACAGGGCGGTACTCCAGCGTGACCTGGGATAGGAAGGAAAACGCATCAAACACACGCACACCTAGAAACACATGGGACCTTATGTTTACACTAGGGTTAGATATGGACTTAAAAAAGGACAGTGAATCTAAAATCGTTTTTGCATCGTTTTAAAAGGGGTATACGTCTTATATGATCTTCAACGTAGTCATCTATCCCATTGGATCACTGTTTTCGTAAAGTATTCCACTCGGTGTCTACTTAATAGGCCCTTACAGGTCGGCCGGATGGAGAGAGGAGACTCCTACCTTGCCAGTCTTTGGGTCGACGTAGGAGAGCGTGTGCTTCCGCCAGTGTTCCTCGAAGGGCTTCTTCTCCTGGCCCTGCAGGGGCTTGGTGTAGTCGTACTCGTCCATACGGTCCTGGGAGATAACAACAGTAAATTAAGGTTTAATGGATCAACAGGGACAAAGGAAAAAACAAGTATAACGCTGATATATTACACCACCAGGTGTGGCGTCTCCGGACGTCACAAGCGGGTGTACCCAGCACACATCCAGGGGGGGGGACACGCCCGCGTGTGACGTCAGAAGAGGCAGGTTTTCAAAACGTCTTGTAATGGCTTATCACCCTCACACCTGGTGGTGTAACATTTCAACTTTAAGCCCATAGCTTAGTTTGTAGAATCCTATTATTTGAACGGAGCAAAGCTCACAGAGGCACCGCGTGGCGGTGGGACTATGTTTGGAGCAATCGTTTCAATCCAGTACTTTTGCATCCGTCCCGGACACAATCTGTGCCCCTTTGGGAACAAGCAGCGAGCGACGTCGGAGATGTCGAGAAGAGCAAAGCCCAGCCGACGGACTTTAAAGAGGAGCTCAGACCTTGAAGTCCTCTCGGGAGTGGGCACCCCTGCTCTCCTTCCTCTGCTCGGCGCCGTGGATGGTCTGTGCGGCGTTCAGCATCAGGTTCTGCAGCTCAAGGGACTCCACCAGATCCGTGTTCCACACGATGCCTGGAAGGGCGCCGAGGGAGGGGAAACCGACAGAGAGAACGGATCAGAAACCTGTGAAGGTTTTAAAAAAAAAAAAAAAAAAAAAAAAAAAGGAGTGGACGTGAAGTGAAATGACCTCGGTCGAAGGTCTTGATGTCGCCCAGGGTCTGGTACACGGCGTCCAGCTTGTCACAGCCCTCCTTCAGAACGGAGCCGGTGCGGAACACGGCCGCGTGGTTCTGCATGGTCTGCAGGTGGGCCGAGGGAAGAAGCAAGTTAGAATGACGCCGGAGATCACAGACAGGACCAGGGTATCTGCAGGTTTCAGCAAGTCAACTCTCAGACTTTTTAAGACCCTTTTAATAACCACCTTGAATGAAATTTAAGACCTAAAACACGCGATAGTGGGGGTTGGCAACAGACGCGAGCCAACTTCGGAAACGGACGTCTTCCAGACAACTGTCCTTGAATTTGCACCTACCCATTGTCGCAGACTAGCTAACAAGCACGCAGATAATCGTTTATATATGCAGCTAGCAAGAAAGAAGCCTCTCTACAAGTCCTTCCTGAAAAGTCCTGAGAAAAAAAAATATATATAGTCCTGCCCCGACCAATTTAAGACCATGAGTTACAGTATTTAAGACCAGCACATGCATTTGTAACGAATTTAAGACTTTTTAAGGCCTTAAGTTTAGAAACATGAATTTAAGACTTTTGAAGACTTTTTAAGGATGCGCGGACACCCTGAGGACTACAGGAAGACCTTGGCGAGGGTCAACGTTTTACGTGTTCGTCGTGTAACGCGTCTGTATGCGTTTATGAACCAGGTAAGTCCCACTGAGATGACAAGATCTATTTTTCTAGGGAGCCCTTTCCCAGATTAGCAATACAGGGTTTCAAACAACATACGAGAAAACACTCATCAACTCAAATGACAGAGGGGAGGAAAGACCAAGGAAACAGTTAGCACCGGTCGAGTTTGCCTCTAAAGCCTTCCCTACATTTGTGAAAGCCTGCATCGGGAACAGCAGGTCTAACGGCGGTGGTTCCCTGCTGAACGGGGCACGGCACATTAAGGGCCCGTTTGGGCGGCAGGCAGCCCCCTACCTTCTGCATGTTGAGCCTGATCTCCGACGTCCTCATGGATCCGTCGGCGTAGCGGAGCTTGTCCAGGTTGGCCACCGACTCCTCTCCTGCGTTGGGCTTCAGCGGGGACAGCTGCTCTCCTGGGGAGGGACGAACCAGGCACAGGTCAGCCTCGCATGCAGTGCCGTCCCCGCTGCACACGCACTCATCTCATCCCATCGTCATCCGCTTATCCGGGGTCGGGTCGCGGGGGCAGCAGCTCAAGCAGGGGGCCCCAGACTTCCCTTTCCCCGAGCCACATTGACCAGCTCTGACGGGGGGGGGATCCCGAGGCGTTCCCAGGCCAGTGTTGAGATATAATCTCTCCACCTAGTCCTGGGTCTCCCCTCCGAGGTCTCCTCCCCAACTGGTCGTGCCTGGAACACCTCCCAAGGGAGGCGCCCAGGCGCTGCACACACACATCCACCAACATTCACTTTCCCCCCCCCCCCCCATCAGGGAAAATACGGGATTCATGGCTAATTGCTCAGCGGTCAACACAAAAAATAAATAAAGATATTCAGGCGCTTCAATAAACCCACGGTGGTAAAGCATACAAATGAACCAGGTTCGCCTTTGTGGCGTCATTCCCATTGGCCGACACCGTTGTCTCTCCGAGAAACGTCGCCGGGGAAACGTTCTGGAAGACCCTATAGTAGAGCTTCCAGAACGTTGCCCTGGCAACGTTCTGGAAGCTCTACTATAGGGTCTTCCAGAATGCAGTGCGGCTTAAGCCTGCCACACACATAAAGATTTTATAAATCTCAACCGATTTTTTATCTGTGAGAGACCCCACACATGAAGATAAAAAATCTGTGATTTAACAGTTTTGATCGTATTGTGTGTGGTGTCCTGCGATATTCCAAACACAGCACACCACACACATTAAGATTTGTCTTCTGACGCACTAGAATCTTGTCCCTCAAGCCAGAAATCTCGCGTGAACAAACGTGATCTGACGTAGTACTCTGACTGACCTGTGGGGGCAGTCACACCAAAAATAGTCATTGAACTAACTACAAGAAGAAGTGAAGAAGAGTGAGTGTAAACTCCTGTCTTTGTCATCCCTGTTGTGGTAGGACTTTGATGATATATTGTACAGACACTCGTGTGTTTGCCAATGTTCAACAAGTTGATCCTCCATATCTGAGGTCCATCTCACTTTAACTGTCTTCTTCGCCATATTGCTGGTAGCCAGGGATATCGTAGCCATGGAGATAGCTCGTTATAATTCCGTGTTCAGTCAGCTCGCTCTTTATTGGTTAAATTCAATATTACGTCACATTGGGGACTCCCGATTGTCGGCTTCCCCCCCACACAAGACGATTTGACTCCACGACATGTTCTCCGCCGACAATCGTAAATATTGAACATGTTTAATATTTACGATTGTCGGCGCCGACTGATTTCGGAGCCGATTGTCGGCCGAATTTCACTCTTAACACACCACACGCTACAAGAGAATCTTATAAGATAATCTTAAGATCTTAAAATAATCGGGCGATGTCTGTCCGTGGTCGGAAGGGGGGAAATCGGGGCAAAATCAGCCCGATTATCTTTATGCGTGTGGCAGGCTTTAACTAGAGGTGGAGGGCCGGTCGGTCGGTCGGGGGGGGTGGGGTCGGAGGGCTCACCGGGCTTGTCCTCCTCGGCGATGGTGAGGGCGCAGGCTCTGCCAAACACCACCAGGTCCAGCAGGGAGTTGGCGCCCAGGCGGTTGGCCCCGTGGACGCTGGCACAGGCCGCCTCCCCGCAGGCGTACAGGCCCGGCACCACGTGGTCCACGCCGTCGGTGTGAGTGATCACCTTAGAGGGGGCGAATACGTTCGCGTTCAAATACATGTACAAGTACAATTATGGGCATCGCTCACGCGCTAGCCCGTTAACCTCAGCCGCTATCCTTATTCATCTGTATCTGTTTTTATCTTTATTTGTTATCGGTGTATTCGTACCTTTCTTATACATTTAAAATTTGTTGTTGTGAATCGCACACCGTCTGGACGCCATTTCAATTTCGTTTCACCCTGTGTGCAATGACAATAAAGAGGTTCCAGCCGGCGGTTCCTCGAGTGTATTCCGGGGGGGGGGGGGGTCCCCCGGGCGTGCAGGTGCGTGCGTTGGCCGCAACGTGACGCACCTGTCCTTTGTAGTTGGTGGGCACGCCACCCATGTTGTAGTGCACCGTGGGCAGCACCGGGATGGGCTCCTTGGTGACGTCCACCCCGGCGAAGATCATGGCCGTCTCCGAGATGCCCGGCAGCCTGGTGGCCAGCTGCTGGGGCGGGAGGTGGTGTAGCTGGAGGTGAACGTGGTCCTTATCGGGTCCCACCCCCCTGAGAGGGAAACGGCGTAGAGGGACAAAGGTTGTTTTATTACCAAGGGGGTCGGTGTAGGGTACGCCAACGGTTTACCGTCCGGTGTAAGAGAGGGAATGTCTAGATTCGACATCCTTCTTTGAAGGAATTTTTTTTTTTTTTTTTAATCTGGATTGAAAAACTGCCCGGTGTTGACGCAGGGCACACCTCGCTCACACCTGCCCACGCCTGTTTTGACAGGGGGCCAGTTTATCAAGAGATAAAGCAAGACTCGTGCAGATTGGGCACGCACATAATCTGGCGGTTTCCACAATCTCGGAATGGGTGGCGTCACGGTTACCGGGGTCTACGGGGTCACATTGCTTTGGGTCATGTTTAAATCACACAAAAGCAAGGGATTTGAATTAGCACATCAACGGGCACAGCACAATAGTTTGGGATGCTTCAGAGAATTTTGTTTTCTATAGGGTTGAGGAACAGCGACATATGGGCGGCCAACACACACACACACGCACGCACGCACACGCACACAAACACACGCACACGCACACGCACACGCGCACACACACACGCGCACGCACGCACACGCACCTGCCCTCTCGGATCTCGATGGTCATGGAGCGGGAGACGACGTCTCGGGAGGCCAGGTCTTTGGCGTTGGGCGCGTAGCGCTCCATGAAGCGCTCCCCCTGGCTGTTGATCAGGATTCCGCCCTCACCGCGGCAACCTTCTGTGATCAGGCAGCCCGCGCCATAGATACCTAGAAACAAAGGATTCATGATCCGTTAAGAACGGTTCATCCGTTCAAGTCCCCCCCCCCCCCCCCCCCCCCCGGCTACACATTTATTATAAAATATTGGAAAATCCCACTGAATTAACATTGCACAATAACACCAGAATATAAATAAAACAGGAAATTGGATCACTTCTGTGTTTGTGGTTTTTGGACAAAAACCAAACTCAATTGAGAACCTTCTTAATCTGCTTCAAACAAAAAGTGAGAGGTCTGTCATGGATTCCGTCTGGTGTCAGATGTCCAGCAGGGACAAATATAAACATCCACTCTCCACTGGACTCATTATTGAAGTTCAAGACATAAACAGCCTGCCAAAACAACACCACCAATTGACTTGCAACAGCCTGTGTTACAAGCAATGATAGCAAACAACAAAAAACAACTGTTGCTTACTTAGATTAAACTAAGCAACAGTCCAAAGAGGTCAGCCAGACTGTTTCCCCAGAATGCTAGTATTGCCAATTGTTCCAATTGTGTCCATTTTAAACTAACTCCTAGAGTAAAGCGCCATCATGAGGGTTTGTTGACAAGGAGTTTACAGTCTGCCTACAATTGGACAGTAATAAATCGACTACCTTACATGGCCATTTATATAATTAATCATTCAATAGACATCATTGGTCCGGGATGTGCGTTCTCCAATAAAGTCAAGAGCCCAACTTCACCGTCATTTTCCCCCACACAATTATTACAGTTCTCGCTCTTATTATAAAAAAAAGCCAAGCTTGTCTGTCCCCTTTAAATATTCACTGCATTGATGTTTCACTGTCCCAATTTTGAACTGAGCGGGGGAAGCGTTTTCATGGGTCCTGGGACACAGGGTTGTCCGTTCCACTCACCGGTGGGATGGAACTGCACAAACTCCAGGTCCTGGCAGGGCAGGCCAGCCCTGGTCACCATGGCGTTACCGTCCCCTGTGCTGGTGTGGGCAGAGGTGCAGCTGAAGAAGGTTCGACCGTAACCCCTGTAGGGAGATGGGAGTTATTACAGTCACCACTGGCTTCATGTTAACCCTTGTAACCTGACCTACCCTATTGAGTACCATTACGTAAGATAAGAATAAGATTGTCATTTATTAATCCCAGACAGGAAGTGAGGGTATCACAGTACAAAGTGCAGGAACGTTGTAGAATTCACACAATAAGAGTAGTCGAAGGATAGACGAATAAATGTAAAACATAAATTGACAGTAGGGTTGGCTACATGATTGAAACCCGTGTGCTCCAGAGTACGATTGGTTCATCAGCTGGATATTGACAAAGAGAAGCCACAGGAACAGTTTGCCCACCCGGTGGCGATGACGGTGTTCTTGGAGCGGAATCGGTGGATGGAGCCGTCCTCCATGCAGAGGGCGATCACGCCTTTGCACTCGCCGTCCTCCATCAGCAGGTCCAGGGCGAAGTACTCCACAAAGTAGCTGGTGTCATAACGCAGGGACTGGAGACACATGGGGTGGGGGGGGGGGGGGGATAAGACATTAGCCAAAAAGGAAAACACGTTCAAAAGAACTGTCGTAAGAGATCTTTAGTTTGTCGTGGTTTCCATAGAGAGAATATTTGATTGTGAATGATTACCGGAGTGGTCATTAAGCAACAGCAAACTATTTACTACCATGAAAATGTTACATTGTCAAATTTCACTATTGATTTTGTTCATGCCGATTTAATGTGTGGAGCCTATTCTCCATCCGGGCAACGTAGCGAAGCGAGTCACCAATTAACCTACAGTCATGAGACCATGGCGGTCCCCAAAGTGGCGCATACATCACATTCTGCGCGTGAGCAGTGGCGGACGCACCCGGAGGTGGGGACCCGGCAGGAGCTACGGATCGGGTAGCGACAGAGTCTACGGACGTCGAAGATATGACAAACAACTATTGTAAATGTAAGATGGCTAACGGCTGATGCAGGAAATACCGCAGGAATTGATACAGTGTGTGTGTGTGTGTGTGTGTGTGTGTGTGTGTGTGTGTGTGTGTGTGTGTGTGTGTGTGTGTGTGTGTGTGCTGTGTGTGTGTGTGTGTGTGTGTGTGTGTGTGTGTGTGTGTGTTTACCCGTCCGTAGAGCGTGTGCAGCAGGGAGTGACCTGTCCTGTCGGCCACACAGCAGCAGCGGTGGGCCTGGCCTCCCTTGCCGAACTTGAGACTCTGTCCCCCGAAGGCTCTCTGGTAGATCTTGCCCTCCTCTGTACGGCTGAACGGCATGCCGAAGTTCTCCAGCTGAGAGAGAGAGTGGGAGGAATCCACAGGTTACTTGGTTTGCAGCGGAACTTATGAAAAGTGACAGGTGGACTTAAGGATGTGAAGGCTAAAATGAAAGAGAGAGTGTTTATGGATACGTGTATGTGTGTGTGTGTAGTCGTGTAGTTTGTGTGTTTACCTCCACTACAGCAGCAGGGGCCTGCTCTGTCATGTAGTGAATAGCATCCTGGTCTCCAAGCCAATCGGATCCCTTTACAGTGTCGTAGAAATGCCATCTCCAGTCATCACCCTCCATGTTCCCAAGAGCTGCATTGATGCCACCCTGAAACATAAAGGTGACGTCAAATAGATACCGTGCAACAGCGCTACAAGCCAACTTTTCAAGGAACAAATTACCCTGAATGAGTTCAACACGTGAAGTTTAGATCCTGACTAAGAACTAGTAATGCAAACAGTTAATTAGAGCTCAAAGACTAAATGTTCTGGCTATAGCGCCATGACCTATAAACAACAAAATGTAAAAAATAACAGTAATGGGGGAGGCTCGTACCTGTGCAGCAACTGTGTGCGACCTGGTGGGGAAGAGCTTGGTTATACAGGCTGTGTTGAACCCGGCCTCGGATAGACCGAAAGCTGCTCTTAATCCTGCTCCACCGGCCCCGACGACCACTGCATCGAATTCATGGTCCACCACAGGGTACTGGGTGGAAATCTATGCAGATTGACCAGAAGTAAATCCGTTTTAACATAATTTTTCTTTCAAGAAACACACATGCGCATAAAAACACAAAGACACAAATAGAAAACACTTATTAAAGCCATAGGACAATAACATGTTTACGCCAACTTACATCATTGGACACTTTGGCATTGTTCTTCTTGCCATAAATCGAAAAATGAAAGTCCCGCGAACATTTGGTAGCACCAAGAGAGGCCTGAAATTAAAACAACATTGAGTCAGAATTACGATAATGTACAAATGTAATATATTCTCACCACGTCTGCCTCAACTATAGGGACAAGGAGATGTGAAGGCATTAAACGTATAGATTTTTTAAGAAATGTATAAATATACTATACAATACAATTCAAGGTGCTTTCAGTGACACAAAGGCAATTTATGTAGCATATAAATGATTTGACATTTAAAAACACAAAGCCTTGTTACTACAAGGCAGTTACGCAAGTCAAGGACTCAGGGTTATGAAACGAAAAGTGCACAATTATTTTGGTTTAGACGTACACACATACAAGTCAAATACATATATACCACAGCACTCATCACGAAATGAATAGATTATTACTTACGGCGTTAGTTTTGGAGGATAATATCCTTTTGGAAAGGAGACTAGACGCCAAACGTATAGATGCCATGTTTCATGTGAAGGACAGCTTTGGCGGAAACGGCGAGGGGAGGCTTTTTCGGGTTGTACACACCAGCTGGACCAAACCAACTCCGATGTGAGGGGTCAGCGGCAATCTCGTAACGTTTTTTCGTATTTCTTTATAATGTATAACGAGTTATTGTCATCAGACTGTATTTAAATAAGTTTCTATTTAATGAGGAATGCTGAATGTTTAAAGTTTGGCTGAAAGAGAAACGTTTGCTGTGTTGTAATTTGATATGATCACCCAAAATATGTCAAGTTGACTCATTCGGTTTACCTAACCAACTTTAATGGGAATTGTATAACCCGACGTGAAGAACAAATGTATACGTGACCTAGTCTTTACTTCAAGGTGAGACAAAACACCTATTTTGTAACAAAATTCGAGTTGGTAAATACTTTCGTTGTGCAAATGTTTGTGAATAGCGAAGCAAATAGCGCTATGTAAAGCAACCCTGCGTGCATCAGCATTCATTGTAGAAGTATTTTTGCTGGTGAGGTTGCGCGGCTAAAATGTAAACACTCCATTCCTCCAATGCGGCTCCCAAACCTTGCCCTGGCATGTAGTGAAACTTGGTTGTAACCACCTAACCGTTGCTACCAATGCACCAATTTGTGGTTTTCAACTATTGTCCATCAAACGCAGCCATTGGTGGTACAATAGGAAAAGGTATTTATAAAAGCCACGGCTTCACTGGTTTCCCCAGATCATCAATTGCTAAAAATTACGGGAATCATTAACAATAAAAACAACAACCCAATAATGTGTTATTGATAATATATATGTGTAATATTCCATGGATGGATAGTTGCTGATGTGGTCAATGAAGAAACGCAAAATAAGAGTAGATGCAGAAGTGTTGGGGCCTTTCCTCTTCCCTTTACAAAGAAACAGTAAAGCGAAGAGGCTATGGCGTACTGGACCTGTCCCCAACCCAACCTGCTGAACCTGTATCATAAGAGCCTCCTAATTTCACGTGTATGTTTCTACATATGAATACAGACACAAGTACCGTGTTTTTGGTTCTTACAGTCAGCTCCATGAACAACTTGAACGACCCCCCCAGATGGAACATTGACCCAGACCCAGGAGAGAGGAGGGCTGGGGGTGGTAATGGTACCCCATGGAACTACGCCCTATTGATCCCTATGCTTGGACTGGCGGCCTTCCGTAATTACATTTCTAAATGTATATTTGTGAACGTTTGCATGAGATTCAGAAAAACAGAGAGACGAATATTGAATGGGTTCTCAATGTATGAAAAATATTATCAATCCAATTCGTGAAATGGTCACAATAACACAAAGCCTCGTCATTTGATGAGCAGCATAAGCATATTTCACAGTAAACAGTGCTCGGTGGATTGTTCCTTTTATGTGGCAGCCGATGCAAACAAGCTGTCTTTTGTACAGTGACCCTTTTAAACTTGAAAGCCAATTTAAAGTTTCCAGCTTGTTTTCCAATCACCTCCTGGCCTGAAACTGCCCCTCTCGAAACAAGGGTGGATCTGGAGCAGAGAGTCACAAAGGGAAATCGACGAGGTGAAGGTACGGCATAATGAGCAGGTGTCCAGCATAAGGACAGAGATGGAGAAGAAGTACGGACACTCCCTGGTAGAGGTGCGCAAGGCCGCGGCTCTGCTGGAGATCCAGGTGGAGACGGAGAGGCAAAGGGTCCAGGGCTACAAGGAGGCCATGCAGTCCCATAGGCTGCAGATAATGGATGAAAAGAAACACCTAAAGCAGGTGAATAACGTTACCTCCTTCTCAAAAGTGTCCCTTTTGCAAACTGTAAATGACTTGTGCTTGCAAAAACATTTTTTACAAACATTTATTTGGGCTGCTCTCTTCACAACAGTTTGATGTACAGTTGTTACATTTAAAACCATTTTAACATATTCTGTCATAATATTTCTTCGCTCAGACTATTGTCTTCATCTTACAAATGGTTTCCATCCAGCATCATACACTTCTTGTAGGTTCTCCACATAATGATGTCTGTTCGGTGCGATGCCTCGAAACAGAACAAGCCCTTCTCCTCTCCGTCTGCCATTCAACCTGCCCTCTTGAACCCTTGCCCCCCCCCACCACCCCAACTAGGAGCGCGATGGCCTGGAGCAGGAGAAGCAGAGGATGCTGCAGTGTGGCACGGCCGGGGCGGTGCTGCGCGACGCCCTCGAGCAGGAGAGGGCCGAGCACCAGAGGGCAGAGGCCGCTCTGAGGGAGCTGGAGGCCCGCCTGGTAGAGCGGCAGAACGCCTACTGCTCCATCCTGAGGCCCCGAGCCCAGCGGCAGGAGATGGAGCAGGAGATGCTGCTGGACGCCGTCAAGGTGGGCCTGGGCCGGGGCGTGGCGCTGGAGAGGGATCTGAAGGACATCTTCAGGAAGGACAAGCACTGTGCTGATGTGCTGAACACCGACGACCGAAAGAACGGCAGCCTGATGTGGGTGTATCTGAAATACTGGCAGCTGCAGGTCACGGTGGAGCAGCACAGGAAGGCCCATGACGCCGTTCTGAGGGGGAAAATGGGTTCTCGTGTTGAGTGAACTTGGCGAGTGGGATTGGGGTCGTGGGAGAGGCTTTTTTGGGAGAACTGCTGGCCGTCCTGATCCAGGAGACAATCCTGATCTCCGACAACTCATTTCAGTTTCTCTTTCCAACACCGGTCAGGCCTCGCTTCCACTGAAAACATATTTCAAAAACCAGAAAAAAACTGGATGCACTAATTAGCGCTGTAAGGAGGGAGTTTTAGGTCATAACTTAGTCATGCAATGGCTGGGCAGTATTCAGCCCCTAGCACTGATTGGTGTGTTCACTTTGAGGGTTTGGAAAGTTGGTTTCAACGGGAGACCGAATGGGCCTGACTGATGTTCAGCGAGAAACTGAATTTGTGAACTTGTCATCAGGGTCTCAACTAGCACTTTGTTCGATTAGGATTTAAATTGAAATTAATTGTATTGTGTTCATTTTTAAGATTCCCCTTTGGTCCTATTGAGAGGGTTGTAAATAATAAAAGTTTTTTTTTTTATTGATTCTAATCAGATCATTTATTTTCTTCCATTCATGCTGTATAGACGTTCTGTCCAGAAGAGGTCTTCCATGAGTACTATGAGTATGTGAAGTAAGCATCTCTCTGAATTAGTGTTTATTTATATTGTTTCGCTGTCATAATATAAATATGTTTGGAAAACAAAACTCCTCAACCTCCCTCCTGATGAGGTAAAACTTTGTTATTAAAGAAATGACATTTATTAAATTCAGGGAATATAAAGAACGACGCCACCATAATTTAATCGTGACAATAAGTTTGTATGTAAAATGACTTTCACCCTTTTGCAAGCATTCATGTTTTATTTTATGTGCAACACTGTTGTACCAAGATATGAATGAAATGCAATGGCATGTTTTGTTTTGCCACGTCTTTCATTTAATGGCCATCTTTTTGTTTGCTGTGATGCAAGTATTGCACAATAAAAATGGCGTTAAAAACTTTGAAACTGCAAGAGTATAACTTTTCAGAGCATACCATTCGAAAAGTGTCATCCTATGGTTATTGCCTTTTTAAGACAAGTTTCATACATTTTGTTCTGCTTTGGGAATAAATTTAACTTCTGATGGCTACAGCAGAAGTTTAACCAATAGCTTCAGACTTCCATTCACTTCATTTAGAAATGATCTGATTACGGAAACATAGCTAGAGATAATTTTATTAGCAAAATATTACATAATCATTTGTATGAGTTGCTTGTTTTGTCCATATGGTGCATTGGAAAATAATTACTAACACAATGCAACAGTTTGCTTTTGAATTCCAGACGTAGACATGAGACAATAGACATAACATACAAATAAAGTACATGAAACCAAATGACAAAAAACATGCCATTCAACTGTTTGTACAGACACAATATATTTGTGTGTGTCTTAATGTGTTCACACACAATCCAACATTTAATCCCATTAAGTGAACCAGGTGGGTCGTTTCCTTGCTCTCTCCACTATCCTCTTGTCTTGGTCCTGGTCGCCCGGCATCTCTCCCTCATACAGGACAACCGTCTCAGTGGCTGGAGCCTTCAGTGGGCCTCCTTCCTGGGCATTTATTTGAATGCGAATGAGAGAAGTTTCTCTGCGCACCTTCTCGTAACAGAACCCACACAGGACATGCTTCTGCTTTAGGTGACCGCACTCCAAACACGGCACCACGTTGTCCTTGGAGTTGAGTCGTGTTTGAAAGTAGGGTGTTTAAATGAACACGTGGTAAATGGAAGGGACAGGTGTAGACGGTGACATAAACAAAAAGGGAAGGAATCAAGCCAATCGTGTTAATGATGGTAAGAATAGTGAATTGCTTAAAATAACAACAAATAATAACTCATGTTATAAGATGTCAACAATTTTTCTCTTCAAATATATCAACGCCCAACATTTATATATTTTACCCATACCTTGACTTTTATGAGTTTTTCGACTGCTCTTCTTCTAGTACGGTTGATTTCTATAGAGCGTCTTTTTTTAGGCGCTGCCATCCACATAATGTTGTCCAGGATGCTAGGAGACCGTTCTGGGCTCTGCTGCTCTTCATCAAGATACTCGTCCTGCTGGGGTTGGACCTGCAGTCTAGGGCCATTCAATGCAAGCGCAGGTGCTAGAAGAAAAATACATAACATTCACATTTAGGGCACTTAGCAGACGCTTTTATCCAAAATGACTCACAAGAAGTACATTTGTCAGAAGAAATAGAAACAATATATCGCTGTAGGTACAGTAAGGATGTTAATAGAACCAAGTGACAGACACTAACAATTGTTAGGATAACCCATCCCCTACAACACATTAATTAACACATTAACACGGTGAACACAATCTGACAACAAGCTAAGAAGGCCAAATGCTAGCATTGCAAACCAAACTTAGGAAAGTACTACACAGAGAAATATGCCTATGGTACTACAGTCCTAGCCCCCTTGGATAATCGGTGTTCAAAGCAAAAACTCACCCAAATGTCCGTCAAATCCTGCAGACTGTAGAAGCTTTCCTTCTAAGTGAAGCAATGAACGTCTCAGACTATGCAATAAACCCGCTAAACTCATCATTGTGTTTGGTTTTGTGTATGCTTGATCCTAAAGCATGGATGTCAGAGTGGGGTTTCACGCAGCTCACGGTCATTGGGACGTCCAACGTCATTCATGTGCGCCAATAAAAAGTGGCACTGGATATTGTAGTTTTTTGACGTTATAAAATGCCAGCATTTTGGAGTCAATAAGCAAATATATATATATATATATATATATGTATGGGACTAAACGTAAATAATCAACCAAACTTATAATACAAATCGTTACACAAAAATGTTATACTTAATATTAATAACATTAATAATCATGTGTACCACAACCTCTTGCACCGGAAACGTATATTCAACCAATCACGTCCAGCGTTGTTGCCCCAACTGAAGGAACCTGCAGAAGCAAAAATGGCGGAACGTGGATACAGTTTCTCTCTCACCACATTTAGGTAAACTTAAACATAATACTGTCGTCCTGTGGTAATCGGGCACTAACCTGTTGTATTGATCGGTTCGTGGTTGGAAAGCGATTGTTTCGTGGCCACTGCAGACTTCCGACTGATTCTTCTGTTGCCGTAATACCGTAAAAACCTTGACGATGCGTTGTCATCCCCCTGTACTTATGAATGGACTCGTTAGCACGCCAGCTAAAAGCGATGGAGTGGAATAACACTAACTTTCCTTTATTTGTAGCCACATTATAAATGATCGATGGGCCTATTATTTGTCACTAAATATAAATCAAGTTGTGCTTCAATATTGTGGATGCTGAAAACAAAGAACTGTCATAGTTAGCAATGATAGCTAAGTGCGCTTGCCAAGGCAACTTTTGGTTTCATTTCTGTTTCGTTATAAACTGACGCATTGCCATTATTGACCAATTATATCCAAAAGTTCAGGTTCTCTTGTTTATATTAGAGTATTCTGTTTGTATTAATAATACTCCCCCAACTCAATGTGAATGCTCTTTTTCAGTCCTTCGGGAAAACTCGTCCAGATTGAGTATGCCTTGGCAGCCGTGGCAGCAGGAGCCCCCTCAGTCGGGATCAAAGGTAACAACAAAAATAAGTAATTTTTTTCTATAATTTCTTCTGTATGTCCAGGTAAAAGTGACATGATAATTGAGGAAAATGTTGGAGGAACAGTGACATTTTTTTTTAAGGGATCATTGAATGCAACACATTTTTACTTATATTGTCTTTGTTTTCCAGCATCCAATGGCGTTGTACTCGCAACAGAAAAGAAACAGAAGTCCATCCTTTACGATGAGCAGAGTGTTCACAAGGTGGAACCCATCACCAAGCACATAGGGATGGTATACAGTGGGATGGGCCCGGACTATAGGTGTGTATGTGTCTGCTCACTAATGTAACAATCTTTACCATTACATGTGTGATGTATAGCAATGGTAACACTTGAGATAATACATTCTTGCATAGGACTCTGCAATGGCCTCCTTAGCCTGAGCAATTTTATGAATTGCTCAATTAAGTTCATGACTGACGCAACTTTTCAATCTGCCCTATAGGGTTTTGGTACGTCGAGCCAGAAAATTGGCCCAACAGTACTTCTTGGTCTACCAAGAGCCCATCCCCACTGGCCAGTTGGTTCAGAGAATTGCCTCTGTCATGCAGGAATACACACAGTCTGGGTAAGTTGTGGGTCGTGTGTAGCATTGCACCAACACATGAATGTACAAGTTGGATAAATGGATCAACCTATTTGTTTTTTGTATAATTCGGTATCCATATTTATAATTGGGGCTTCATTGTTAATTAAGCAAATGAGCGCAGACCTATAAACATTATACTTTGATCCTGTTGGCATTGCTGAAACAAAAGGGTTGAATATGTCCAATGGTCCAAATTTGATATCATCATAGTAACTTATGCAAATTGTTAGTTTACACTTTGAATTGTGAATGTGAACTTCAAAGATGTTCCAATTTCCTGGAACGGCAAAAGTTACATTTTTTTGTGCAGTGTACTGCTTGAGCACAGTGATGCTTTCTTACCGCTTGTTTCTAGTAATTCAATGACACTGATAATGTACTATTCATGAGCCTGGGATAGAAAACTTTGGAGAAACAGACACACGGTTCATTTTCTACTGCAATTTGTTTTACAAATGCTTGATTTAATATTCTAGTGGAGTGCGTCCATTTGGTGTGTCATTGCTGATTGCCGGATGGGATGAAGATCAACCCTACCTGTTCCAGTCTGATCCTTCTGTAAGTGTCAGTTATCAAAGGCATTTACGTCAATGATAGTCATTTAACCACTTGTACTGCAGTCATCACGTTTGTTGAAATGTCATGGCTTGTACTTGTTTAGCTAATCTGTAATTACTACCGTGTCAGCCAACCAACCGTTTCGAATTCATCCAAATAAGCTTATTTTTTGCTCTTGACAGGGCGCATACTTCGCATGGAAGGCCACAGCCATGGGGAAGAACTATGTAAACGGCAAAACATTCCTAGAAAAAAGGTATAGTGAAACTGCAATTTTTAAGAACTGTACTATTTTGTTTTTCAGTTCGTATCTTAATTATTTTGAAGGCATTCTGAACTGTTATTCATATAACTGAAGGCATCAAAGTCTACTTAATGACATTATTTTCGGTAGAAACCAGGTACAAACCGTACATAACCTTATTTACTTTATTGGTTTAGGAAAAGAGATGAGGTGATGATACAGTACTATCACTAGGTATTATGAGATGCGAAGGTAAAATAACGTTGCATTTATTTTCCCTGAAGGTACAACAATGACCTGGAATTGGAAGATGCCATCCACACTGCCATCTTGACACTGAAGGTATATTATGGATTTATTTTCACATTCATATGCTCTTTATGTCTAATATTAACTCCAAACTAGCAGGGACACCACACACCTTTTGTAAACAATGATGGTGGACAGTTACTAAGCAAGCCGGGCATTATCGTGAAAATAAACCCTGATAGGGTGTTGGCGAATGGGCCTTGCATCAACTGAAGGGGTTTGTTTTGTGACGTTGACCTAGTTATTTCTTACTTGAATGAATGCCCAATCAAATCGGGTATTCAACAAAAGCTGTGTTATGGATCCTGACCACCTCCTTTTCCACGGTTCACGTTGCAGGAGAGCTTTGAGGGCCAGATGACTGAGGAGAACATCGAAGTCGGGATCTGCAACGAGGCTGGCTTCAGACGGCTCACCCCCGCTGAGGTCAAAGACTACCTGGCAGCCATTGCGTGAACTGTTTTATTTTTTTCTGTCTCCATGACCCTGTTTTTTCAAATAAAGACATGGCAGAGTATAACTAGACCAATTGGCATTGTAACAACCGAATCTCTATCCGCTTGTTGCAGTTCAACTGAATGAGAAGGTGGACTATGGTTCAAGTAAAATCTCAACATTCTCCTACTTTGAACATATAATTCCCTTGATGAATCAATGAACATGTGAATATAATACACCAAATGTGATTTATAATGCAACTAAAACGATTATAACCATAGCGGAAATTGGGAGTTCATGGATTGGTTCTCAGTGTATGCATCCCATCGCACATACGCAAGAGGGAATAAAGGAAGATCTTGAGATTTTACTGACAATCATTGTGTAGCGGTTTTTCAAGTATTTTCCCAGTTTATACACTTTTTACTTTCTCTGTACGTTGATATGTTCAACTTAATAAAAGGTCTTCATGTCACATTTGGTGTTTGATCTTCTCTAAAATCAAGGAAAAAAACGTTAAATTCAGTGCGTGGTTGGCTACTACGTGATTTAGAGAAGACGCGGACTCTTTGGCCTCTTATTTCGCTCATGACATCTTGTGCATTTGAACGCGCACAAGTACTAATAGTAGCGCGAGACCACAGCCGGAACGTTGTTTCTAACGCTATATCGTTACGCGTACGTCATCTTAGAGCTGTTTTAAAAGTATTTCTTTTTCATCCCTTTTGATGTAAGGTAATTATACACTGGACTTCTATTTTTCACATCCAGTAGAATTTATCGATCGTTTTGTCTTTTTATTCAATGGTAGCGGCGTACATGTACCTCCCATCGGATTTTTTTTTTTACCCGCGCTACCGCTCTACATCCGATGACGTTTGTGGCGCCAGAATCAAGGGTTACTGGAAGAAGAGGGTGTGTGTCCCATGGCTTATTTACATCGGTCTGACTTATTTTAACGGCGTAGCGTTGTGTCTTAAATCAACGGTTCTTCGGTTGTCATTGATGCCGGGTAAAGTTGCCCTGTGAGTCGAGATGGTCTTTCTACGAAGCGGTGGCAGTGGCGTGGCAAAGTCGGCCACGAGCTTCAATAGATCAGCCCAACTGAACGTTAGCTCCGAGTTCCTGTCGCTGGTTCCCGCGTTTGAGAAAAGGTCCGTCCGAAGTGCCACCAGGTCTACCCGGAGCCCAGATGACAGCCCCAACAGCGGCACCGACATCCCCACAAACGTATGTATAGGTAACGACAGAGTTATGGACCGAATGACAGCTGTTTGACCCAGATAAACAACTAATTAACGGCGCGGGGTGAAGTAGCTAGCCGCGTTAGCAGGCTAACTAGCCAGCGCCACAACAGTAGACCCTCTCTCCGAATTGTCTGTTCACTTTCCTGACTGGCGATCTGTCCTCCGCATGTTGTTGTTCTTCTGTATCGAAAATATAATATTTGAAAAGGAAGTTTGCCCTGTATCGTTCTTGTGTTGACTTTCTAGGTAACGTATCTTAAGTTCTAAAAAGTTATGTCGTCCTGTTTCTGTGGAAAATCGGTTACCTGAACTATATGCGCCTTGAACATATGATAATACATTAGCAAGGGATATCCAATGGCAGTCATGGTCCATTCATTTTCGAGATCAACGTACCATACCATTCCCATACATTAAACAGCGTATATAGAACAACGTTAACCACATGTGCTCTGTCGTTTTCTTAATAATGCTGTAATTTTACAGGTAAACAAGTGTGCTTGTGTTTGTCATCTCAAACGTTCAACTTTAAGAGTTTATTTGGATAATGTCATGTGAACAGGGTCATGCTGTTGTCATGGAGAGAGCTGAAGGGAAGAAGGCGCAGGAAGAAACCAGTTTTACCCGTAACCGTCGAGTTAAACTGGAGACAACTTTTTCCAAAATGAACGGGACAACCAGACCATCTCTGACTGATGACAAGACCAGCGCACACTGCACCAGGTTCAAACAGCCTGCCCTGTTATACATGTCATGTGTTAAAGCAGTCAGAAAAACATGCTTCCTTCATTCAGTGCCGTTTTGCTTTTATCACTGCATCATTGTCATTAAAGCGATCTAACATGTTGATTTACTATTTGAAATTCAAGCATGATACATATGGAAACCCTAATTATTTGTCAATTCTTCTTGACGGTTAGAACTGGGATTTGAGGTGATTGATGATTTCTTTCAACAGGAAGTCCCCTCGTCTGCAGGGAGAGGGTAAAGCATGCAGTGGAAGGCAGCAAGCAGGTAGGTCAAAAACAAAAGAGCCTGCAGTGACTTGTAGTTGTAAATGTAGAAATTGTATGTTATTAGGTGAGTTGTAATGTTCAAATGGCTTGTTTCTGAAAGTAATTTTATTTCATTCTCATTTGCCTTTTTTATGTTGGGTTTTCAGTGAATCTATTACGCATTGTTATTTTAAAACCCTAAAACATCATTCCTCCAGTACTGTGGCACAGTTTGGTAATACAATTGGTGATAAGTCCAGCTAAAGTAGGCAAATTGTTATGTCATACCAAATTATGAAATGCATACTAATTTGATTTATTAATTTACTCTTTACTTTTGGCATCAGAAATTTGGCCTTTGGCATCAGCCCCAAAATCCTGAAAAGCATGTCTATGAAAAAGCTACAATCTATTGCAAAAAAAAAGCGTGAACTATGATGCTTTGTCCTATATGTATTTTGTGTGTGTCTCAGATGTCTCGGATGAGGTGGAGTGCTCCTCTACCCCGAAGCGGTGTCGCTTCAGTCTGAAGAGCCAACAGGTGGATGAGGAGGAGGAGGAGGACGAGGAAGGGGAGGACCACTCGGTGCGACGAAGCTCACGCATCACCAGACTGGACTCCCGCAAGCAGTCGGTGCTCTACGACCGCCTCATCACAAAGTACGTCCAGTCGGACCTCGTCACGCAGGCTTCAGGAGGAACCTTTCTTCTTTAGATGCAGAATTTATTTTAGAGAATTTGGCGTTACATGAACACGATAACAAAATATGAAAAGGTTCAAAATGGATGCATAGTGCATAGGCATAAAAATATCATGCTTTTCTTTGGGTTATGTCTCAAACTACAACTATGCACGCATCTTAAAACATTTTGAGAAACCGTACTGTCTAGAAAACCTGTTGATGTTAACATTATGTCATGAGCATATAATTAAGTATTCATCAATTTAACATAATAATGAGTGGGATTTGTTTTAAATTACTTTTATGACACTTGAAGGGGTGTCGAGCAAACGCAGTGATAGTTTGGTCGCTGGTTGTTAATGTAATTGCATCTCACAGCACTGCTGAAGCAGTTCTCCAGAAGATGGACGACATGCAGAAGATGAGACGCAGAGTCCGAAACAGAGATAGAGACACTACAGAAGAGGTGTGTGTGTGTGTGTGTGTGTGTGTGTGTGTGTGTGTGTGTGTGTGTGTGTGTGTGTGTGTGTGTGTGTGTGTGTGTGTGTGTGTGTGTGTGTGTGTGTGTGTGTGTGTGTGTGTGTGTGTGTGCGCGCGCGCGCTGCACTACCACATATGTAACAGTGAAAGTAAATGCATTCTCCTCTTGTTGGCTTTCTCTTCCTGAAAGCTTGGAATGTACAGTTCAGATGACAGGAGGCGACATTCACTACGGACGGCTCTGAAAACCATTGATGCCCAAGAGAAAGTCAGTAAAGGTGAGACAGGCATTTTTATGCATTTTACTTTTAAATGCTTAAATAAACTTAATTGTAATAATTAATTATAGAATTTTTTTATACATTTCAACTATACTCTGAACGCCACTTTAATTCAAAGTTTCTCACAAGAATGGTGTAAATCTGCTTGTTTAAATAAAGATAATTTCTATCCATCATTTTTGTTCACCTCTAAATATTGTTGGCTACGGTTAATTTCATAATTGTTCATGTTTTTATAAAATAATTCACAGATGTTGAGAAAGAAGATGACAAAGACGACCATGTGGTAAAGGAGGGAGAGGTGGAGGAAGAAGAGGGGGAAGGGCAAGAGGGGGAGGAGGAGGAAGATGGTGATGAGGATGATGACGACGATGATGAAGAGGGGGAGGATGAGGAAGGAGACAACCAGAAACGCTACGACTTCAGGAAGAGGAAGGCTGTGGATCGTTATCAAGCCCCACAGAAGGGTAGGTTGCTTTGGTTCTGTTTAATATCAAAAATGTTAAATCAGTGCTCCCTCTGCATTACAGAAAATGTGCCTCTCTTCTTGATGTTCTCTCTAGCTTTTCCCCTTGATATCATCTCCATTAACCATGTCTTGTGTGCCCTGCCAGAGCCCAAAGAGACCCGGAAGCGCTCGCTGTACTTTAAGGGCCACTCCTCTCCCACCAGACGCAGGTTTAGGTTCAACGCCAACGCCCCAAGAAGCCCCTACAGCCGCCGCAGAAGCAGCAGGTTAGTGTTCTAGCACAGCCACCGGCCAATCAACATCCACTGCCCCAAGGACTGAAGCAGACGCGGTACCCTGTCCCAGTGGGCGTGGCCACGGTGTTCAATGTGCCGTTTTGTGTCTACAAACCAGTAATTGTGTATTGTGGTAGGGTTCATTTTGTGGGAAATCTGCAGGACAAAAGTCATAAATGTGTCCCAGAATATTGCTAATGTCCCCCAAGTTTTAAAGCGTGTGTTGCCATCTGCGTTTGAATGTTCTAGCCCTAGCTTGCAATAATGCATGTACGTACTTTTCATTTCTATTTCTGGTTTTCTCTTTCTTTCTGCTGTATCCTTAGGAGTAGTTCTGAAAGGTAAGACAGCTTCTGTTCTTTAATTCAGTTCCTTTTCTCTTTCTTTCTGTTTGTCTCAGGGTTGCACTGTTCGTTCCCATTTTTTGCATGCTTTGGGGAAGGTGTTGATTCGCCATACAATCAGTTCATTTAAGTAAATATTATGATGTTCGCACCTCTCCTGGTGGTGTTCAGTATTTTATAAAGGCAAATCCCCCCACATCAAATGGGGTAATTAGTTGGATTCTTGCTGAACCTAAGGTATAGTTTAAATACAATGCTGATATCAACATCAGAAAGTAGATTTTAATTGAAAATAATCATTGAACTATATTTCATAAAATGGCCGCTTCCCTTGTAAATCTGCCCAAATCATGGTTTTGCAAGAAGTTTCTTTAAAGCTTTAGCCTTTGAAATACACAGCTTTTTAATATTAAAGCGGTCTGTCTTCTCCCTGAAAAGCACTTTTTATGTGGGGTTTGGGGGCAACCCCAGAGGGTGCATGTAGTACTGGATCCACAGGCAGATATTGCAGCATGTTTTCCTTTTCTTATCAGAAGGAGACATGCCATCCACAGCAGTGACTCCACGCTCAGCAGTGACTCCTCCTCCTCTGACGAGGACACCTTCCAAAGGAGGAGGAGTAAATCCAGGAGCAAACCGGTCAACAGGTGAGCCGGCTCAGCACCCCTGTCCGGAGTGCTAGTGACCTGCACACCTTAGCCCAAACACTGTCTGTGACCTCCAGGCCTTAAAAAAAAAAAAAAAAAAAGTTTGGTTCCTGTTGGTTGTCAGTTGAGGTCATGGGTAGGTAGGGAATTTATTTTATTTTATTTTTTCCAGCGGCAGCGAATGATAGGTAGGTTGTTTTCATTTAAAAACGAGAGGATGCGCTCATCCTTGTATAGAATGAAGTGGTGCTGTACAAAAACGTATATTATTATAGTTTGCATCAAAAAAAATAAAATGTATATATATATATATATATATTTTCCCAAGCTCATAAAATAATTTGGGTCGCACATAAATTGACATGGTCGGTCGGAAACTGGAACCAAACCAAAAAATTTTTTAGTCCCCATGACGTCAAAACAAGCATCGATTTGGTTACCTCATTCATGTAAACTTAAATATTAGTGTTTATGGGTTTTTGAGAATGAATATTGATGTACTCATTCAGAAAGCTACAGCGAGTATCCAAAGCCCTACTCCCCTCAAATGAGAGAGAATTAATTTAAAGGGTAATTCCTGTGTAAAATGGATTTGGGATATGTTTTGTATGATAACGAGTTGAAACGTTCGTTTGGGAGGACAAAAAACGCATAAAGACGCTTTCTTCAGTTCGCTGTTTTTAGCCGATTCTATCAAAATGCTATAAACTTGGAACGATGGGGGCAGTGGTTATGGTAAAAACTAAATCGCTATTTTAAACCACTTAAAAGGCTAAAAGTAGCCAGACACTTCTTTGGTAGTACAAAGAAGTGTCTTAAGAGGGTCTTAACATATAAAACGAGGCATTGAGAACTTTGTAAGTGTACAGATTGTTTATTAAAAAGGACATTTTATACACACAGCCATCAGTACCCGTCAACGCCATTTTGTTTTAAATACTCGATGTAGATTGACGAACACAGCGCTTGCGTGTTGCTGATGGATGTCATAATCTCTGTGTTGGTCAATCTACCTCGAGTCGTCGATCTACATCGAGTCTTAAAGTGAAAAGGAAGCAATCAAATAAACAGATGTCTATAGCACTAGTTAAATATTTAAATATACCATAAATACAAATAAAGTCTGAATTTTGACCCATTATTCAGAATAAAGCACAAACGAGTTGCATTAATTATGTTTTCTGCCTGTGCGCCGCCATCTCTGTTTTCAAAATACTGTAGCGACCCTGGGACATTTAAATAGTTTGTGTTATGTGTTGCATTGTATTTCGTTGTCCATTATGCCAGTTGTTCTATGTGCATGTATTGTACATAGAATATTGCACATAGTGCATGTATTGCACATAGAGCTAACGGCTATCGCCGTTAGCTCTGTTTTGTTGTCGCTTTTCTCTGCAACCATAATGCTCCCTGCAGACTGTCGGGTGAAGATTGAGATGGAAGACTATGGTGAGGGGGCGTGTGGAGTAGCTTCAGAGTATTTGGTGAGGGGTAGAACCCAACGGGAGCCGGTCGCCGTCGAAAAAGATGATCTTTCCCGCAGCGCCGACTGCCCGTGGCCGCCACAAGACGGCGACAGACATGGCGGCGCCTTCCTCACATCGAGCCCGGTGTCCATCAAGACGCCTAAATACACCAGTAAGGCTGACTGGGAAGCTTTCCACGCGCAATTTGAACTTTGGTCGATGCTGCCGAATGGTCAGTGAAGGTCAAAGCGCTGCAGCTTGCGATGTGTCTGGCGGACGACTCATTGTCTTGTTTGTTGCTGCTTAGCCCAGAGGACAGGGGGGACTATGTTGCCCTAGTGGGGGCACTAAGGAGGCGTTTTGGACTGTGTGTTAAGCCGGGGCTAATGCGCTCAGAACTCTGTAATAGGCGCAGGAAACCGGGGGAGACGCTGCAGGCCCTGGCCAACGATATTGAAAGCCTGTCTCGGCGAGCATACGCCCACATGCCGCTAATCGTGCAGAGCGAACTTGCTCAGGATCAGTTTCTCCAGGCCCTTTGCCCTACAGAACTATGCATGCAGACCCAGCTAGCCCACCCGCAGACTTTGCAAGAGGCATTGGAGATGGCCATAGAGAGGGAGCTGGTGTGGGCTGGAGCAATCGACAGTCCTCCTGCTTCTCAGCCGATAGTGAGAATGGCAAGGGAGGGGAGTGAGGACTCACAGAAGCCAGCCTGGGTGGACGAGCTCACTGAACTCATCCGCGCTGTCTCTATGCAGGCAGACCGCCACCCCCCGTCTCGTCGAGAGCAGAGGGTCTGCGGGCAGCCTGGCCACCTTGTCAGAGAGTGCCCTAAAACTGGGGGCTGCGGGGCTCCACCCCCCGCAGAAGCAGACGACAGCATCTTGGAGCCTGTTGTCGTGGTGGGGCGGACCTGGGCGGGGGACTTTTGTCATGTTCCTGTCACTGTTGAGGGGGTGGCCTGTTTGGCTTTAGTCGATACAGGGTCTACAGTGACCCTGGTGAGGCCAGACATTTTGCCAACCTGGACGGTACTCCAACCTACAACTGTGCAGCTCCGCACAGTCACGGGGGAGAGGGCTCCAATGAAAGGGAAGGGGTTGTTGTCCATCTGCATAGGGGGAAAGACTGTCCTCCACCCAGTGTGGGTAGCAGCTGTGCAGGACCCCTGTATCCTAGGGCGGCGCACAGGCTGCCAGATGGACCTGGAGAGGGGAGCGATTGGCTTCCAAGGAGGGCCCACAGTCTATACGGCCCCGCCAAACACCTCCTACATCCGGCCCCCACCGACAACAGCTCGGATGGACTAGTCACACTTCCCCGGCCCCCTTCACCCCCTTGCAAAGACCTTTCAACCAACCTGTCTTCCCGATCCCTGTCCATTGTCTCAGTTCCCCTCCCGCCCCCTCGTGTCAATGTTTCGGCCCCTACAGACTACTCCCTTGCCACCCCAGCACACCACTCCATGAGCCTGGACACCTTCCCCTGCCCTGCCCAGCTTCCCCAGACAGGTGAGGAGGCTGTGCTGTCTACTGTGCGGGAAATTTGGCTGGGGCACTATGATGGACTAGACCCTCAGCAGCAGGAGCAGCTGTGGCTACTACTGGCGGAGTTTAAGGACAGCTTTGCCTTTTAATAAGAGCGATGTGGGTCAGGCGCACCTGGTGAGCATGAGATTGACACTGGGAATGCCAGGCCCATCAGAATGCGCCCGCGTCGCCTGCCCTTGGCCTGCCAGGAGGATGCGGACCAGGCGCTGTGGGAAATGCAGCAGGCGGGCCTCATAGAGCCCTCAGATAGTCCCTGGGCAGCAGCCGTGGTGATGGTGCCTAAGAAGGGGGGGTAGGTGGAGATTCTGTGTCGACTACAGGCCACATAACGCAGTGACGAGGAAGGACTCCTCCCCATCCCGCGCATTGATGAGGCCTTAGATGTCGTAGCTGGGTCGTCCTGGTTCTCCTCACTCGATCTCCGCTCTGGCTACTTCCAGTGCCCTCTCACCCCTGATGCCAGACCCAAAACTGCATTCTGCACTAGCAGAGGATTGTGGCAGTTTCGGATCCTCCCTTTCGGCCTCTGCAATGCACCTGTGACCTTCGAGAGGCTGATGGACAGAGTGCTCGCCGGCATCCCCCGGCAGCAGTGTATCGTCTACCTGTATGATATACTGGCACACGGGGGCTCCTTCGAGCCAGCACTTGCCTCGCTGCGTCAGGTTCCTGAGAGAGTAGCTGCGGCGGGCTTGAAGATCCATCCTGATAAGTGCCATTTCCTGAGGAGAGAGGTAACTTTCCTTGGGCACAGGGTGGGGGGAGAAGGCATTAGCACCATGGAGGACAGAGTGCAAGCTGTCCAGGACTGGCCCACTGACACCAGACAGCTGAAAAGCTTCCTCGGACTGGCGTCTTACTATAGACGCTTTGTGAGGGGCTTCTCCTGTGTGGCCGCTCCCCTGTTCCGCCTGCTGCAGAAGGACAGGGAGTTTATGTGGGCAGAGCATTGCCAGTCTGCTTTCGAGACACTCAAGGGAGCTCTCACCAAAGCACCGGGGCTCTCCCCTCCTGACCCTGCCCTGCCCTTCAGCCTGGACACGGACGCTAGTAACGTTGGAAATGGCGCCGTGCTGACACAGGAGGGGCCGGAAGGGGATCGGGTGGTGGCGTATTACAGCAGGACATTTAATAAAGCTGAACGCCGCTACTGCGTCACTCGCCGCAAGCTGCTGGCCATTGTTAGAGCTGTACGCCACTTCAAATATTACTTCTGTGGCCTGCACTTTACTGTAAGGAGAGACCACTCCGCGCTCCAGTGGCTCATGTCTTTTAAGGAGCCAGAAGGGCAGGTCGCACGGTGGATCAAGGAGCTGCAGTCCTACAGCTTCAGTGTGGTGCACAGGGCAGGGGCACGCCATGCTAATGCAGACACCCTCTCCCGAAGCCCCTGCAGTTAGGATGCTACTGCTACTGTGAAAGGAGGGAAAGCCGTGAGAAGGAGCTGTGCAGCCAGGAGGAGGGATGTTCTGCGGTGGAGGTGGCGTCCCCAGTCTGCTGTGAGCTCCGGGAGGTCGACACCGCAGGATGGAGACGGCATCAGGAGGTGGACGCAGACCTTCAACCAGTGCTCCAGTGGTTGAACCTACAGCGGCGGCCCCCATGGGAAGAAGTGGCCGTTCTGGCCCGCTACCCTGCACAGAGAGGGGTAACAAGCATGTCCTCACGGCCATGGACTATTTCACCAAGTGGCCGGAGGCATACGCTCTGCCTGTCCATCCACAGTGACCAGGGGAGAAATTTTGAATCCCGTGTCTTTGCGGCTTTATGTAGCAGGCTGGACATGCAGAAGACTACCCCCATGCACCCACAGAGTGACGACTTGATGGAGCGATTTCATCGATGTATGGAGCAGCAGCTAGCCATTGTCTCGGCTGAGCATCAGCGGGACTTGGACAATCATCTGCCTCTGGTGCTCATGGCATACAGGTCAGCTGTCCAGGAGTCGACGTCCTGCACGCCTGCTCTGCTGATGTTGGGCAGGGAGCTTCGCACCCCAGCTGACCTGGCGTTTGGCCGGCCGCCCGATTCTCCCCCTGTTCCTCCCGGGCCAGAGTATGCCAGGAGACTCCAGGACCGCCTGGAGACGGCTCACTCTTTCGCCAGGGGACAGCTGCTGAGCGCAGAGGTGAGGCAGAAAAGGAACTATGATGTGCGTTCTCTTGGCAGGCACTTTGAGGCTGTGGAGTTGCTCTGGACCTACAGCCTGCATAGAACGAAGAGAAGATGCCCAAAGCTTGATAGGCGTGGATCGGGCCATGCAGGGTCCTTGAGAGAATGGGGGAGGTGGTGTACAGGGTCCAGCTACCACCTCGGGGAAGGAGGGTGGCCCTCCACAGAGACTGGTTTGCCCCTTATCGAGGCACCGCCACCCCTCAACCTGCTCCAGCGAGCCCTGCAGCTCCCCGCACCGGTGCGAATGGGCCCCGGACACGCACACCTCAGTGTTCTGGCCCTGGGTCCCCGCCTAACCCTATCCTTGTCTCCCCTCCCTGTCGATCACCAAAGTCATCAACTTGGCCCCCTGCCCCGCCCCTCCCTTTCCCCCTGCCCGCCCCCGGGCCTGACACTCGTGGCGCCCTCGCCCCCCAGCGCTTTCTCCCCCAGCCCCCCGTGGCCCCAACGCGGCCTCGTAGGGGGGGGAAGAGCGCCGGGTCGCTTCCGGGACTTTGTTCCCTCGAGGAACTTTGAAGGGGGGAGGCAATGTAGCGACCCTGGGACATTTAAATAGTTTGTGTGTTATGTGTTGCATTGTATTTCGTTGTCCGTTATGCCAATGTTCTATGTGCATGTATTGGCATTGCTTCTTCTTGTCATCGGTTGTGTGGGCAAATCATTAGGTCAGCTGGGGGAGGGCCTTGGAAGTACAGGAGGGTGGGGCCTGGCACGTGTGAAGACCGTGTGGGGGATTGCCGGGGTAACGGGTGTTCGGTTGTGTGATTGATTTCGCGTTTTCAGTGACTTCATTTTGTTACATTAAAAGTTCCTTCAAATTCCTATGACTGGACATCGTTATGTCACCGGCAAGGTCATTATAATACAATGACGTCACGAGAATGGTTGGTGACATTCTATGTTGTTTACATAGCGGCTCATAGCCTCACAGGGTAGCCTTACCTGCCTTCACAAATGATATGACGAATGGATAGACCCACCAATGAGGGCAGGAATCCAATTGCCTATGCTTTTGAGCCAGTAAGAGCAGTGGGAGTTTTAGTGCCCCCAACAAAGCCTGACTATGGAAGAGAAATAGATGGAGAGAGAGATGTATCTGAGCGCACAGGTAACAATCGGTGGTGCTTATGTGGGGTTTGTGTCCCACTGACATGGAGAGTGTCTGCTGCCATGAAATTAACCTGGGACATCTCATAAAAAATAACAGATGTATCCACTACCATATCGACGTGCAAATGCTGTCATTAGAGCGAGACGTGTGTATATATGTACACCGTATTTTCCACACTATAAGGCGCACCGGATTATAAGGCGCACCTTCAATGAATGGCCTATTTTGGAAACTTATTTTTCATATAAAGGGCGCAACGGATTATAAGGCGCATAAAATAGAAGATACTGCAGTCAAACGTTTGACTGGGGCTGCATTATGCATCAACTAGATAGAACTGTGCTAAAAGGAATGTCAACAAAAGTCAGATAAAGACGGTCCCGGAGGTGTTTCGTCCGTCAATGGGTCCGCGCCTCCATGGGGCTTTCACCACCAAAAGAACCGAGAGCCAGTTTCCGGCTGGTGCTAGGGCCAGTTCCAAACATGGTTTCAAGCCTTATCCCAGTTACGAACCGGTTGGTTTC